>CM062295.1:421372660-421696055 GCA_031216915.1 Pictodentalium vernedei
GATCGATCATATTTTAAAAGGTGGAGCGCAACAGTGGTATTTATACGTGTATCTTTCATTGATCCAGAGGGTGGGGGGGAGGTGGGGGGGGGAAGGCTTGAAATGAGCGGGGTGATGAAGATATATCTATTAACCAGGTCGGGAGGTGATTCATACCTCCCAGAATCTCTTGTCTGAGAAAAATGTGCTTAACCATTGAAAGTTTCCTTGCTTAGCTCAATGATATGAGTGAATTCCAAAATTATTACATTTTTTATCAGATTTAATTTATTTTATTTTTATAAGCCATACATTGGCCAACTACTTCCTGTGTTGATAATGCAAAGATAATCAACCGATGGAATAACTGATGAACTGAGTATACTGCGAGAGCCACAGCTTGTTTTCACTGCAATCAAAGGGGCCAAGAAATATTAACCAATGGCATAAGTCCACGGAAATATGGGAACAATAAGTTATTTTCATCATCAGATAATATCTAATGATAAAAATGACTCTTCTGACGTCAATTTGTTGAATGAGGCCTAGATTATTTTTAATTAATCCACATGAATCTATATAGAATATAGAATTTACATGTTTTATTTTAAAAAAAAAAACTCAACTAGTGAAATTGGAGCAATTGTTTCTGGTGAAAATTAAATTTTTTATTGTGTAACACAGTGTTGTTCTTCTTTTGATTTGGTTCTGTTTTTTGCCAGCTACATTGGAACCATTTTTGCCAGCCATGCTTGGTGCCATTTTGCCAGTTGGTACCATTTTTGCCAACGGGAATTGGTGCCATTTTTTGCCTGCACCCTTGCTAACTAGCATCAAAGGTATGATAAATTTCCTTACAGCTTTGTAACCTTTGCTTTATGATTTTAGGTCAAAAGATCTGCCCTTCCTCTCCAAGCTATCTGGAGGGGTAGAAATGTCAAGGTGTCGAAAATTATTGTTAACCACTTGCAGCTGGATACTGAAAAAACTTCCATAGCACAGCACGGTGTGAAAAGGTGCTAAAAACTGAGGAAACTTCTATTACACCCATACAAAAGACCACAGTTTCAATGTCTGTTCATTCTCAGTTTACTGAAGAGTACCCATGAACACTCTCCAATAAACTGTAGGAAAACAGTTCTGTCTCAACAAACTATCATTCTACCCATATAATATGCTATTGGTTTATGACTAATATGCTAGACCTACATACATGCTCATTGTTCCTGTGAGCTTTCGATGCGCTGAAACTTTCATTCATTCCATTTCTTGCTTGGACACTGCACAGGAAATAGCTTGCAATGGTAAATGCTTTGTTATCTTACTTTCTGAGTGTGTGATGTTTTTACCAAAAGTTTGTGACGTTTTGACCAAAAAATGTGATGTTTTGACCCTTTGAAATGTTTGAAATGTGATGTTTTGGTCAAGGGGTCGATTTAATTTTTAAAAATTTAATAGCAGTTTACTAACTTGAATAAATTTTGATTAGCATTTCCTATTATTTATATAGTTTTTCATGTGAAATTGATTAGCTATAGTTGAAAATTGATTCAAAAATCGCTATGCGAATCCAGTTAAATCGAGCCCTGTTTTGGGTGTGTGACGTTTTGACCAGCACCCTCGATTTATGCCTGTATTGTCCGCAAGCCAAATCGTCCATTGCAATTTTACCCAAATCATCCGAAACCGAAACTCATCCGCTGGCGGAAAATTTTGAATTATTGTATTTTGAATCATTTTTTATTTGTTTATTTTTTAAAGATTTTTTCTTACATGTATATTATCTATTGAAATATATCTTAATGTGCCTCCTTGCATTAAAATTTAAGATTTTTATACGAGATAACACCTTTCCCCATACACTATACAAATCCGCAGTCTTTGTTTTGAGGGGGGAATTTTTTGAGTGGATTTCCCTATTTACTCTAGACAAACATTGGTAGAGATTAGGGTGATCAGCAAACATTAATTTGAAATACTCTAACAGGGGTCCTTCTAAACACCAATGGCCACTGATGGCTACCGATGGGAACCTGTTGTAACCACTATTATCACGTTTAAAAACATAATTCCAATTTATTTATCTGTATTTCATGAGGAGTGATCATCTTCAGCAGTTGGTTTGGGAAATTAATTGATTTTTTTCAGCCAAAACTTTGAATCCCTGAATTTTAAGGAAATCAGCCAGAATTAGATGGCCAGCGGTAATTCCGACAGCCTGAGAGTAAAAGATTCAAGTGATATCAGAAACATTTCTCTGCTTTTGCTCGTAAAATTTTTATTCACAAATTGGAAGAATATGATTATCCAAAGCTTAAATAAGATAAATTATGGGAATTATACTCGAACAGGACTCAATTTTGCAATTATTTTGCAATTATTCATTGAAAGAATCAACTATAATGAATAATGAAAAAATTAGTGCACAAATACACAAGAATAATGTCAAGAAACACATTTGAAAGATATGCTGTGCTGTACATTTAAAAAATGCAATGCTAATTATTTTTTATCTTGTGCTATTTGATACTGAATAAATATCATTGAAGTTATTTTTTGATGATTTTCAAACCTTTGGTGGACGATTTGGTTAAAATTGCAAGCGAATGATTCGGCTCGCCGGTGGGCGATTTGGGTAAAATTGCAAGCAGACGATTCGGCTGGTGGATGAAATGTCTGTATCCCTTGGGGTAAACTTGTCCTCGGTTCAACTCTCCCCCTGTACATTCTTCTGTGACAATTTGCCCCCAATTTGGGGTGAGTTGACATGCATTTGAGGGGGGTGTTAACCCGAAAAGTAAATCAAAACTATTATGTGAGGAATGAAAAAATTCCACCAACACTTAGAAGAAATAACAAAGCAGTGAATCCAGAGTAGATATATTTATTTACATGTGTGCAGGTTAGGTTAGTTGCCCTCCCCCCCCCCCCCCCCCCCCCCCCCACCACCGAAAAAAACCAAAAGAAGAAACCATACTTGTTTGCGATTGCCACCCGACCTGGAATAAAGTTTCCGACCTGAGAACACTCGTTATTGCGATGCTGCAGCAATGTTTCTTTTAAAAGACTGGAGTATGTAGTGTTTTTTGGGAAGAGAGAAGAAAACCAACTGATTGTGAAGTGAATTAATCTATTGGAAACAATCGTCTTAAGGACAACTGAAACAGGAAGTAGGTGGGTTATGTTTGGGATGAAGTGTCATTGGAGGTTTATGACACGGGATGTGATTGTTTGAAAATCAGAGAGCAGTCTTGAGGTGTGATTATAGATAATTCATGTGTATGCAAGAAATCTGAAATATTGGTATCTTTTTAGCTGGTGCCAAGCAATATGATAATTGTTTATGGAATTAATAGATAGAAGCCGAGAAAAGAGTAACTGAATACAAAACGTATACGACTTGATCATTTATATTAAAATTATATATTTGACACTGTCATATTAAACAAAATATCTATAGCTCAACCAACCCAATTAGTCTGATGACTGGTGGTGAATATGAATCTGAACCATTGATGGAGTTCACTTTCCGAAAGCTTTGTCAATTGCTCAGTACCTTTCTTCTGCTGAAGCCTTAAATATGCAGCAGTTTGAGAGAAGTATTTTCGAAACACGATTTTGGAAGTCCCACCTGATCGATATAACATCAGTTAATATCATAGGTGTACAGGAAGCGTACAGGAAGCCCAAATTTTCAGGGATGGGGGGGGGGGGGGGGGAGGGGAGGGGTGTGCTCACAAAATTGCCCAACAAATATCAAGAATTTCTTACAACATTTCCCAAATTTAGCACAATTTTTGCTTGAATGTTTATGATTTTAAAATTTCTATGTGATCCCTCCCCTCAGGCCTGTACGCCTACTGTTTATATAAATAAAAGTGACAGTGAGTTTTCAAACGTAATTTAAAACGTTTCATTTTTGTAATGAAATCAGGTCCATGTCTGCTGGATACAACAATAGTGCCCAGGTGGCATTGGAAGTCTTGACAGGCAATGCCACCATGTACAAGTGGACTTGATAAGAGTCCCTAATTCATCAACATTTAAGCAAATGTTTGACTCCAAAAATACCCATGTGGGTTGGTTTAAAAAAAACCCCAATCCCCTCCCCCGCCCTCCCCCCCCCCCCCCCCCCCCCCAATTTTTAGCTCACCTGGCTTTCAGTCTGGGGAGCTATAGTGATCACTCACCGTCCGTCACACGTCATCCGTGAACATGGTGTTTGCATCTTGTCCTCCGAAACCACTGAAACAATTTAATTGATATTTGAGATAATAGTTTGTTATGACATCACATTTTGATTTTATTCAAATCAAGTTGCCTTGCCCCTCAGTAGGGCCACGCCCAAAAAGTGTGCTTAAATCTTAAAAAATCTTCTTCTCATGAACCAGCAGTTGCAGAGACTTGATATTTGGTGTGCAGCTTCCTTTTGAGGTGTAGACTGAGATTTGTTCAAGAGAAGTTCGAGGAGCTATATTTGTCTTCGTTATGGGAGGGGCAAGAATTTTCGCCCCGCCCAAAATTTCTATTTTCCAAACCAAGAGGCAGATTTGAACCAAATTTGATATGAGGGCTTATTGGGTCATAGGTACTTAATTTATGCCAAAAAAATTTTCCCGTCACCCCATGGGAACCGCAGGAGCTAAAAATAGAAAAAACTAAAACACCCATATCTCCAAAACTACAGGGCACTGAGAATTCTTATTTGGTGTGAATGTTATATAGCCCCCACATTATATTGAAATTGATATTTTTTCTGCATTTTCTGACTGGTCTGACTCATTTGCACTGAGTGACCTTTGTTTACATCTTTGTTACACTAATATATTGTACATATAGCTGTTGATTGTTTAAGTAGGTCAAGGACCTTGTTTACAATACAGTGGAACCCTGTTAATTGAATAGTCACTTTGCCAATGAAAATTATTCGATTAACAGGAGTATTCAATTAACAGGGATTGTGTCACTTTCCTGTATTCTAGAGATAAACTTAGCATTTATTCTATTATATCTTGTTTGACAGAGCTCTGTGAGCGCTGTCAAACAAGATATAATAGATTAACTGCCTGTATTGGATGTACTGAGGCCAAATAGGTCTATGAACAAAGGAAAACTGGGGCAAATCAGGGTAATTTCTCGACATGTTACAAGATTTTTTTATTCAATTAACAGGAGTTTACTCTATAACCTATATTCAATTTACAGGTCAAATTTGTACTGGAGGTATGGTAAATGGTTTTGTGCTGGGAAATTATATTCAATTAACAGGGTTATTCAGTTAAGAGATATCCAATTAAGTGGGCTCCACTGTACTTGAATTTTGGCAGAATCACCTAGAAACTAATAGAACTTTGCAGAAACTTCCTCTATCTGGGTACTATATAAAGATTTGTCAACAGAATTCAAAAATACTCATTTTTAGAAAGCCATTTCAGAAAGACTCACTTCAGTTGTTTCCATTGGAGATTATTATTGTCTCAGAACAGTGCATTTATTATAGAAGCAGTGCTTCTTTGTGAATTTGGAAGATTGATTCCAAAAGAGAATTTTGAAGAGAATCTATTCGTCTTGGAAATGAGAATTTATACTTTCTGTGAAACAGAATATTATTTTGTGAAAAGCCAGGATTTTCTGGATTATTTGGAAATTACCTGTGGCGCCAATACTTCTTGGGCTTTTACTCCATTTGAATTTTGTGGAGCATTTTGTTATATTTTATTGGAGACTGCTGAAATTTCTAAGTGAAAATTTTATTACAAATCTACGGGATACTGTTTCTGAAGACACATTCTTGGATTAATACTACCAGCTGGTAACTTTCTTCACAAGATTCTTCACCACTGGATCACTGGATTCTGTCAAACTGTACTTTGGACTAATTCAATAATTGATAAGTACCACTGTTTTTATTTTCTGTAAACCAATTAGTGTAAAAGATCTTTGTATCATTTTTTTTTATATTAATTTTTTTTAATTAAATTTCAGAATAATGGAATTCATAGTTATTGTTGCTGGTTCTCAGATTTCTTTCTGTTACCAATATCAATAATATTTCCACACCGTAACAGAAATTGGGGGCTCGTTGCCGAGATTGAATATAAGATAAGGAGAAAGCTTTAATTGCATATTGCAATTATTATTTTGGCTCACTTTCAAAACATTTAAACTTTCTTAGAAAATTTCAGTATTATTATTTATATAAGCTGAGAACCAGAAAACCTTTTCATCATGGTATTTATTGTGACAGAATTTATTTCTGAATTTGAAAGCTCACCTAGTTTGGCCCTTTTAGAATCTCTTAAGAAGGAAGATTTATTCCAACTTGCTCAGTATCTACATTTACCTGCCACCCCTGGTCTGAACAAACATAAACTTAAACAGCTCATTGTTAATCATTATATGGAAGAAGGTCTTTTGCCTCAGTCTGAAACTCCCCCCTCTGAACCACAACATACTGATGCCCTTTAACTCAAAAAGTTAGAATTGGAGTTAAAAAAGATTAGAATTGGAACAAAAAATGAGGGAAATTGAAATTCAGGCCCAAAAAGAAAAAGAAGAAAGAGAAAACGCAATTAAATTAAAAGAAATTGAAGCTCAAAAAGAAAGGGAACAAATTCAGACTCAAAAAGAAATGCATTTAAGAGAACTGGAAATTCAGGCCCAAAAAGAAATAAAAATAAAAATTGGAATCTCAACATCAAGGCTCAAATGTAATTTCCCCAAGTAGATTTGATGCAACTAAACATGTTAGGCTAGTCCCCCCCTTTCAAGAAAAAGAAGTTGATAAATATTTTTCACATTTTGAAAAAGCTGCAGCAAGTTTAGAACGGCCAAGGGACGTCTGGACTTTGCTATTACAAAGTGTTTTGAAAGAGAAGGCCCAAGAAATCTATTCCGCTTTATCTTCTGAGCAAAGTAATAATTATGACACTGTTAAAGAGGCTATACTTAAGGCATATGAACTTGTTCCAGAGGCCTACAGGCAGAAATTCAGAAATTATTACAAAAACGAAAATCAAACTCGTGGAATTTGCCAGAGAAAAGCAAAATTTATTTGACATGTGGTGCAATTCAAAAGAAATAGGGAAAGATTTTACAAAATTAAAGGAAATGATGCTAATTGAAGAGTTCAAAGGAAAGATACATTCAGATATAAAGGCCCACCTGGATGAAAAAAAAGTTGATACTTTAAACAGAGCAGCAGTATTAGCAGATGACTATGCCTTAACTCATAAAATGAGTTGTAACTCCACAAATGTTTGGCCCCACAAGAATTCTTTCCGAAGTGGACCTAGACCAGCTTCAGATAAAAGTCATCCTTCCAATCCTCCAAACTTTTCACCACCCAAATTTAATAAGAAATCTGGTGAAAATAAAACATCCAATGCTAGTCCCACACCATCACAACCCAACAGTTCAACTAAAACTTGTAATTACTGTAAGAAACCAGGTCATTTACTATCTGATTGCGGGCTGTTAAAAAGGAAAAATGAGTCCTCTACTTCACAGAATGCACTAGCATGTGCTCCATGCCCTGAAAATTATGTAATAAAGCAAGATGCTTTAGAAAATTATAAGCCATGTTGTTTCCCTTGATGGGGATAAGCACTGTTCCTTACCAATAAAAATACTGAGAGACACAGGGGCTACTCAGTCTTTAATGTTACAAGGTATTTTGCCATTTTCTGAAGAAAGTGCTACAGGGGCACAAGTTCTAGTATTGGGTATTGAGTCAAACTCTTTAAATGTCCCACTTCATAAAATAAATTTAAGAAGTAGTTTAGTAAATGGGACTGTGACAGTAGGAATCAGACCTACTCTACCTGTAAAAGGTATTTCTTTATTATTGGGAAATGACTTAGCTGGTGACAAAGTCACTGTAGAACCTCAAGTGGTGGATAAGCCGAGCACAGATGAAAGTATTATTAATTTGAAGGAATGTTTTCCTTTTGCCTTTCCAGCATGTGCTGTGACTCGGTCCATGGCAAAGAAAGCTGAGGTTGATAACAACCTCAATTGTGTTGATTTAAACAGCAAAGCTGAGGATAAGAACTGTCACAGAATTTCGGATTCTGAAAACATTGATTTGTCTCCGACATTTTTGAGTCAGTGTGATGACTCCTCCAGAAATTGTGAAGAGGCCACTACACCTGAGAGTGATAGGGGGACCTCCTTGAATGTCATTTCCCGGACTTCTTTAATTCAGGAACAGGAAAGTGATCCTGACCTTGCCGAGCCATGTGAAAGGGCTTTAACAGAGGCTGAGGCCCAAAACTCACGTCTGTTATTTAAAAAAAATCTGATGTACTCATGAGGAAATGGTGACCACCAGAAGTTCCCTCCAATAGTGTTTGGGAGGTTATTTATCAAATAGTTGTCCCCACTAAATACCGGAATGAAATAATAAGCCTGGATCATGAAAATCCAATGGCTGGACATTTGGGAGTTAGGAAAACCTACTCTCGTATTCAACAGTGTTTTTACTGGCCCAAGCTTCGACAGGATGTCGTCGAATTTTGTAAAACCTGCCACGCCTGTCAAATAGTAGGAAAACCCAACCAGAAGATGCCTCCTGCTCCCCTTCAACCAATCCCTGCTTTTGAGGAGCCATTTAGTAGAATTATTATTGATTGTGTTGGCCCATTGCCTAGAACAAGATCTGGAAATGAATATCTTCTTATCATCATGTGTGCTTCTACATGATTTCCTGAAGCTATTCCTCTAAGAAATATTAAAACTAAGACTATAGTTAAGGCCTTGATAAAAGTTTTCACGACTTTCGGTCTCCCCAGGTCAGTGCAATCGGACCAAGGCTCAAATTTTATGTCAAACATTTTTCAGCAGGTGATGTATGAGCTCAAAATTAAGCAGTACACATCAAATGCCTACCATCCTGAATGTCAAGGTGCTCTTGAACACTTCCATCAAACACTGAAGATCATGATAAAGGCCTATGGGGAGGATAATGAGAAGGATTGGGATGAAGGAGTACATCTCCTCTTATTTGCAGTCCGTGAGACTGTACAGGAATCTCTGGGGTTCAGCCCTTTTGAATTAGTGTTTGGACACTCAGTGAGGGGTCCACTCACTGCTTTGAAGGAGAAATGGCTCGAGGAAGAGCCACCTGAAATTTCTCTCCTGGACTATGTGTCCACTTTTACGGAAAAATTGCACCAGGCCAGAGAAATGGCAAATAAACATTTACAGAAAGCCCAGAGTCATATGAAGACCTGGTATGATAAAAGGGCGATATTTCGCACCTTTAAGCCTGGGAACAAGGTGCTAGTATTATTCCCTTTAGAGGGCAATGCTTTATAAGCAAGATATTCAGGCCCATATATTGTTAAGCACAAGATCAGTGATACTGATTATACTGTTGAGACTCCTGATAGACTCAAAAATACTACCATCTGGTAACTTTCTTCACAAGATTCTTCACCACTGGATTACTGGATTCTGTCAAACTGTACTTTGGACTAATTCAATAATTGATAAGTACCACTGTTTTTATTTTCTGTAAACCAATTAGTGTAAAAGATCTTTGTATCATTTTTTTTTTATATTAATTTTTTTTAATTAAATT
The DNA here is from genome assembly GCA_031216915.1 of Pictodentalium vernedei. NCBI lineage: Eukaryota > Metazoa > Mollusca > Scaphopoda > Dentaliida > Dentaliidae > Pictodentalium > Pictodentalium vernedei. The sequence goes on from CM062295.1 coordinate 421,382,223, forward strand.
TCAGAATAATTGCATTCATAGTTGTTGTTGCTGATTCTCAGATTTCTTTCTGTTACCAATATCAATAATATTTCCACACCGTAACAGTGAAGCTTCCTTAGGACCAACAGAATGGAATGGTAAAAAAAAAATTGCTATCGGTTTTATCATGGGGTACTTTTTTGGAACTTTGAAAAAGTGCTGAGTCAGCATTTTTGAACACAGTGGGTAATGGGAAAAACATTTAACACTACTTTTTTCCCAAACCACTGCTCCAAAAGCTTTAAAATTTCACATATAACATCTTTGGAAGATTGTTTCACACGTTTATTGAAATCAAATCCCTGGGTCCTTATTTGGGCCCTCCATGGGAGCCCAAATGTTTAAATTAGTGCAGTATGAGGAATATTCTTTAAAAATCTTCTTCTTCAGATCTACCAATCAGAATCCTTTGATATTTGGTATGCAGCATGCTTAGGGGGGTGAGATTCAAGTTCGTTCAAGCCAAGTTCCTGGGTTCATATTTGGGCTCACTGTGGTAGCCCTAATTATAACTTAATTCAAAATGAGGAATTTTCTTTAAAAATCTTCTTCTTCAGATCCAGCAGTTGGATTGTTTTGATATTTGGTATGCAGCATCCTTAGGGGAATGAGATTTAAGTTTGTGTCAAGCCTTGTCCCTAGATCCATATTTGGGCTCATTGTGGGAGCTCAAATTGTAACTTAGTTCAAAATGAGGAATTTTCTTTAAAAATCTTCTTATTCAGATCCAGCGGTTGGAATGTTTTGATATTTTGTATGCAGCATCCTTAGGGGGTGAGATTCAAGTTTGTGGAAGCCAAGTCCCTGGATTCATATTTAGGATCCCTGTGGGAGCCCGAATTATAACTTAGTTCAATATGAGGAATTTTTCTTTAAAAATCTTCTTGTTCAGATCCAGCAGTGGGAAAGTTTTGATATTTGGTAAACATCATCCTTAGGGGGTTTGAGATTCAAGTTTGTTGAAGCCAAGTCCCTGGGTTGATATTTGGGCACCCTGTGGGAGCCCGAATTATAACTTAGTTCAATATGAGGAATTTTTCTTTAAAAATCTTCATCCTCAGACTCAGCAGTCGGAATGTGTTAATATTTGGCATGCAGCATCCTTAGGGGAGTGAAATTCAAGTTTGTTCAAGCCAGATCCCTGGATTCATATTTGGGCTCACTGTGAGAGCCTGAATTATAACTTAGTTCAAAAGGAGGAATTTTCTTTAAAAATCTTCTTCAAATCAAGCAGTCAGAATGCTTTGATATTTGGCATGCAGCTTCCTTGGGGGGGGGGGGGGGGGTAAGATTTCAGTTTGTTCAACCCAAGTTCCTGGGTTGATATTTGGGCTCCTTGTGGGATCCCGAATTATAACTTAGTTCAATATGAGGAATATTCTTCAAAAATCTTCTTCACATCCACCAGTCAAAATCTTTTGATATTTGGTATACAGCATCACACTGGAGGTGAGATTCAAGTTTGTTCAAGCCAAGTCCCTGGGTTGATATTTGGGCTCCCTGTGGGAGCCCAAATTATTACTTAGTTAAGTATGAGGAATATTCTTTAAAAATCTTCTTATTTTCTGATCCACTGGTCAGATATTTGGTATAAGCTTTTCTTAGGAGGGGCAGATGCAGCTTGTTGAAATCAATTCCCTGGGTTGATATTTAGGCTACCATGTCAGGTGAGTGCCCTCAGGCCCCCGGGGCCTCTTGTTTAGCTCATCTGACTGCAAGTCAGTGGGAGGTATTGTCATCACTTGGCATCTGTCGTCCACAACCACAAGGCCAAATTCAAACATATATTGCACAGACCATCTATGGAGTATACCCTTTCTATTTTGTTCAAATGAAGCAGCTGCCATATTTGGGCTCTGGTTAATGCCCCAAAAGCTTAAAAATCTTTAAAAAATCTTTAAAAATCTTGAAGATTAAACTTTGTTCAAGGGAAGTTGGTAGGTCAATATTTGGGCTCTCTGTGGGGGCATATCCATTTTGGGTTCTGCCCCAAATTTATATTTCAATAACCGGTGGGCCAATTTCAACCAAATTTGGCATGTAGTTTTAGCGCATCCTAAGTAATTGATTGATGCCCCCAATTTTTTTTTCACACCCCCGTGGCAACCCCAGGGGTTAAAAACAGAAAAGAATTCAAAAGACCATATTTCCCAAACCACATGGAACAGAGAACTGTTATTTCGTATGAAGCATTCTTAGGACCAGTAGAATGGATTGGTTAAATAAATTGCCACCGGTTCTATCAGGGTGCCTGGTAGAGGGTATTGAAAAATGATGAGTCAGCATTTTTGCAGTAAGAAAATATATACACTTTTCATAACAATATTTCAACTACAACGTAAAACAGGTAGTTGGATATACTTGGGGCTTAGCAAATTTTGAGTAGTATATACCCCTTGGGGTGGAGTTAATGCTCCATAAGCCTAAAATGCTTTAAAAATCCTCTTTTTATAAGCCACTTGCCATAATACTTAGATTTCTTGTTTCGAACTTACTTTAGTGATGCAGATTCACTTTTTTCAAAGAAACTAAGTAAGTCAAAATTTTGGCTCCCAAATTTGTCATGTAGTATATAACTGGGTCATAAGTATTTCATTTATGCTGGAATTTTTTTTTTCAGGGGGTGGGGGGGCGGAGGGGGGGAAGAGAACCCACTGTAGTTGAAAACAAAACAAAAATTTTGGTCCGTTGCTGTTTTTTAATACTTTCCAGAACAGAGCTTGCTGGGAAGCTTTCCTAGGACCAGCAGAAGTGAATGGCCAAAAAGTTTCCTTTGGTTGTGTCATAGCAAATTAAAAAAATTGCTCTTGCTGCTGATCACTTACTGATACACTCATCTCTTTTGACAACTTTAGCCAGGTGAGCATTTTAGGCTCACATGAGTGTCTGGTTTACTTACCTGAATTTTTCTGGCCAACAGATCAGAAACATGTATGGGTTTTTTGGCCTTAGTCTGAATTGGGATCAATTTATGACACAGTATGAATTTGATCCGAATTAACGGCACTGAATTTTTGATTTCAAACATGTTTTAATTAGGCCTCTGACCATGCACATCGATTTCACAGACACTTTTCGGCCGCACTCTTGCTAAGGGTCTGAGACAAATGGCACCGTTATCTTCGTCCGTCGCCCATCGTCCGTCGTCTGTCATCCGTCGTCCTGCGTGAAGGTGGTGTTTGAGCCTCTTTCTCCTAAACCACTGGCCACATTTTAATTAAATTTCATTTAAGTAGTGGTTATATAGGGGCATTTTAATTTTTATTCAAAATAGGTTTCGGCTCATATTGAGCAGAGGTGTGGGGTAAAAATGGCCAAATTTTTTGAAAATCTTCTTCTAATGAACCACCAGTAGCAGAGACTTGATATGTGGTATACAGAGTCCTTTTGAGGTTTAGAATCAAGTTTGTTCAAGAGAAGTTTGTCGGGCATTATTTGCCTTTGTTATGGGGGGGGGGGGGGGGGGCGAAAATTTTGGCCACGCCTAAAATTTCTATTTTCAGAACCGTGAGGTCGATTTGAACCAAATTTGATATGGGATGATAATGAGTAATAAGTAGTTGATAGATGCAAAAAAAAATTTTTTTCATTGCCCCGTGGGAACCTCATGAGCTAAAAATAGGAAAAACCTTAAAACTGCCATATCTCCAAAACTACATGGCACAGAGAATTCTTATTTTGTATAAAGCTTACTTTTATCTAGTAAAATAGAATGGTTAAAAAAAATCCCTATCGGTTTGATCACAAGGTACTTTTTTCAGGACTTTGAAAAAGTGCTGAGTCAGCACTTTTTAACACTGTAGGCAATGGGAAAAAGATTAAAAAATCTTCTTCTCCAGATCCAGCAGGCAGAATCTTTTGATATTTGGTATGCAACATTGTAGGGTGGATCTGATTCAAGTTTGTTCAAATCAGCCCCCTGGGTTCCTATTTGGGCTCAGTATAGGAGCCCGATTTCAAACTTAAAGCATTTCAGGCAAATTTCTTAAAAAATCTTCTTCTCCAGATCCAGCAGGCAGAATCTTTTGATATTTGGTATGCAACATTATGGGGTGGATCTGATTGAAGTTTGTTCAAATCGGCTCCCTGGATTCATATTTGGGCTCACTATAGAAGCCCGAATTCGAACTTAGTGCATTTCAGGCAAATTTCTTCAAAAATCTTCTTCTCCAGATCGAGCTGGCAGAATCTTTTGATATTTGGCATGCAACATTGTGGGGTGGATCTGATTCAAGTTTGTTCAAATCGGCCCCCTGGATTCATATTTGGGCTCACTATAGAATCCCAAATTCGAACTTAATGCATTTCAGGCAAATTTCTTAAAAAAAATCTTCTTCTCCAGATCCAGCAGGCAGAATCTTTTGATATTTGGTATGCAACATTGTGGGGTGGATCTGATTCAAGTTTGTTCAAATCGGCCCCTGGGTTTATATTTGGGCTCACTATAGAAGCTCGAATTCGAACTTAGTGCATTTCAGGCAAATTTCTTCAAAAATTTTCTTCTCCAGATCCAGCAGGCAGAATCTTTTGATATTTGGTATGCAACATTGTGGGGTGGATCTGATTCAAGTTTGTTCAAATCGGCCCCCTGGGTTTATATTTGGGCTCAGTATGGAAGCTTGAATTCGAACTTAGTGCATTTCAGGCAAATTTCTTAAAAAATCATCTTCTCCAGATCCAGAAGGCAGAATCTTTTGATATTTGGTATGCAACATTGTAGGGTGGATCTGATTCAAGTTTGTTCAAATCGGCTCCCTGGGTTCATATTTGGGCTCAGTATAGGAGCCCAATTGCGAACTTAGTGCATTTCAGGCAAATTTCTTAAAAAATCTTTTTTGCCAGATCCAGCAGGCAGAATCTTTTGATATTTGGCATACAACATTGTGGGGTGGATCTGATTCAAGTTTGTTCAAATCGGTCCCCTGGGTTTATATTTGGGCTCAGTATAGAAGCTCGAATTCGAACTTAGTGCATTTCAGGCAAATCTCTTCAAAAATCTTCTTCTCCAGATCCAGCAGGCAAAATCTTTTTATAAAATAATGTGCGACATTGTGGGGTGGATCTGATTCAAGTTTGTTCAAATCGGCCCCCTGGATTCATATTTGGGCTCACTATAGAATCACGAATTCGAACTTAATGCATTTCAGGCAAATTTCTTAAAAAATCTTCTTCTCCAGATCCAGCAGGCAGAATCTTTTGATATTTAGTATGCAACATTGTGGGGTGGATCTGATTCAAGTTTGTTGAAATCGGCCCCTGGGTTTATATTTGGGCTCACTATAGAAGCTCGAATTCGAACTTAGTGCATTTCAGGCAAATTTCTTCAAAAATCTTCTTCTCCAGATCCAGCAGGGAGAATCTTTTGATATTTGGTATGCAACATTGTGGTGTGGATCTGATTCAAGTTTGTTCAAATCGGCCCCCTGGTTCATATTTGGGCTCACTATAGAAGCCCGAATTCGAACTTAGTGCATTTCAGGCAAATTTCTTAAAAAATCTTCTTCTCCAGATCCAGCAGGCAGAATCTTTTGATATTTGGTATGCAACATTGTGGGGTGGATCTGATTGAAGTTTGTTCAAATCGGCTCCCTGGATTCATATTTGGGCTCACTATAGAAGCCCGAATTCAAACTTTGTGCATTTCAGGAAAATTTCTTTGAAAATCTACTTCTCAAGATCCAGCAAGCAGAATCTTTTGATATTGGGTATGCACCATGCTTAGGGGGGTGCGATTCAAGTTTGTTGAAGCCAAGTTTCTGGGTTCATATTTGGGCTCACTGTGGTAGCCCTAATTATAACTTAGTTCAAAATGAGGAATTTTCTTTAAAAATCTTCTTCAGATCCAGTAGTTGGAATGTTTTGATATTTGATATGCAGCATCCTTAGGGGGGTGAGATTCAAGTTTGTTCAAGCCATGTCTCAAGGTCCATAATTGGACTCACTGTGGAAGCTTGAATTGTAACTTAGTTCAAAATGAGGAATTTTCTTTAAAAATCTTCTTCAGATCCAGCAATCGGAATGTTTTGATATTTGGTGTGCAGCATCCTTGGGGGGGGGGGGGGGGGGGGAAGGGGGGGGGAGATTCAAGTTTGTTAAAGCCAAGTCCCTGGCTTCATATATGGGCTCCCTATGGGAGCCCGAATTATAACTTAGTTCAATATGAGGAATATTCTTTAAAAATCTTCTTTTTAGCTCAACTTTGGCAAAGCCAAATTTGAGCTTATGCCATGGCCCGTCATCCGTCTGTCCGTCAACAATTGGATACGGCTCGGACTAGAGGCCGTATTTATGAACCGATCTTTACGAAACTTCTTGGGTACCTTTGTTATGACCGTGGGACGAGAACGAGTATTTTGGGGTTTGGTCCGAAATTCAAGATGTTATGACCGTGGGACGAGAACGAGTGTTTTGGGGTTTGGTCCGAAATTCAAGATGGCTGCCAGCCGCCATTTTGTACCGACGATGCAGAAATCTGTTTTTTGTACAGAACTTCCATATGAAAGCTATGATTTGAATAATTTTTTGTATGAATGTTTAGTACCATGGGATACATCACATATAATACAGGTTTTTTTTCTCGTGCGTAAATTATGCAAATTAGACTAACTTTGATGTTTTTTGGTGTTACTTTCAGCACTGTAAGTGCAAATGCCAATACGGCCCAGGCTAGAGGCCGTATTTATGAACCGATCTTTACGAAATTCCTTGGGTACCTTTGTTATCACCGTGGGACGAGAACGAGTGTTTTTGGGTCCGGTCCGAAATTCAAGATGGCCGATGGCAGCCATTTTGTACAAAATTTGGTGCAATCAGATTTTTGCACAGAACTTCCATATGAAAGCGCTGATTTGAATAATTTTTTGTGTGAATGTTTAGTACCATGGGATACATCACATATAATACGGGTTTTTTTCTCGTGCAGAAATTCTGCAAATTAGATGAACTTTGATTTTTTCAGTGCTACTTACATACAGTAAGTACACATGTCAGTACGGCTCGGGCTAGAGTCTGTATTTATGAACCGATCTTCACGAAACGTCTTGGGTACCTTTGTTATCACCTTGGGACGAGAACGAGTGTTTCTGGGTGCGGTCCAAAATTCAAGATGGCTGCCAGTGGCCATTTTGTACCGAAATTAGGACTAATCTGTTTTTTGTACACAACTTCTATATACGGCTCAGGCTAGAGGCCGTATTTATGAACCGATCTTTACAAAACTTCTTGGGTACCTTTGTTATCACCGTGGGATGAGAACAAGTGTTTTTGGGTGTGGTCCAAAATTCAAGATGGCCACCAGCAGCCATTTTGTACCAAAATTAGTGCAATCAGTCTTTTGTGCAGAACTTCTGTATGAAAGTTCTGATTTGAATATATTTTTGTATGAATGTTTAGTAACATGGAATACATCACATATAGTACGGGTTTTTTTCTCGTGCAGAAATTATGCAAATTAGATGAACTTTGATTTATTCAGTGCTACTTATACACTGTAAGTGCACATGTCAATACGGCTCGGGCTAGAGGCTGTATTTATGAACCGATCTTCACAAAACTTCTTGGGTACCTTTGTTATCTCCTTGGGACGAGAACGAGTGTTTCTGGGTGCAGTCCAGAATTCAAGATGGCTGCCAGTGGCCATTTTGTTCCGAAATTAGGTCCAATCAGTTTTTTGTCACAACTTCTACACAGCTCATATTTGTGAACTGATCTTCACGAAACTTCTTGGGTACCTTTGTTTTCACCTTGGGACAGGAATGAGTGTGTTTTGGGGTGCCTTTGTTATCACTGTGCTATGAGAACAAATATTTTGTGGTTCAGTCAGACCCACTCTGGAACTCAAAGATTTTTTTTAAGTTTAGCATCTGACTGTCACCCACCTTTACAATACTTTACCTATGCATTTGTTACAGGCAACGGTCAGTATTTATGTACAGACCGTTACAATACTTTATATGTACCTTTGTTATCGGGTCATTACCTAGATGTTTGTCATTGCTGTGTCACATACTATACATGTACATGTCTTTGTCTTGACAAGTTGAGCTACAGTGTCATTGACACTTTCATTTTTTTAGATCCACTGGTCAGAATCTTTGGATATTTGGTATAAGCTTTTCTTAGGAGGAGCAGATATTGAAATCAATTCTCTGGGTTGATATTTAGTCTACTATGTCAGGTGAGCGCCCTCAGGCCCCTTGGGGCCTCTTGTTCATCACATGCTCCCAATTGTAAACAATAGTGTCTTTTGGGGGGAGGGGGGGGGGGGGGAGTTGACTCGAGGGACAAGTTGACTCGTTCTTTGGCATTTTCCCAGGGCACGTAGTCCCAGGTTTGGTACAAGTTGCCCTGATTTAAAAAAAACAGATTAGGGTGTAAATATAATGATGATGACAGAAAAAAATGGGTAAACTTACTTTTTCTAGTAGTAGCATGAACCAAAGTATAAATCTGATAAATGTGAATTTTTTTAGTAGAACACACAAAACTAATCATCATGCATCATTATCCACTTTTTGTCAATACTATTCACAGGGAGAAGTTGCAGAATTATCGACTGAGCTGTTCATAAGTATCTCTTCTAATTATCTAGTTGCGTTTCAGAGGGCTTATAAATATTTTGTGTTATAGGTATTTTGGGGAATTAGTATATGGTGATGAAATAGGTTCAATTCATAGGTTTTCGAGAATTTTAATTGATTTTTTCTACATTGCCCTTTTTTGCTCAACTTGACAATGTCAGGTATGAGCTGTTGGGATAGGTTGTGATCCATCGTCCGCCCATCCATACACCCATAATTCTTCTAGCACATCCTACAGGCCAGAGCTCTGACCCGATCAATTCCAAATTTCATATGTTGCTTTGGGGCAATGTCTAGATGGGAGCTAACGATTTTTTTCGAATTTCGTCAAAAACATGACTGCCAGTGGCCATCTTGAATTTGGATATAATTTGTCCAACAATACATTTAGCACACCCTACAGGCCGCAGCTCTCACCTGATCTGTCCCAACTTTCATCTGTAGCTTTGGGACAGTCTCTAGATGGGAGCTATCGTTTTTTCCCGGAGTTTGTTAAAAAATAAGGCTGCCAGCGGCCATCTTAGATTTGGCATATAAATTGTCAACAATTCCATTAATCTGACTTTATTTCCAAAATTAGCCAATTTGAATGCAAGGAAGACACCTTTCTTCTTGTCACTATGGACATCACTTCTCTTTACCCTAACATTCCAAACCAAGAGGGACTTGTAGCTGTAGCTAAATGCCTATGGAAACACAAACCAGAATTCAAGCTCAGCAGTGTCGGCCTACTTAACCTTCTCGAAATTGTCCCACACAGTAACCATTTTGACATCAATGGAGATCATTACCTTCAAATTTCATGCACGACTATGGGCACCCCCCTAGCCCCATCATTCACCAATATATTTATGGGTGAATTTAAGGAGAAGCTCCTAAACAGGACCCCCTCAAACCGGTCATGTACCTCAGGTACATTGAAAACATTTTTATAGCATGGTCACAAGGAGAAGTGGCCCTCAAGCAGTTTTTAAAATACGGTAACGAGACCCACCACTCCCATAAAATTCACAGCAGAATATTCTGACTTTTCTGTCACATTTCTGGACACAAAGGTCATCAGTAATGGGAAAAGGCTCCGCCCAGACCTACACACCAAAGAATCTAACACTCACAGTTATCTGGATTTCAACTCCTGTCACCCTTCCCTTGTAAGGCCGGTGACCCCTATGGACAACCCTATGGTCCACCATATATGTACCGTGAGGACGACTTTGAAAAAAATGCGCTCAGCATAATACAATATTCCAATGACAGGCACTATCAAAAGCCATACTTCAGGAAGCCTTCTTCAAGGCAAAGGGTAGGGACAGGGACACTCTGTTCATACCCTGTGCCAAGAAGGACAACACCAGAATACCGTTTGTCGTCGGCTATCCCCCTGACAGATATTCCTTATTCAATGAAATAAAGAAACTCTGACCCATTCTCCAGCTCTGACAAGTGCAATGAACTTTTTTTAGACTTGCCACTATGCGTTCCGTAGAAATCCAAATCTATGCGACATTCTCGTTCAGTCAAAAATTGAATATCCGCCCCCCCTCGACCACAAATCAGTGGATGGAGCATTCTCAGTCCTTTCCGACCCTGCGACATCACCAATTGCCTAATCTGCCCCAGGTTACCCAACAGCAATTGGTTCCAAGCTTCGAACACCAAGCAGAAATTGAAGTCAAAAGGTAGACACAACTGCCAAAGCAGAAATGTGATTTACCTTTTGACCTGTAACAAATGCAAAATACAATATATCAGTAAGAGTAAACGCACATTTCGCTTCCGTATCTTGGAACATTTAAGGGACATCAGAAACAAACTTGATAAACCCAACAGCAAACACTGTAATGAACCTGACCACTCATCCGACAATTTGGATTTCCATATTATTGACGTACATCCGAGTGACTCTGACCTCGACCAAAACACAAATCAGGTGTGATAAGGAACTACATTGGACCTTTATCTTGAAAACCATACATCTTTATGGTTGAACAGGCTTGACTTTTAGTCTTTATTTTGTAAGTAATTCCATTAACACACCCTACAGGCCGCATCTCTCACCCATTCTTTTTCAAATTTCATATGTAGATTTGGTGTGATGTCTAGATGGGAGTTATTGAATATTTCTGATTTTAGTTAAAAACTTGGCTGCCAGCAGCCATCATGGATTCGGATGTAAATTGTCCAACAATTTCTTTAGCATTCACCCTATAGGCCATGGCTCTCATTCGATCAGTCGCAAATTTCATATGTGGCTTTGGGGCAATGTCTAGATAATTTTGTTGAAAAACATGGCCGCCAGAGGCCATCTTGGACTTGGATATAAATTGTGCAACAATTCCTTTAGCACACCCCACAGGTTGCAGCTCTCACACGATCAGTCTCAGATTTCATATGTGGCTTTGGGACGGTGTCTAAATGGGTGCTACCAAATTTTTCTGAATTTCATTAAAATATAATGGTGGGTGGCCATCTTAGATTTGGCATATAAATTGTCAACAATTCCATTAGTACTCCCCAAAGGCCGTATCACTCACCCAATCTTTTTCAAATTTCATATGTAGCTTTGGAGTGATGTCTAGATATGAGCTATCAACTTTCTTTTCAACCTACTCACAATTGTTTACAATTGGCTGTAATGTAAGTGCAAGCCCTACTTCGGAACTAACTCAAGCTTTTAAGAAACTTTTCCAAACAAGCTGGAAAAATAATAGAGTGCAAAAGCACAAAAAAGATCGAAAAAGGGTCGAGCGAGACCAGCGCTCGAAATTACAGGTACTCTCTCTGCACACCTCTTGCGTTTACCGAGTGCATGCGCAACAACTGTGACGTCAATTCCTATTATTTCCACCATTGTACTGGTCGGAAATTTTTGCGACTCATGCTATTTCTTAGCTGTTATCTTTTGTGAACAACTTATTTGTATGTGCTGTCTTCATCTGATTGTGTGCAAGTGGATTGTATCCTTTTCAAGCTTTTAAAATTATTACTATTTGATGATATTTTTGATAATTTTTGCTTGCTTTTTCACACATAGTCTTGTTTTTACCCCACGTGTGAACACAACCATTGTTCTGTTTTCCGTCGGCGGGAAGCTTGATTTCATATATCATTTTCATATTATGCCCAAGACTATTCCTTGTTCCTCTTGCTTGCAGGTGAAACATGTGGACGACTCTCATTCCACATGTGTCACTTGCAACAATTGTACTCAGGCCCAATCATGTGGTATTTGTGGGGTTTGGTCCTCAAAATTCTGGGCTTTTGTTAACAAGGTGATTCTGTCTAGAACTAGAACCCCTTGTTCTTGGGGTAAGGGTAGCCGTGCCTTATCAGATATTTCTGAGTGCACGTAGTGACAGGATGCTGATCTGTTTTCTTCTGTGGCAAGTTCCTCTACAACTGTTGATGGTGCTAGTGCGGTGATACCTGACGTGGAGACTGTGGTCTCTTTGTCTTCTGATGTCACTCTTGAGGTGTCTGTTTTCGTAGAGAGCATCACCGAGGTCAGCTTGGTGACCCTCTCCAATTTGCCTCCTACGCCGTCGACAGTTGCTGAGGAAATTATTACTACATATCCTATTCTGTATGATGGTGGCTCTTCCATCACCTCTGGGGATGGTATACAGTCTCGGGGGACTGAGACTATATCTGCTGGTGTGTCTATGAGCTCTCAGCCTCCCCTGGCTTCACGGCGGAGCTGTGCAGGTTTGCTGTCTGCTCCGTCTCATCTGGATAGGTTTGCTCCCAGTTGGTTGAGCCGTTCGGTCGCTTTGGCAGCGATTCCTCACCCCTCGAGCGACTCGTTTATTGTTCCTCCTTCCCCTGCTAGTGTGCCGACTAACAGGATGGGGTTGGAACATTGGCATCCAGGGCCTGCTGTTTGGCACAGGTCAGTGACAGCCCCGGTTATCTGTCACTCTCGGAACCTTCCTCCAGTGATTCCTCACTGTGTTCTGAGTCTGGATGTCGATCAATGCTTGCCGTCGGTCTCAGAGGATGGGCAGTTGGGGCCTTCTGCCGTGCAGAGGCCAATGGCAGGATCCTGTCATTCTTGGGACAATCCTACGGTGTCTTTTCACCGTGTCCCAGGTCCAGCTACCGATCGACGTACATTGTTGCTCTCTTTAGAGGATTTGCAGGCAGGACCTTCTGTTCCGGAGAGGTCAGTGATTGCCCCTGGGCGTCACAAACGGGACTATCCTCCGGTGTCTTCTCATTGTCTCCCTGTTCTGTCTGACGATCGACGTTCATCGCCGGTCCCTTCTGAGGATTTGGGTTCTTCTACCAGAAAGGTCCATTGGGAGGACACTCCGTTGGGCGATGCTGCTGCGACGGATTCTCAGGGTGACCTGCGTCAGGCCGTTTTGGCGCACACCCGGTTGCTTTCTAGCAACCCTCAAGTTGGCCTCCCTGTGCCTCCTGAGGCACAGTCTCCTTTGGTCGGTCGCTGAGATGTCTCACCTGGCCCCTTGGATACTACACAGTATTCACAGGAGGTTTCTGCTGGTCAGCCCGAGTTGGGCTACGTCTCCTCTGCAACTTTTCTTGAAGGTGATGGGCTCCCGTCGTCAGTCTTGGGGCAGGCTTTGGATTTTGTCTTTGGGTTATTGCCGGACATTCAACCTTCAGACCATCCATCTGTGACCATCCTGCCACGGTCCTCTGTGGAGCGCCGTAACCCTGTTGAGCCTTCTAGCTCTGGGGCGTTGCGTCCTCTGCAATCGGCTCAGGTTGTTGAGTCCTTCCAGGGCTTGGACGCCAAAATGTGTTCTAAGGCCCTCAAGGGTTCTTTCTTTTCTAGAGCTGATGCCTTTCTGCTTCCATCGCGGTTTCATGTTTACGATTCCGTCTGTCCACCGGTCTTCCAAGGGATGACTACTGTGGATGAGGATTCTTCTTCCCTCGCGTTAACTAAGCTTAAGTCAGCAGTTCTCCCGATGTCGGTTTTTGAGTCTATGGTGGGCCTATCCCGAGAGATGCTGGGTATGTTATCTCTCGCGGACCATGTCGTCGCTGCCCTGGCTGAATATTTTCCACCAGGGGAGTTTGATGATGCTCAGGCGCCTTTTCGCATTTTGTCACAGGCTCTCATGAACTTGACACATGCTCACGCCTGTAACACGGCTAATTTGGAGCTAGCACGCCGGGATGCGGTGTTGGATTCTTCTCCATCCCTTCCTTCTGAGCAGCGTGCTGTTCTGAGGTCTGCCTCTTTGGTTGGACCTCAGTTGTTCCATGGTTCCGTGGAAGCTGTCCGTAGCGAGGTTCTTCTTCATTCGAAGGACCAGCTTTTGCTGCGACAGCTGGACCAAACTGCTGCTGCAGGTGGTGGTCATTCCAGGCCCGCTTCAGCTCTGTCTGCTCCTTCTGCTCAGAAGAAGCGCCAACGGGGCCAGGCTCGCTGGCAGCCTCAGGCAGGAAAGTCTCAGGACTCTGTCACTTCCCGAGGTGGTGGGTTCTCCTCCTCTCGTGGGCCTCATTGAGGCCGCAAGTGAAGGTCCTCACCTCGATTCGCCTCCAGTCGGAGGAAGGCTTCACTGTTTTACGACTGTTGGACAGACATAACGTCGGACACTTGGGTCCTCGCCGTCATACCATCCGGTCTGCAACTGTCCTTCCATCGGCACCCCAGTTTATCTCGGGTGTCCCTCCCGACTCGGACCCTTCCGATTCTCTACGTCGGGACCTTCTGGTGCAGGAAATTGACAATCTCCTCTCCAAAGGGGCGATTGACGTGGTCAGGAACACCCTTTCACCGGGGTTTTACTTGAGACTTTTCTTGGTGCCGAAGAAAAACGGCCAATTTCGTCCTGTCATCGATCTGAGTATCCTGAACGAGTACATAATAGCTCCTCATTTCAGTATGGAGACTTTCCAATTGGTTCGACGTTCAGTTCATCAGGGTGACTTTGCTGCCAGTATCGACCTGAAGGATGCCTACTTCCATGTACCCATTCATCTGGCGTCACGGAAATACCTTCGGTTCTCGTTTCAGGATCGAGTCTATCAATTCAGAGCTCTCCCATTCGGTTTGAACCTGGCTCCTTGGGCCTTCACCCGACAGATGTCACATGTGCTTGCTTTCCACCATACTCAGTCGGCTGTGACTTCGTCAGCCTACCTGGACGACATCCTCCAACGGCACGATGATGCTGCTGTTCTGGAGTCAGATGTCCGGCAGTTTCTTTGTCTACTAGCGTCGCTGGGTTTCAGAGTCAATCGCGAGAAGTCGATCTCCTTCCTTCTCAGCAATTTCGTCATTTGGGGATGGATTGCGACACTCTTCACAATGTGGTGTCAGTCCCTAATGCTCGGGCGACGATTGTTTCCTCTTTGACTTGGAACCTGCTTCCTTGGTCTCGGCCAGGACTTTCCTTCGGATGCTGGGCCTTTGCAGTTAGGTGACAGATCTCATTCCGCTCGGTCGCTCGTTTGTCCGACCTCTCCAACACTTCCTGTTGGATCATTGGCGTCCAAACGTAGATCTGCTGGACCTGGAACTTCCTATTCCTTGGTCCCTGCTTTGTCACCTCCTCCCTTGGGCCGATGTTCCCTGGTTGACACAGGGTGTTCCGTTGGATCTTCCTTTTGCCGATCGCATCCTTACTGCGACGTTGGGGTGCGACGCTGGATCCTCTCGGTCTGTCCACTCACTGTGAGTGGGACAGCGAAGAGGTGGGCTTTCATATCAACCAGAAGGAGCTCCTTGCTCTTCTGTTGAGTTTTCGGCTTTGGATCCCTCACCTGTCGGACCATATTGTCCTACTTTTTTTGGACAATTCGACAGTAGTGGCCTACATACTGAATCAAGGAGGCACAAATTCGATTCCCATGTATCGGCTATCTCGGGATTTTCTTCTGTTGGCTTGGGATGTAAACGCTCGGGTGTCCATTCGACACATTTCCGGGCATCTCAACATCCTTGCAGACTCCCTGTGCCAACGCAACAGTGTCCTTCCAACCGAATGGCTGCTACATCGGTCAGTGTTTCAAGCGATTTGCGAGCGGTGGGGACGTCCTCTGGTCGACCTTTTCGCCACTCACTGGAATCATCAGGTAGAGACCTTTGTCTCTCCTTGTCCAGATCTTCTGGCATTTGTGGTAGACGCTCTGTCTCTGGACTGGACAGGTTGGATCGACTATGCCTTCCCTCCTGCACCGATTCTTCCTCAAGTATTAGCGAAGATTCGTGCTTGCAGTTGCAGGATCATTCTGATCGCACCTCTGTCTCCACAGAGGGTGTGGATCAATCTGCTGTGGCCTCTGTTGGCAGATCGGCCGATTCGTCTACCTCTACGTCGCGATCTTCTTTCCCAGGATCATCCCAGGAAGTATCACAACAACCTGGCGAGCCTGTCCCTTCACGCCTGTCTTTTATCAGGTCCTGTCTCCGACATAGAGGTTTTTTGAGACGAACAGTGGAGTGCATTTCTGAATCGCGGCGACATTCCACTGGCATGACTTATGCTGCGAAGTGGAAGGTTTTCTGCCGCTGGTGTGCAGATCACAATGTGGATTACCGTAATCCGTCAATCATTCAAATTGCAGACTTTCTGGTATATCTTTTTGACTCCAAGGGCCTCCAGCCTATTATGATTAAGGGCTATCGGATATGCTGTCTGATACTTTCTCTTATGTGGGAAAGCGGTGCATCAGTCGTAATCTTTTTCTCTCCAAACTCATTCGGCACTTTTCTTTGAAGAGGCCTCGAGTTTTGCGTCTTACACCCAAGTGGAACTTGACATGGGTGTTGCACTGTTTGGAGGGGGTGCCTTTCGAGCCTTTATCTGAGACCGATATGCGTTTTCTCACCTATAAGACGGTTTTCCTTCTAGCGTTTGCTTCTGCTTGACGAGTCAGTGAGCTTCATGCGCTATCTGTTGATTCTGCTTTCTTCAGAAATGAGGCTAACAGTGTCACCTTCACTACTGATTGCTCTTTTCTGGCTAAGAATCAACTTCCTGATTCGGTACCTCCTCCCATCTGCATTCGGGCTCTCGCTGCTGTCGATGGCCAGAGACCTCTTCTTTGTCCTGTTTGTGCGATCAAGACTTGCATTAATTGCACTCAGTTCATTAGGAGGGGTCGGAAGAGATTCTTTCTGTCTCTCATTCCTAAGAGGCAGTCTATCTCTTCCCATTCTATTTCCAGGTGGATCTGTCTTGCAATCAAGCTGGCTTATTCCCACTTGTCTGCTTCGGATCTTGTTTCGAACCGGTTTAATGTTCATGAGGTTCGTGCCATTTCTGCATCCTGGGCGTTCTCCAGTTCTGTTTCGCTCCAGGATGTTATGAATGCGGTTTACTGGAGGAATGCTTCTCCTCCTTTTATCTCCGTCACCTACAGCAGCAGCAGTCTGAGGACCTTTATTCTTTAGGCCCTCTCGTTGCTGCTCAGGCTGTTGTGCACCCTTGTTAAAATTGTTTTTAACGGGTTTGTGCTTCACTCAGCCTTGTTCTTTTCAGGTGCCTTCTCTCTATCTTCATTACAGGTTTCGCTATTGTTCTCTGCCCTCCTTGCTTTTCTTTCTGCTGCTCTTGTTGGTATTGGTTATGTGATTCACCTCCTCCTGTTGTTTATTCAATCAATTGTAAACAATTGTGAGTAGGTTGAAAAGAAATTAAAATTTTTTAGTAAATTTTGTTTCTTAACATACCTACCACAATTGTTTACTGGAGGCCCACCCTCCATGGGGATATCATTGATATCAATGCCTCCCCGCTCAATCACAAACTTCTCGCTGGCGGAAATACGGAATTGACGTCACAGTTGTTGCGCATGGCATGCGCTCAGTAAACGCAAGAGGTGTGCAGAGAGAGAGGAGTACCTGTGATTTCGAGCGCTGGTCTCCCTCGACCCTTTTTCGATCTTTTTCGTGCTTTTGCCCTCTATTA
Source organism: Pictodentalium vernedei (assembly GCA_031216915.1). Lineage (NCBI taxonomy): Eukaryota > Metazoa > Mollusca > Scaphopoda > Dentaliida > Dentaliidae > Pictodentalium > Pictodentalium vernedei. Next base: position 421,399,717 of record CM062295.1, read on the forward strand.
CTTTTCCAGCTTGTTTGGAAAAGTTTCTTAAAAGCATGAGTTAGTTCCGAAGTAGGGCTTGCACTTACGTTACTGCCAATTGTAAACAATTGTGGTAGCTATGTTAAGAAACAAAATTTACTAAAAAATTTTAATATTTCCGAATTTTGTTGAAAAACATGGCCGCCAGCAGCCATCTTGGATTTGGATATAAATTGTCAACAATTCCACTAGCACACCCTACAGTTTGTATCTCTCACCTGATCTTTTATGAATTTCATATATAGGTTTGTTTATGTGATTTCTAAATTTTGTTGAAAAACATGGCTGCCAGCAGCCATCTTGGACTCAGATATAAATTGTCAACAATTCCATTATCTTTTATGAATTTCATATATAGCTTTGTTTGGTGTGATGTCTAGCTGGGAGCTATCAAATTTTTCTGAATTTTGTTAAAAAATATGGCTGCCATCTTGGATTGGCATTTGAATTGTCAATAATTCCATTAGCACACCCTGCAGGCCACATCTCTCACCCAACTCTAAGTATGGTTAGTCCATTGTCCAAGGGTCGGGGCTGATATTTTACAGTTGTTAGAGAAGTGTGCTGGGTTTGAATGGGAAGTTGAAGAGCTTACTGTAATGGGAGGCTGGCACAGCTGGGGTCACCCACAGGGTTGGTGCTATTATGACAGGGTCAGGACTAGATCTGGTAGTGGTGGTTCATGTGGGGTCCAACAACATCAGGGAAAGGAGATCAGTAAGATTGGTGGAGACGTACAAGGATTTAGGTGTTAAACCTCTCAGTAGAAATGCAAGGGTTGTGGTATCTGGCTTTTCAGTGGTGGGGATCAGTAAGATTGGTGGAGATGTACAAGGATTTAGGTATTAAACTTCTTGCTAGAAATGCAAGGGTTGTGGTATCGGGCTTTTCAGGGGTGGGGATGAGTGGAATTCAAGGATTATGGTTTTGAATGAGGAGTTGGAGGATTTCTGTGCAATTCCGTCCACGCAATCTGGCTCTTCAGCCATTTTTGTGGGGCCCGGCACATTTTGTGCAGCCTGGACCTTCTGTCACTCTGACATCCACGGTGACTCTTCCGCGTTCCTGCACTCCAGATCCTCGAGGGTATTTCATACCCAAATAAGCATCTGTCTTTGGATGTTTTGGCTGCCACCTGTCGTTCTGCATCGGGTGTTTTTGAGGATCGTGATCCTTCACTGGTTAAGAGGGTCAGGTGTGAAGTCACTATGGCTGGTCCTTCCCATGTCAGACCGGCAGATTTGGATTGTGACCATAGGGAAGCCCTCTCCTTTGTCATGCAGGTTCTTTCTGATAGCCTTCCTGTTACTTCCAGTGAGGCTACTAGTGGTTTCAAAGTGCCCTCGGCAGCGCGACCTCCCAGGATTGAAAGCAGGCCACTTTCTGATCCTTCTGGTGTTCCTACACCATGGGAAGCATAGGCTGGTATGCCCGAGATGGGCTATGTGTCTTCGGACTCGGGAGATGGGTCAGACACACCTGACGTTGAGAGCCATCAGTCTTCTGACTTGGGGGCAGCTCTTGACTTTGTGTTTGAGTCCCTCCGGAGCTTAAACCGTCAGACCAGCCAGAGGTTTCCGCCAGGCTGTGATCATCGGTCATGTACCTACAGCCTGTGGAGCAACCTACTCCTGGGCACCTTTGACCATACCAGTCGGAACAGGTGGTCAAAGCTTTTGCAGCACTGGTCTCTAAGTTGAGTTCCATGGCTATGAAGACACCGTTCTTCACTAGGGCGGATACCTTTTTGCCCCTGTGTGTTATCGTTCCTACATTGACAGTCTTGGATTAGGACTCCCCCTCCCTCAGGCTTTCCAAGCCAAAGTCAGCTGTTATTCGTATGGCAACTTTGGAGTTCCTGTTGGGCTTATCCAAAGAGATACTATCTCTCTCAGATCATGTCATCTCTGCCTTGGCTGCTTATCTGCCTTCAGATAAGTTTGACGACATACAGGCTCCCTTGCATGTGATTTCTAAGATTCTCATGCATCTTACACGATTGCCTGTAACATGGCTAATCTGAAATTTCTAAAGCTGGGACTCAGTGTTGCACACTAGCTGTTCCCTTCCTGAAATGCAGCGTGCTGCTCTTTGATCCGCTTCTTTGGTGGGTCAGCATCACTTCCACGATTCCGTAGTGATGGTCTGGGATGACATCCTGCATCATTCCAAAGATCAACTGCTGCTTCACCAGCTTGATCCACCTTCTGTTGGAGGGGCTGTTCCAAGTACCCTTCTGCTTTGTCTGCCAAAACCAAGGACTGATCCTCCTGCCTCTGCTTCTTTCATTTACTCAGGTTTTAAGGGTAAACTTTGTAGCCCAACAATTCGACAGTGGTCGCTTTCATTCAGAACCAGGGTGGCACTCACTTGGTTCCCATGTTCGAATTGGCTCTGGATCTTCTACTGCTTGCTCAGGACATCAAGTCAGGTGTGGTGTTTCGTCACATTCCCGGTCGTCTGAACATCCTAGTCGACTCCCTGTCCTGACGGCGCAGGGTCATTTCCACCGACTGGATGCTTCACAGAGCAATGTTCCAGTCGCTTTGCGATCTATGGGGTCATGCCACATCGATCTGCTTGCAACCTGTTGGTATCATCAGGTGGACACTTTCGTGTCCCCATGTCCAGATCCTCTGGCTTATGCCGTGGATGCTCTGTTACTCAATTGGAACGGACTAGTCGGCTACGCCTTCCTGCCAGTTACGATTCTGCCTCAGGTTCTAGCCAAGAGATGAACCTTCAGTTGTGGAATCATTCTGATCGCTCCCCTGTCACCTCAGAGGGTATGGATCAAACAGCTATGCCCTCTGTTGGCGGTGGGTCTGGTACGTCACCCTCTACATCACAACTTTCTCTGTCCTGGTCACCTGAGGAGGTTTCACGTTGATCCAACATCATTGTGCCTTGACGCATATCTTTTGCCCGGTCCTGTCTCCTCTGTACAGGTTTTTTGAGATGAGCAATTGAGTGCATTTCTTCTTCAAGGCGGCACTCCACTGGTTTAGCCAATGCGGCTAAGTCGAATGTCTTCTGTCGATGGTTTACTGATCACTCTGTTGATTAAGCCAACCCTTCAATTACACTGATTGCAAAGTTTCTGGTATATCTGTTTGATTTTCGGGGTCTCCAAACTGTTACCATCATGGGGTACAAGTCTGTGCTTTCAGAGACCTTTTCATATTTGGGAAAGCGTCGCATTGGCTCTAATCAGTTCCTCTCCAAGCTTATTCGGCACTTTTCTTTGAAAAAGCCTAGGGTTTTGTGGTTGACCCCAAGATGGAATCTTTCTTGGGTGCCACTTTTCTGGGGGGGGGGGGGGGGGGGGGGCATTCAAACCACTATCCCAGTTGGATAGGCATTTTCTCACATACAAGACAGCTTTTCTTATGGCTTTTGCCTCAGCCAGGAGAGTTAGTGAGCTTCATGCCCTCTCTGTTGATCTGGCCTTTTTCAGGAGCTCCGCCAACAGTGTTACTTTTACCACTGATTGCTCCTTTAGGGCCAAGAATCAGATACCAGAAACTACTCTGCCTCTTATCTGTATCCGGTCTCTTCCTTCAGTTGATGTTAATCACCCTCTGCTCTGTCCAGTTCGTGCAATTTGCATTTACCTCAACCGGACTCAGTTTATTAGGAAAGACAGGAAGCAGTTCTTTCTGTCTCTTCTCCCTGATCAACAGAAGATTCTAGGTGGATTTGTCTTGCTATTTGAGCGTAATACGCTCGTTTGGCGAATGACGATTGTATTACCAGTCGCATTTCTGCCCATGAGGTGAGTGCATTTTTGACCTCCTGGGCTTATGCTAACTACGTCAAGTTGTCGGACATTATGCAGGCAGCCTACTGGAGAAATGCATCTACTTTCTCCACCTTCTATCTGTGTCAGTTGCAGGAGCAGTCTGAGTTCCTTTTTTCTTTGGTATCTCTTTCTTCTGCTCAGGCTGTCATTAACCCTAGCCATTAGGGTTCTTGCAAGGTCAGTTCCAGCCCTGTTCTTGTTTCTGTCCTTTCTGTCTGTGTGTCACACAGGCCCATATGCCTCATCTCTCATTGTCAATTACTAATGGTTGTGATGCTATGGTTTTATAGGCCTTAGAAACTCTTCTTCTGTCCACAGATCCAGCGCAGTCGGGTTATGTGGAGGTTGGTTATGTGATTCCCTCCTCCTCTTGTCTATTCAGCCTGTTGTAAACAATTGTAATGTAGGTTGATAAGAAATTTAATTTTTATAGTAAATTTTCTTTCTTATTACATCTACCCCAATTGTTTACATGGGGGCCCTCCCGTCTTCTTATTCGGGTAAGAATCCTTCCTCCCCACTGATTGGATAACTCAAATGTTGGCAGATTCAAATAGAATGACACATTGGTTATACGTCTGTGCACTGGTTCCAGAAGGTGTGGATTAATACAAGGAGAAGAGGGTCCCATACTGGGTGTGCGCCGGTCGCACTTGACTCAGTTTTGACTTATTTTTTTTGGGTGCTTTTGCACCACTTTTCTTTCCCAAATCACTTGTGAAAGAAGAAAATAGAGAGTATTTTTCCGAGTTAGAGACTTCCACTTTAATGCAAGCCTGTTGTAAACAATTGCGAAAGGTATAATAAGAAAGGAAATTTACTGTAAAATTGAAATTTTTATGACTCTTTGTTATTTTGTTGGGGGTGGTTTGGGTAAAAAATGAGGATGGTTCTACCAGAGGATGGTTTGGGCCAAATATCAAATTTCTGTTTTTTTGAGAAGTTACAGTTTGGGTCAGATATGGAATTTTGCTTTGGGCAAAATGTCAGAGGTTGGTTTGGGTATAAAGGACAAGGAACAGTTTGTTCAGAGGATAGTTTTGGTGTCAGTGGGTAACCCAGAATAAAATATTGATTTCGTATCTCATTTACAATTTAAATATTTAGAGTAAAGTATTTGGAACAAGTTGGAAAATTGTGTGGCTGCAATTTGCGATGGAAATAATATGCCACTGTATGATACTTGGTGACGTTGCTAATACCAAGGACTGAGACTCCATATAACTCTGAAAATGAAAACTTTGAGGGCATATTCGTAGTGTACACAGCATGTATAATTGAACTGTCACTGAAGAAAGTACATGGACAAGATGTTTTTAGATCACCGAAGGGAGCTAAACTTATCACTTGCCGTCTGTCCGGCGTCATGAACATTTTTCAAACGACTTCTCTGAAACCACTAGGTCGATTTGCTCGAAACTTGGTATGGGTGTTCATTACTATATGTCAATTCAAGTTTGTTCAAATGAAATGGCCACGCCACTTGGGGGCTCTGTATGGGGCATAACTCTGATAGCACCATATGAATTATAGAAAAATTATTAAAAACTCTTCTTCTCCAGAACCAGTGGGCAGAATCTTTTGATACTTGGTATGCAGCATCTTGGTATGGGTCTGATTCAAGTTTGTTCAAATCGGCCCCCTGGATTTACATTTGGGCTCAGTATAGAAGCCCGAATTTGAACTTAGTGCATTTCAGGCAAATTTCTTAAAAAATCTTCTTCTCCAGATCCAGCAGGCAGAATCTTTTGATATTTGGTATGCAACATTGTAGGGTGGATCTGATTCAAGTTTGTTCAAATTGGCCCTCTGGAGTCATATTTGGGCTCAGTATAGAAGCCCGAATTCGAACTTAGTGCAATATCAGACAAATTTCTTAAAAAATCTTCTTCTCAAGATTCAGCAGGCAGAATCTTTTAATATTTGGTATGCAACATTGTGAGGTGGATCTGATTCAATTTTTTTCAAATCGGCTCCCTGGATTCATATTTGGGCTCACTATAAAAGCTCGAATTCGAACTTAGTGCATTTCAGGCAAATTTCTTAAAAAATCTTCTTCTCCAGGTCCAGCAGGCAGAATCTTTTGATATTTGGTATGCAACATTGTGGGGTGGATCTGATTCAAGTTTGTTCAAATCGGCCCCCTGGGTTCATATTTGGGCTCAGTATAGGAGCCCAATTTGAACTTAGTGCATTTCAGGCAAATTTCTTTAAAAATCTTCTTCTCAAGATCCAGCAGGCAGACTATTTTGATATTGGGTATGCATCATGCTTTGGGGGGTGAGATTCAAGTTTGTTCAAGCCAGGTCTCTGGGTTCATATTTGGGCTCACTGTGGTAGCCGGAATTATAACTTATTTCAAAATGAGGAATTTTCTTTAAAAATCTTCTTCTTCAGATCCAGCAGTTGGAATGTTTTAATATTTGGTATGCAGCATCCTTGGGGGGGGGGGGGGGGGGGGGGGGGGGGGGGGGGGGGGGGGGGGGTGAGATTCTAGTTTGTTCAAACCATGTCCCTAGGTCCATATTTGGGCTCACTGTGGGAGCACGAATGATAACTTAGTTCAAAATGAGGAATTTTCTTTAAAAATCATCTTCTTCAGATGCAGCAGTCGGAATGTTTTGATATTTGGTATGCAGCATCCTTAGGGGGGTGAGATTCAAGTTTGTTCAAGCCATGTCCCTAGGTCCATATTTGGGCTCACTGTGGGAGCTTGAATTGTAACTTAGTTTGAAATGAGGAATTTTCTTAAAAAATCTTCTTCAGATCCAGCAGTCAGAATGTTTTGATATGTGGTGTGTAGCATCCTTAAGGGGGTGAGATTTAACTTTGTTAAAGCCAAGTCCCTGGGTCCATATTTGGGCTCCCTGTGGGAGCCCGAATTATAACTTAGTCAATTTGAGGAATTTTTCTTTAAAAATCTTCTTCTTCAGATTCAGCAGTCGGAATGTTTTGATATTTGGTATGCAGCATCCTTGGGGGTGAGATTCAAGTTTGTTCAAGCCAAGTCCCTGGGTTCATATTTGGGCTCACTGTGGGAGCCCAAATGATAACTTAGTTCAAAATGAGGAATTTTCTTTAAAAGTCTTCTTCTTCAGATCTAGCAGATGAATGCTTTTGATATTTGGTATACAACATCCTTAGGGGGTAAGATTCAAGTTTGTTCAAGTCATGGCCCTAGTTCCATAAAATTTGTCTCTCATGACTTCATTCCTTTGTAGTGTTGATGAACCACCACTTTGGCCGGTGAGTGATTAAGGCTCCTTGGGGCCTCTTGTTGTTGTTGTCTAAAAAAATCTCATCCGATTTTGAATGAAATTTTCTAATTTGACTCAATAGTCCTATACATGAGAGTATATCATAACTTTCTGCCACTGATAATTTAGTTTTTCTAATGTAGCTTCATCCTCAGAGGATTGTGTGCATCATGCAGTAAATGCCCAGTTACTTTTGCAAAATCAACAAATAATGTCACCTTATTGTGTCTGATATGGAGAAATAATGCGATTTTATCAAACCAGCAGTAGCGTCCAACTTCTGTAAATAAAATGTCTCAAATGCGACAGTGGTTATTGTTTTTTATTAAAAATATGTTTTTTAGATACATTTGTATTTATGATAAAAATAGAAGTTTATTGATATTTTGTAAACCCAGTTCACCGTTGCGGTTAAATGGTTTGCCCACACTGAACTACACCAAAAAAATGGCGAACATAAGACTTGGAAGTGTAAATTGTCATGGCCTTGCATCTGTGAGCCCAAATTTTAACTTGGTGTAATATGAGGCAAAAATATTCTTCTTCAAATTCACCAGTAAAATCCTTTCATATTTGGTATACAACATCTCTAAGTGTGTCAGATTCAGATTTGTTCAAATTGAGTCCCTGACTTATTATTTGGGCTTTTTATGGGCGCCTGAATTTTAACTTAGTGCAATATGTGGGAATTTCTTTAAAAATCATCTTCTCCAGATCCACCAGTCAGAATGCATTTGTATTTGGTATACAACATCTCTAGGGGAGTGAGATTCAAGTTTGTTCAAATAAGGTCTCTGGGTTAATATTTGGGGCCCCTATTTCAACTTAGTGCAATATGAGGAAATTTCTTCTCCTTCAGAACCACTGGTCAGAATTCTTTCACATTTGGTATACAGCATCTTGGTGGTGGAAGGGAAGGGATCAGACTCAAGTTTGTTCAAGTAAAGTTCCTAGGTTGATATTTGGACTCCCTAGTTTTGCTTTACTGGAAATCTGAGCATTATTTCTGTGGTAGTATCCCAGGACTAGAAAAAAATCGCCTGACATGGACAACAGAGTTACAAATAATTAAATAATTTTATTCCTCTGTAGTGTTAATTCGCTACATTTGCTATTGAACAACTATTGTCAGGTGAGCGCCTCAGGCCCAATGGGGCCTCTTGTTAGCTCACCTGACTGAAAGTTAGGATGAGCCATTGTGATCACTCACTGTCTGTCGTCCGTGAACAAGGTGTTTGCACCTCACATTTTGGTTTTTTTTCAAATCAACTTGCCCAGCCTCATAGGGAGGGGGTGGGGGAAAATCCACCACATTTTGTTTTTAGCTCACCTGAGCAAAGCTCAGGATGAGCTTTACTGATCACTTTCCGTCCGTCATCGTCGTCCGTCGTTGTTGGGCGTCAACAATCATCTCCTCCCAAATCACTAGGCCAATTTTAATAAAATTTTGTGGGATTGATCATTGGGTGGAACACTCGAAGAATTGTGTTCGAAATCTCCGTCGCCCATCTAATATGGCTGCCTTGGCTGCTGATTGGCAAAAACACATTAAAATCTTCTTCTTCAGAACCGCTGGATCAATTTGAATAAAATTTGCTGGGGATAACCAGTGGGTGGTCCTCTCTCAGAATTGTGTTCGGTTTGTCCGCCCGCCATCCAACATGGCTGCCACAGCTTCTGATTGGCTGACGTTTCACCCCTAAATTTCTATTTTTTGAATCAAGAGATCGATTTGAACCAAATTTTTTTTGAGGACTTATTGGGTCATAAGTATCTAATTTATGCCGAAAAAAATTTTCACGTAGCCCCATGGGAACCTCAGGAGCTAAAAATAGAAAAAAATAAAATTGCTCATATCTCCAAAACTGCACGGCTCAGAAACTTTTTATATGCTGTGCAGCTTGCTTATGAGCAATGGAAAGGAATGGTAGAAAAAAATCGCTAACGGTTTTTTTCTAAGGTACTTTCTTGGGACTCTGAAAAAGTGCTGACTCTGCACTTTTTAACACTGAAGGTAATGCAAAAACATGAAAAACTCTTATTCTCGCGTCAACAATCATCTCCTCCCAAACCACTAGGCCAATTTTAATAAAATTTTGTGGGATTGATCATTAGGTGGAACACTCGAAGAATTGTGTTCGAAATCTCCGTCGCCCATCTAATATGGCTGCCTTGGCTGCTGATTGGCAAAACACATTAAAATCTTCTTCTTCAGAACCGCTGGATCAATTTGAATAAAATTTGTTGGGGATAACCAGTGGGTGGTCCTCTCTCAGAATTGTGTTTGGTTTGTCCGCCTACCATCCAACATGGCTGCCACAGCTTCTGATTGGCTGACGCTCCACCCCTAAATTTCTATTTTTTGAATCAAGAGATCGATTTGAACCAAATTTTTTTTGAGGACTTATTGGGTCATAAGTATCTAATTTATGCTGAAAAATTTTTTCCCATATCCCCGTGGGAACCTCAGGAGCTAAAAATAGAAAAAATTAAAATCGCTCATATCTCCAAAACTGCACGGCTCAGAAACTTTTTATTTACTGTGCAGCTTGCTTATGACCACTGGAAAGGAATGGTAGAAAAAAATCGCTAACGGTCTTTTTCTAAGGTACTTTTTCGGGACTCTGAAAAAGTGCTGACTCGGCACTTTTTAACACTGAAGGTAATGCAAAAACATTAAAAACTCTTATTCTCACGTCAACAATCATCTCCTTCAAAACCAATGGGCCAATTTCAATAAAATTTTGTGGGCTTGATCATTGGGTGGAACACTCGAAGAATTGTGTTCGAAATCTCTGTTGCCCATCTAATATGACTGCCTTGGCTGCTGATTGGCAAAACACATTCAAATCTTCTTCTTCAGAACCGCTGCATAAATTTGAATAAAATTTGCTGGAGATAACCAGTGGGTGGTCCTTTTTCAGAATTATGTTCGGTTTGTCTGCCCGCCATCCAACATGGCTGCCACAGCTTCTGATTGGCTGACGCTCCACCCCTAAATTTCTATTTTTTGAATCAAGAGATCGATTTGAACCAAATTTTTTTTGAGGACTTATTGGGTCATAAGTATCTAATTTATGCCGAAGAAAATTTTCCCGTAGCCCCGTGGGAACCCCAGGAGCTAAAAATTGAAAAAATTAAAATCGATCATATCTCCAAAACTGCACGGCTCAGAAACTTTTTATTTGCTGTGCAGCTTGCTTATGACCAATGGAAAGGAATGGTAGAAAAAAATCGCTAACGGTTTTTTTCTAAGGTACTTTTTCGGGACTCGGCACTTTTTAACACTGAAGGTAATTGAAAAACATTAAAAAATCTTTTTCTCGCGTCAACAATCATCTCCACCAAACCACTGGGCCACATAAAATTTTCTGGGATTGATCATTAGGTGGAACACTCAAAGAATTGTGTTTGAAATCTCTGTCGCCCATCTAACATGGCTGCCATGGCTGGTGATTAGGAAAACACATTAAAATCTTCTTCTTCAGAACTGCTGGATCAATTTGAATAAAATTTGCTGAGGTTAACCAGTTGGTGGTCCTCTTTCAGAATTGTGTTCGGTATGTCCGCCCACCATCCAACATGGCTGCCACAGCTTCTGATTAGCTAACGGCCCACCCCTAAATTGCTATTTTTAGCTCACTGAAGGGAGCTCAACTTTATCACTTTCCATCCATTGTCCGTCGTCGTCCGTCGTCGTGAACACTTTTCAAACAACTTCTCCTCCTAAATCACTGGTCCAAATTGAACCAAATTTGGTTGGTATCTTCCTTAGCATGTGTCATTTAGAAATTGTGTGACTAAAGTTACCGCGCCCAATGGGGACCCCAGAAGGGGCGGAAAGGTGCAAAAACCTTTAAAAATCTTCTCCAGAAACAGTCAAGTAAAAAAAATAAAAATGGCCATATCTCAAAAATTGCACGACTCAAAACATTTTTTTAAGCACTAAGCTTCCTCATGACCAGCCGAATAGAGCTGTACAAAAAAAAAAAAATCAAAAATAGTGGGGGAGATTTATAAAGGGGTCTGGGTTTAAGTACCTTGGTCAACAGGGCGGAATGAGGGTGACCATGGTTTACCTCATTGGAAGAGGTTAAGTTGTTGGTACAGAAATAAGAATTTCCTGTCAGCAAATGGAGATGGAGTATGGTAAATGGTTTTGTGTTTCAAAATTATGGGCAGACACCCCCAAAGGCAATTCCACTCTGCAAGTTTTGTGGAGATCAACCTAAGCACCATTGAGAAAAGAATAACTGAAGTATGGTAAATGGTTTCATGTTTCAAAATTATAGGCAAATACAACAGAAGGACAATCTGGGTCAACCATTCAGACAACGTGCAAGTTTGACAGAATTGCCTGGGCACCTTGAGGAATAGTTGGTCAAACAAATGGAGAGACTTAGTTTGACTGGTGTATGGTTTTGTGCTTCAAAATTGTAGACAAATAACTAACATGAGCAAGCCTAGGGCTTCAACCAAAAATTCGCTATTCAGAATTTTTTAGATTCTCATTTTGTGCTTTTGGAACATGGGTTGTAATACCTGACGTGCGCCGGATATTTGTGGTTTGTACAATGCGCTTTTTAGTGACACCTGTTCTAAATCATAAAGCCGGATATGTGTGGTTTGCAGTAGGCGCTTTTTAGCGACACCTGTTCTAAATCATCAATCGAGTGTACCTCTTCGTTAGCTCTTAGGTTCCGCTCCACAGTTTCGCACTATTGCACAGGGGTGAAATTCTAAACAAAGGGCGTATGTTGAAACTAAGGCCATGTAAAATAGAGAAATATTTTTAGTATCAGATATATGATTACATTAGGCTTTTTGTTGGACAAGAGAATTAGAAGTTTTGGTCCCAAAGTTGGAGTCTGATACATAGGGGTAAATTACCAGATGAATTATGGGAAACAGTGGCTTCGAAAAATTGGCTATTTTTTTAAATGTAATTTTTACACGGGTTTGTTACCAGACAGGTAACTAAAAAATGAGACGGAAACATATAAATTTTTTTTTGCATTTTAGAAACAAGGGATGCTCTGCTCCAGGGGTGGGTAGGCGGGGTTGGTGGGAAAATTCTGCTTTTGAGGCTGCTGGGTGGCTGAGAATGACTGGTTTCGGTATTTTTTCAGGCAATTTTTCAGGTTGATGTCTTGCCTTTGACAATAAATAATTCCACCCACATTCAGATTGTTTATTTCTACTTAGTCAGATAGTGTTATATGTTTTTTGTGGATTTGGGAAATGTAATACATGTAATGGGTTTGATAACTAAGTTACAGGATATTTGCATTAGAAGAGAGTGTATGGCATGTCACATTTGGAAATGCCTGGAAAACTGTGGAGCGGAACCTTAAAGAGCATTCTACCGACGGTGTCAATTCTTGAACCAGGAAGTTCCTTATTTGTGTTTGAGTTATAAATACACCATTTTTCAAAAAACTTTTCATTATTTCTGGTTTGTGTGCTATTGTCAGTAACAGTTAACATTCATCAAGTGATATCTCAGCACAACTGGAAGGAAATAAGTGGAATTTTGAGAAATTTATTGATGTAGCCTAATTTCGCACTTGTTTTGAATTTTCGTCAAGATTTCAAAAAATTAAGGTAGAGCACTGCCTTTCCTAAACACCGAGCCTTGTATTTATGACAAATTTATGCAGTTATGGCCAGCCTGGTTGTTACTGTTGACCAGAGATTTGCAGTCATGGGGTCTACTTTTTCATTTTGGTCATTGGTGTCATGTCTGTGTGTCATCCGTCCGTCAAGCTGTTCACGCTTTCATATCTAGAGAGCAACACCCCCCCCCCCCCCAAAAGCTATGGTTATTAGTGCTTATTGTTTTACACTTTGATTGTATTTAACAGTGCTATTGGCAGGACCTGGGTAGTCAATATGGCTGGTGGTAATAACAAAAATACTATCTGAAGTGGCTCAGAGAAATCGGTGGGGGTGGGGGGTGGGGGGTGGGTGGGGGGGGGGGTGGGTGTGGTGTGGTTGTGAAAATCGGGTAAAATCTGGCTGAAAAAGCTATTCGGCAATCAGGAAGGCCATGCTGTATCTTTTTACTGGTTGAAAATAGAGACTTGTGGTTTTTGTTCATTCAACTCAGGATAGACTCCAGATTATTTTGCCTGAGTGAAATCCAGGGGGAGATCACTCTTGTTTTCTCTTTAAGGTTCCGCTCCACAGTTTCGCACTATTGCACAGGGGTGAAATTCTAAACAAAGGGCGTATGTTGAAACTAAGGCCATGTAAAATAGAGAAATATTTTTAGTATCAGATATATGATTACATTAGGCTTTTTGTTGGACAAGAGAATTTGAAGTTTTGGTCCCAAAGTTGGAGTCTGATACATAGGGGTAAATTACCAGATGAATTATGGGAAACAGTGGCTTCGAAAAATTGGCTATTTTTTTAAATGTAATTTTTACACGGGTTTGTTACCAGACAGGTAACTAAAAAATGAGATGGAAACATATAAATTTTTTTTTGCATTTTAGAAACAAGGGATGCTCTGCTCCAGGGGTGGGTAGGCGGGGTTGGTGGGAAAATTCTGCTTTTGAGGCTGCTGGGTGGCTGAAAATGACTGGTTTCGGTATTTTTTCAGGCAATTTTTCAGGTTGAAGTCTTGCCTTTGACAATAAATAATTCCACCCACATTCAGATTGTTTATTTCTACTTAGTCAGATAGTGTTATATGTTTTTTGTGGATTTGGGAAATGTAATACATGTAATGGGTTTGATAACTAAGTTACAGGATATTTGCATTAGAAGAGAGTGTATGGCATGTCACATTTGGAAATGCCTGGAAAACTGTGGAGCGGAACCTTATGAAATCGAGTATCACATGTTATTGTGTTTTAGAGAAAAAGGTAACATCATGTTAACAATTGATCTGCGATCACTTTATTTGCTTTGTTTCTCGTCCAGAACTTCAATCGCGTGGAACATGATGAAAATGCTTGGTTTTGTTCAACAGACGGATGAAAACGACAAATGATTCTGAAGACAACAGAAAACAGCTTTATCGTTTTGCGTCCCACGTCCATACGTTTCCGAGACGTTTCGGCCTTTAGGCTTTACTAGGCTTTAGACGTTTCAACATGGGACGTTTCGGCCTCCTCGAAACACCCGAGACAAAAAGGCCGAAACGTCGCACTTCTTCGAGACAAAATTAAGGCGTCATCCAACAAAACTTGTTTTAGATAAATACACAATTTTAAATTCAACTTTGTTCCATGAAATCAGCCACAAATTTAAAAGTTTTTCTGCTGTAGTCCCTGGAAAAGTTCACAGGGAGAGTATCGGGAAAAGAACTTAAACACAGGCAGTTTTAATCAAGAAATCTACGGGGGAAATATGGAGTTTTGTAGCACAGATGTTTTGTTTGATCCTTAAAACTTATCTTTCTTTGAAAACTGAAAAATTAAAAAGAGTCACAGATCATAAGTCCAGTGCCATAGTTCAGCTATCCGAACATTGTGGCTGCCCACTACATTCATATTCAGTACAGTGAAATCAGTGACAGTTTCCCCCGGTGCCATCACCGGGAGATATAGCCGATGTCTGAATGCGAAAATGGGTTTTATATCAATTGTTTTCGATTAGTGAATTACTTATGTGTGGTATTTTCAACCGAGTGGGGATTTTATTCATTTGATACACACAACGAGACGTAAATTTCCATCGACATTACGCTGTTGTTGCTTTTAATTCTCAAAACAATAATCGGGCAGTCTGCTGAAACCAGTACTCAAACGATTAGTCGACTAGTCGATGTCGACTCTGGGCAAGCCAGTAGTCGACTCTCAATTGTACAGTCAACTAGTCAGAGGATTTCAAGCTTTTAGGTAAATAGTATCACCTCTCTGCCACTGTCAGCCAGTTTGAACAGCAATATTGGGCAATCAATGTATACATCTATTGCCATCTAATAGTAGTGACAGTAGTTTGTTTTAACTGGTACTAGTAGAGTGCTGAATTATTTTGGGCTATCAGGATATGTTATTAATTTTCCTTGTTGCAATTTATGGAAGAGTGCCTATAGGCACTATCCCATAAATCACAACAAAGCAAATTAAATAAGAGTGTATAATTTCACTCTTAGCATAATTAGAAGCACATTAACAGAATAGTTTTCCAGTAAGTTGCTGTATATGAATGCCCAAGTGAAGCCAAATTTGGACCTTCAGCACTCTACCGGAACACCAACACTGTTATAAGGAGACAAGTTTAGAGCTGAAACGATTAACCGGTTAATCGATTAACCGACGATCAACAGCATGATCGATCAAAAAAGTCCTTGATCGATTAACCGTTACCTTTGAACTACCGCATTTCAAGTGTTAATACTGTAAAAAACATTCCCCGACTTACGTAGACATTGCCACACTCACTCGTCGGCGAATTGTCAGTTTCAAATGCATGCAGTACTCGCTATGATGTTGTTAAAACTTATAACATCAGTGAAGTCGGCATGTGTTTTATCCTGATAACGTTGTCTCTATGATTCAGTTTGATGTCATTGGAACGTGTGGGCAGTGTGGCTGAAATGCGATACTATGGCGAGAGTTATTGTTTTGAGGTAATCAGCATGCAATGAATGGTTGATGACTTATCAGGAGAGCACGTGCGCAATTGTTCTGTATGTGCCAGAAACTCTTGATAAAGTTTTCAAACGGCTGTTGACTAGCATGGACATTTAAAGGGAACTTTTAAAAATGGAATATGGGCGGATCAAGGCGTGAGTATGCTTGGTATATATTAGCGTCACTTTATTGTAAAGCAGTCTGGCGAGGGGGATTTTTCACCCTCGCAGATTTTTCAGAACGCCAGCTCCGCGCACCCCCCTCCCCCCCCCCTCCAACAAAATTACAGATCACGTTAGCAACTTCTCACACTTGACAAGTCGACATTCTATGTACTTGTTTTAATTAGAATTTTTAGCTCACCTGAGCGAAGCTCAAGGGGAGCTTTACTAATCACTTTCTATCCGTCGTCCATCGTCCGTCGTCGTCCGTCCGGCGTTAACTTTACATTATCGACTTCTCCTCCTAAACCACTAGCCCAATTTTATTCAAATGTTGGCTAAATGTTTATTACCTAATGCCAATTCAGATTTGTTCAAATGAAGTTGCCCCTCCTCCTGGGTGGTGCCACGCCCCCAAGGGGCACCAAAATCTTTGTAAATCTTCTTCTCATGAACCAGCAGTAGCAGAGACTTGATATATGGTGTGCAGCTTCCTTTTGAGATGTAGACTCAGATTTGTTCAAGAGAAGTTTGTGGGGCTATACTTGGCGTCGTTATGGGAGGGGCAAAATTTTTTGCCCCGCCCAAAATTTCTATTTTCCAAACCGAGAGGCTGATTTGAACCAAATTTTATGTGAGGGCTTATTGGGTCATGAGTACTTGATTTATGCAAAAAAAAAAATTTCCCGCAGCCCCGTGGGAACTGCAGGAGCTAAAAATAGAAAAAAATTAAAACGCCCATATCTCCAAAACTGCACGGCATTGAGAATTTTTATGTAGTGTGCAGCTTCCTTAGGACCAACAGAAAGGATTGGTAAAAAAAAATTGCCATCAGTTTTATCATAGGGTACAGTTTCGGGACTTTGAAAAAGTGCTGAGCCAGCACTTTTTAACACTGTAGGCAATGGGAAAAACATTAAAAAATCTTCTTCTCCAGATCCAGCAGGCAGAATCTTTTGATATTTGGTATGCAACATTGGAGGGTGGATCTGATTCAAGTTTGTTCAAATCGGCTCCCTAGATTCATATTTGGGCTCATTATAGGAGCTCGAATTCGAACTTAGTGCATTTCAGGCAAATTTCTTCAAAAATCTTCTTCTCCAGATCCAGCAGGCAGAATCTTTTGATATTTGGTATGCAACGTTGCGGGGTAGATCTGATTCAAGTTTGTTCAAATCGGCCCCCTGGATTCATATTTGGGCTTACTATAGAAGCCCAAATTTGAACTTAGTGCATTTCAGGCAAATTTCTTCAAAAATCTTCTTCTCCAGATCCAGCAGGCAGAATCTTTGATATTTGGTATGCAACATTGTAGGGTGGATCTGATTCAAGTTTGTTCAACTCGGCCCCCTGGGTTCATATTTGGGCTCAGTATAGGAGCCCGATTTCGAACTTAGTGCATTTCAGGCAAATTTCTTAAAAAATCTTCTTCTCCAGATCCAGCAGGCAGAATCTTTTGACATTTGGTATGCAACATTGTGGGGTGGATCTGACTCAAGTTTGTTCAAATCGGCCCCCTGGGTTTATATTTGGGCTCAGTATAGGAGCCCAAATTTGAACTTACTGCATTTCAGGCAAATTTCTTCAAAAATCTTCTCCAGATCCAGCAGGCAGAATCTTTTGATATTTGGCATGCAACATTGTAGGGTGGATCTGATTCCAGTTTGTTCAAATCGGCTCCCTAGATTCATATTTGGGCTCACTATAGGAGCTCAAATTCGAACTTAATGCATTTCAGGCAAATTTCTTCAAAAATCTTCTTCTCCAGATCCAGCAGGCAGAATCTTTTGATATTTGGTATGCAACGTTGCGGGGTAGATCTAATTCAAGTTTGTTCAAATCGGCCCCCTGGATTCATATTTGGGCTTACTATAGAAGCCCGAATTCGAACTTAGTGCATTTCAGGCAAATTTCTTAAAAAATCTTCTTCTCCAGATCCAGCAGGCAGAATCTTTTCATATTTGGTAAGCAACATTGTGGGGTGGATCTGATTCAAGTATGTTCAAATCGGATCCCTGGTTTAATATTTGGGCTCAGTATAGGAGCCCGATTTCGAACTTAGTGCATTTCAGGCAAATTTCTTAAAAAATCTTCTTCTCCAGATCCAGCAGGCAGAATCTTTTGATATTTGGTATACAACATTGTAGGGTGGATCTGATTCAAGTTTGTTCAAATTGGCCCCCTGGGTTCATATTTGGGCTCAGTATAGGAGCCCGATTTCGAACTTAGTGCATTTAGGCAAATTTCTTAAAAAATCTTCTTCTCCAGATCCAGCAGGCAGAATCTTTTGATATTTGGTATGCAACATTGTGGGGTGGATCTGATTCAAGTTTGTTCAAATCGGCTTCCTAGATTCATATTTGGGCTCACTATAGAAGCTCGAATTTGAACTTAGTGCATTTCATGCAAATTTCTTCAAAAATCTTCTTCTCCAGATCCAGCAGGCAGATTCTTTTGATATTTGGTATGCAACGTTGCGGGGTAGATCTGATTCAAGCTTGTTCAAATCGGCCCCCTAGATTCATATTTGGGCTTACTATAGAAGCCCGAATTCGAACTTAGTGCATTTCAGGCAAATTTCTTCAAAAATCTTCTTCTCCAGATCCAGCAGGCAGAATCTTTGATATTTGGTATGCAACATTGTAGGGTGGATCTGATTCAAGTTTGTTCAAATCGGCTCCCTGGGTTTATATTTGGGCTCAGTATAGGAGCCCAAATTTGAACTTAGTGCATTTCAAGCAAATTTATTAAAAAATCTTCTTCTCCAGATCCAGCAGGCAGAATCTTTTGATATTTGGTATGCAACATTGTGGGATGGATCTGATTTAAGTTTGTTCAAATCGGCTTCCTTGATTCATATTTGGGCTCACTATAGAAGCTCAAATTCGAACTTAGTGCATTTCAGGCAAATTTCTTAAAAAATTTTCTTCTCCAGATCCAGCAGGCAGAATCTTTTGATATTTGGTATGCAACATTGTGGGATGGATCTGATGCAAATTTGTTCAAATCGGCTCCCTAGATTCATATTTGGGCTTACTATAGAAGCTCGAATTCGAACTTAGTGCATTTCAGGCAAATTTCTTCAAAAGTCATCTTCTCCAGATCCAGCAGGCAGAATCTTTTGATATTTGGTAAGCAACATTGCGGGGTGGATCTGATTCAAGTTTGTTCAAATCAGCCCCCTGGATTCATATTTGGGCTCACTATAGAAGCTCGAATTCAAACTTAGTGCATTTCGGGCAAATTTCTTCAAAAATCTTCTTCTCCAGATCCAGCAGGCAGAATCTTTTGATATTTGGTATGCAACATTGCGGGGTGGATCTGATTCAAGTTTGTTCAAATCGCCCCCCTGGATTCATATTTGGGCTTAATATAGAAGCCCGAATTCGCACTTAGTGCATTTTGGGCAAATTTATTAAAAAATCTTCTTCTCCAGATCCAGCAGGCAGAATCTTTTGATATTTGGTATGCAACATTGTGGGGTGGATCTGATTCAAGTTTGTTCAAATCGGCTTCCTAGTTTCATATTTGGGCTCACTATAGAAGCTCGAATTCGAACTTAGTGCATTTCAGGCAAATTTCTTAAAAAATCTTCTTCTCCAGATCCAGCTTCAGAATCTTTTCATATTTGGTAAGCAACATTGTGGGGTGGATCTGATTCAAGTTTGTTCAAATCGGCTTCCTTGATTCATATTTGGGCTCACTATAGAAGCCCAAATTTTAACTTAGTGCATTTCAGGCATATTTCTTAAAAAATCTTCTTCTCCAGATCCAGCAGGCAGAATCTTTTGATATTTGGTATGCAACATTGTGAGGTGGATCTGATTGTGATTCATCAACGTATTTATTTGTAAAGTTGATAGAATCTTAGACAAAATTTGCAGAAAAGATCTACTATAGAAGGGGTGGTATCCAGGGTGAACCGTTTACCCAAATCTAGCAGTACTAATGCATTATTCACACAAATCTCCGTTCAAATTTTATGACCCCTCATTGGAACACACGCATTCAGCTCATTCCAACAAAGGTCATATGCCATGTTTTCGAGACAAAAGAATAAAAATTTTAGTTATTCATGAAATTTTTAGGCAACTGTTGTCTGTTATTCACATTGCTTCATGAAATTTCAGTACTTTTAGAAGTTACCTCAGTAATCAAGGGTTAATTCCCCTTAATTAAATGTCGCCTCTAAAAAACAACCACTTTGCATATCTTACCTTTTTACCAGCATAACTGCCAAAACTTGTCAGCATTCTTCGCAAAAATCGCTATTCAAATTTTAATTTTTGTCTCTTAAACATACATGTACTTATCGCTTGTAAATACCCCATTGGAATGAGCTTTTTGAGCTCATTCCAATGAGAGGTCGCACACCATGCTTTATGAGTCAAAAAAGCAATTTTTTAGTTATTCCAGAATTTCGTACGTAAAACACAGCTTTATGACTTCACATTAAAATGAGCTCTCCAAGCTTGTTCCAATCAACATTCACGCACTATGTCTTTCACACAAAAAATAAAATTTTCCATTTATTCAGGAATTTTGTTTGCAAGAACACTCTTAACCCCCCCCCCCCCCCCCACACACACACACACACACACACAAACACAGACACACACATCTAAAAGTTCGTCAGCAAAAAAACAGTTACTTCAATTTTTAAATGCATTATAGGAA
This sequence comes from Pictodentalium vernedei, assembly GCA_031216915.1. NCBI lineage: Eukaryota > Metazoa > Mollusca > Scaphopoda > Dentaliida > Dentaliidae > Pictodentalium > Pictodentalium vernedei. Next base: position 421,420,223 of record CM062295.1, read on the forward strand.
CAACTTGCCTAATCAAATTTAAATACTTTTGCATCATTCTGTATCTAGAACAAACCATTTACCATATCTTTACGCAAAATTCTCCCGCATCATTCACAAAAAACACCATTATTTATATATTCACATTTCTGTCTCAAAAATATACCTGATCTTCCCATACCCCTATTGGAATAAGCTGTTTGAGCTTGTTCCAATGATGATAAAAAAAACTAATATTTTGGAAAATTTGTGAAAATTTTTGTTTTCTTGCATGCAAATATATACATGTAGCACATGGAAGATATCCACAGTTGGGGAGAGATGTCCAAGGCTATCTCTTCACATTCCTTGTTTGTGCTTCATGCTAAACCAGTTTGTCTGCAGAGATAAATTTGCTTTATTAAAAATCATTGGAGATTGGCCACACACCAATGATTTTAAATAAAACTAATTTTAGGTAACAAATGTTGAACTTCAAACAAAATCTGTCACTCAACCAGTTAATGTTGATGAGGCATGACATGGTGAAGGTGACCTAAAATACTTCTTAGAGTCACTTTGTCAGGTGAGCGATTAAGGCCACGTGGGGCCTCTTGTTTTTCAAATCAACTTGCTCAGCCTCATAGGGAGGGGGTGGGGGAAAATCCACCAAAATTCTTGAAAGATCTTCTTCTCATGAACCAGAGGGTACAATGACTTGATATTTGGTATGGAGCTTCCTTTTGAGGTGTAGAGATTCAAGTTTGTTCAACCCATATCCCTAGGTCCATATTTGGGCTCACTTAGTGCATTTCAGGGGTGGGGGGGGGGGGGAGATTCAAGTTTGTTCAAACCATATCCCTAGGTCCATATTTGGGCTCACTGTGGGAGCTTGAATTGTAACTTAGTTCGAAATGAGGAATTTTCTTTAAAAATCTTCTTCTTCAGATCCAGAAGTCGGAATGTTTTGATATGTGGGTGTAGCATCCTTAGGGGGGTGAGATTCAAGTTTGTTAAAGCCAAGTCACTGGGTCCATATTTGGACTCCCTGTGGGAGCCTGAATTATAACTTAGTCAATATGAGGAATTTTTCTTTAAAAGTCTTCTTCAGATTCAGCAGTAAGAATGTTTTGATATTTGGCATGCAGCATCTTTAGGGGGTGAGATTCAAGTTTGTTCAAGCCCAGTCCCTGGGTTCATGTTTGGGCTCACTGTGGGAGCCCGAATGATAACTTAGTTTAAAATTAGGAATTTTTAAAAAAAATCTTCTTCTTCAGATCCAGCAGATGAATGCTTTTGATATTTGGTATGCAGCATTCTTAGGGGGGAAAGATTCAAGTTTGTTCAAGCCATGTCCCTAGCTAGTTCCATAAAATTTGTCTCTCATGACTTCATTCCTTTGTAGTGTTGAACTATGTCTAACTGAATGTGACCCCAAATACTTCTTTGAACCACTTTGTTTGAATCACTTTGCCCGGTGAGCGATTAAGGCCCCTTGGGGCCTCTTGTTTGCAGGACAAATTTTTTTTTCATTTAAATTTGGTACTCACCCCACAAAAATTAGAGTAAATTGCACATAAACTGCTTTGGTTGACAATTGGAATGGTTATTTTTGCTGAACATGGTTTGTATTGTTCCAATAACCATTCCCGACATTTAATCTACCCACAACCAGCTAATGAAGATTGGTCGGAATTTGGTCCCATTTCTTGGCAAGTTTATGAATTTATTCAAACTTTCTGACAGACACTGACAGTCAGTGTATACATGGGTAATCAGGAGAGTATATAGCAAAAACTGGAATTCTACCTGAACAGTATTAAGACAGGTGTAGCAGGAACAAGTGTGGAAAATGTTGAACATTTTGATGTTTCACCTGGTTTCAACATTGTATTTGCTACTATTTCTACTACTTCTTTCTGTTTCTAGTCATTTCTACACTCAATTTTAGTTTATCAGTCTAATATGAATTTATTAAGCATTATCAAGTGCACAATTCATAGAGGCAGTTAGCTCAATGTTGTATTGAACCTGTCAATAGTCAATATGATGAGGGGTGATTCTTTGATATCGGAAATCCACTCCTCATAAACTGCACTGTTGCACCTTGGACAAATTGAGTAGTGCATCATTTGATGGAGTGGTTAGTAAGCTTTGGTTGATTCATCTCAGCAAGTCCGATGAGAAAGTGCGAAAGAAATGGTGACCACGTTGAGTTGAAAAGGTCTACCATATCTCTCTAAATTTCGTCAGGATGCATTATGGAAATTTTGGGGCTCTGATATGTGATTTATATATTACCTTTTACGCAATGAATGTCAGTGTTATCCTGCAATATATTGGAGGCTGTTCATTCAGCTCAGAGGCTTGAAACCTATTTGCTTGAAATATGGTACAGGACCAGTGACAGGACAGTAACTTTCCAAGTGGTTGTTACAATATTCAGCTTGATCTCACTGAAATATATACACATGCGTATCCTTTCTGACTCAGATGGTCCCAACACACTTTATTCTATGATTTGATTTTATTCTTTGTTACAGCAGATTATAGTTTATTTTAAAAGAAGTTAATTTTATTTCTATTACAAGATAACCCAACCAGGTGTCTTATATGTGTTTTCAAAGTTTTCAGATTTCATACGCCAGGTTTCTCTCCATACTTCCAATATTTTCCTCAGCATGTGCTATATACTATGGTCCAGGGGTAAATGGTTGAAATTCATATTAACTCAACTGTTTCCCTATTCACAAACTGTTCACACCTTGGTATAAACAATTTGTTAACAGGGAATCAGTTTCCCTGTTGATAAACTCCCTATCAATAAGATGCAATGTCCTGACTATTTGATGGCTCAGCCTTTTCTGACAGTATATCACAAATTGAAGGGAATTGGTTTGAAGTCTACACACAAAGCCCAAGGCTTGAATGATCAATAACAATCCTACATTTTGCTCATACATGTATATCACTGAAATTCATAATTACATTATGAGATCTGTGAAAGTAGTCAGTTGCATTGAGAAATGGCATTATGCCAGTATGAAAATCTACTATTCATGGTGTGAAGAGTCCTTTTATTGTCAGATCTGGTTAGATTACATTTTTAGCTCAACTTTGGCGAAGCCAAATTTGAGCTTATGCCATGGCCAGTTGTCTGTCTGTCCGTCAACAATTCAATATGGCTCAGGCTAGAGGCCGTATTTATGAACCGATCTTTACAAAACTTCTTGGGTACCTTTGTTATGACCGAGGGTCGAGAACAAGTGTTTTTGGGTCCGGTCCAAAATTCAAGATGGCAGCCAGCCACCATTTTGTACCGAAGATGCAGAAATCTGTTTTTTGCACAGAACTTCCATATGAAAGTGCTGATTTGAATAATTTTTTGTATGAATGTTAAGTACCATGGGATACATCACATATAATACGGGTTTTTTTCTCGTACGTAAATTATGCAAATTAGACTAACTTTGATGTATTTAGTGTTACTTTCAGCACTGTCAATGCAAATGCCAATACGGCTGAGGCTAGAGGCCGCATTTATGAACCGATCTTTACGAAACGTCTTGGGTACCTTTGTTATCATCGTGGGATGAGAACGGGTGTTTTTGGGTGTGGTCCAAAATTCAAGATGGCCACCAGCAGCCATTTTGTACCAAAATTAGTGCAGTCAGTCTTAAGTACAGAACTTCTGTATGAAAGTTCTGATTTGAATAAATTTTTGTATGAATGTTTAGTAAAATGGAATACATCACATACAGTACGGGTTTTTTTCTCGTGCAGAAATTATGTAAATTAGATGAAGTTTGATTTATTTAGTGCTACTTATACACTGTAAGTGCACATGTCAATACGGCTCGGGCTAGAGGCTGTATTTATCAACCGATCTTCATGAAACTTCTTGGGTACTTTTGTTATCACCTTGGGACGAGAACGAGTGTTTCTGAGTGCGGTCCAAAATTCAAGATGGCTGCCAATGGCCATTTTGTACCGAAATTAGGTCCAATCAGTTTTTTGTCACAACTTCTATACAGCTCATATTTATGAACTGATCTTCATGAAACTTCTTGGGTACCTTTGTTTTCACCTTGGGACAGGAATGAGTGTGTTTTGGGGTGCCTTTGTTATCACTGTGCTATGAGAACAAATATTTTGGGGTTCAGTCAGACCCACTCTGGGACTCAAAGATTTCTTTTCTAGTTTAGCATCTGACTGTCACCCACCTTTACAATACTTTACCTATACATTTGTTACAGGCTACGGTCAGTATTTATGTACAGGCCGTTACAATACTTTATATGCACCTTTGTTATCAGGTCATTACCTAGATGTTTGTCATTGCTGTGTCACATACTATACATGTACATGTCTTGACAAGTTGAGCTACAGTGTCATTGACACTTTCATTGTTAGATTACATAAATGAAAATTTGTTTAAATTGCTTTAACTTTTTTTCAAAAACTGGAATCACTGATGGTGTGATGGGGAACAGTGAACTAGCCCCTATCCTGTACTTCTAATCACCCCCTGTTAACAGAGAGGAGATGGAGTGGCAGCAAAAAAGCCTACACAAGCTTCCCTGATCCATATGCATCACTTATTTGAAAGATAGGAGCTCATAGGAAAAAGATTTCAAGCCATGGAAAAAACGTGTTTTCAGAGCTGCTGACCTACTCACCCACCCCAGCCTTGTGTGCCTGGACCTGCCCGAAATTTTTTTTTTCTGAACCAATGGTCCGCTTTGAACCAAATTTGACATATGGTATTATTGAGTCATAAGTACTTGATTCATGCAAAAAAATCTTTTTCCTGTGACCCCATGGGGCTAAAAATAGAAATATTTTCAAAATGCCCATATTTCGCAAACCACACTGACCAGAGAACGGTTATATGGTATGAAGCATCCTTAGGACCAGTAGAATTGAATGGTAACAAAAAAATTGCCATTGGTTGTGTCAGGGTGTTCTATGGGGGGGTGGGGGGGGGGGGGGGTGGGGGGTGGGGGGGGGTGGGGAGCCAGCAAAAAAATGCAAAGTCAGCATATTTACAAAATTAAAAAAAAAAAAAATTCCTCATTTACAAAATTAAAAAAAAAAAAAATTCCTCCACAACTACTGCTCAGTATCTTTTGATATTTGGTATATAGAATCCATAGGGGGTCAGATACAAGTATATTAAAAAAATGAAGCCCCTTGGTTCATATTTGGGCTCAATACAGGAGTCCAAATTTTTAACTCAGGTACAATATGGAGTAAGATCCTTAAAAATCTTCTTCTTCAGATCCACCAGTCAGAATGCTTTCATATTTGGTATGCAACATCTTTAGTGGGTCAGCTTCAAGTTTGTTCAAATCGAGTACCTGGATTAATATTTGGGTTCCCCATGGGAGCCCAAATTTTAACTTTGTGCAATATGAGGGATTTCTTTAAAAATCTTCTTCAGATCCACCAGTCAGAATGCTTTCATATTTGGTGTACAACATCTCTACGGGGGTGAGATTCAAGTTTGTTCAAATTGAGTGCCTGGGTAATATTTGGGCTCCCTATTGTAGCCTGAATTTTAACTTAGTGGAAAATGAGGGAATTTCTTTAAAAATCTCCTTCTTCTGATCAAACTGTCAATGCTTTCATATTTGCTATACAACATCTTTGGGGGGTGAGATTCAAGATAGTGTGGTCGATCCTGAAATTATACAGGCCGGTAAACAGGTTACTGAGCAAGTTTTTGCTTTAACCCTACTCTGATAAAAACAATTTAACAGCTAGTCAATGGGAAAGGGAGTGCGGTGGCTCAGTAGGTAGAGGTGGAGGCTGCAAGCCGAGAGGTACTCATTTCGATTCCCACCTGCGGCAACCGCGTTGTGTCCTTGGGCAAGACATTTCACCCCCATTGCCCACTTGGGGGCATGGTGACGCTGTGTACTAAGGTGTACTGCACGTCGATGGTGCACTTGTCTTCAACCAATTCTAACCCTGCTTGTGAGGAGTTAGTATGTTGGAGAGCTGGCAGTTGCTCTCCGTTGCTTGGTGGTTCTCTCCGGGTACTCCGGCTTCCTCCTGGGTTTGCTGTCTGCTCCACCTCATCTGGCTAGGTTTGCTCCTAGTCGGTTGAGCCGGTCGGTCGCTTTGGCAGCGATTCCTCGCCCCCCGAGTGAATCGTTTATTGTTCCTCCTTCCCCTGCTAGTGTGCCGACTAGCAGGATGGGGTTGGGTCATTGGCATCCAGGGCCTGCTGTTCTAGAGCTGATGCTTTTCTGCCTCCATCGCGGTTTCATGTTTACGATTCCGTCTCTCCACCAGTCTTCCAAGGGATGACTACTGTAGATGAGGATTCTTCTTCCCCGGGTTAACTAAGCCTAAGTCAGCAGTTCTCCCGATGTCGGTAGTTGAATCTATGGTGGGCCTGTCCCGAGAGATGCTGGGCATGTTAGCTGTCACTCGGAATCTTCCTCCGGTGATTCCTCACTGTGTTCCGAGTCTGGATGTCGATCGATGCGTGCCGTGGGTCTCAGAGGATGGGCAGTTGGGGCCTGTCATTCTTGGGACAATCCTCCAGTGTCTTCTCACCGTATCCCAGGTCCAGCTACCGATCGACGTGCGCCGTCGGTCTCTTTAGAGGATTTGCAGACATGACCTTCTGTTCCGCAGAGGTCAGTGATGGCCCCTGGGTGTCACATCGGGACTATCCTCCGGTGTCTTCTCACCGTCTCCCTATTCTGTCTACCGATCGACGTTCAACGTCGGTCTCTTCCGAGGATTTGGGTTCTTCTACTAGAAGGGTCCATTGGGAGGACACTCTGTTGGGCGATGCTGCTGCGACAGATTCTCAGGGTGACCTGCGTCAGGCCGTTTTGGCGCTCACTCGGTTGCTTTCTAGCAACCCTCAAGTTGGCCTCCCTGTGCCTCATGAGGCACAACCTTCTTTGGTCGGTCGCCGAGATGTCTCGCCCGGCCCCTTGGATACTGCACAGTATTCACAGGAGGTTTCTGCTGGTCAGCCTGAGTTGGGCTACGTCTCCTCTGCAACGAAGGATGACGAGTATCTTGAAGGTGATGGGGCCCCTCTCGTCAGTCTTGGGGCAGGCTTTGGATTTCGTCTTTGGCTTATTGCCGGACGTTCAACCTTCCGACCAGCCATCTGTGACTGTCCGGCTGCGGTCCACTGTGGAGCGCCGTAACCCTGTTAAGCCTTCTAGCTCTGTGGCTTTGCGTCCTCTGCAATCGGCTCAGGTTGTTGAGTCCTTCCAGGGCTTAGACTCCAAAATGCGTTCTAAGGCCCTCAAGGGTTCTTTCTTTTCTAGAGCTGATGCTTTTCTGCCTCCATCGCGGTTTCATGTTTACGATTCCGTCTCTCCACCAGTCTTCCAAGGGATGACTACTGTGGATGAGGATTCTTCTTCCCTCGGGTTAACTAAGCCTAAGTCGGCAGTTCTCCCGATGTCGGTAGTTAAATCTATGGTGGGCCTGTCCCGAGAGATGCTGGGCATGTTATCTCTCGCGGAGCATGTCATCGCTGCCCTGGCGGAGTATTTTCCACCAGGGGAGTTTGATGATGCTCAGGCGCCTTTTCGCGTTTTGTCACAGGCTCTCATGAACTTGACACACGCTCACGCCTGTAACAAGGCTAATTTGGAGCTGGCACGCCGGGATGCGATGTTGGATTCTTCTCCATCCCTTCCATCTGAGCAGCGTGCTGTTCTGAGGTCTGCCTCTTTGGTTGGACTTCAGTTGTTCCATGGTTCCGTGGAAGCTGTCCGTAGCGAGGTTCTTCATCATTCGAAGGAACAGCTTTTGCTGTGACAGCTGGACCAACCTGCTGCTGCGGGTGGTCGTTCGTGGCCCGCCAAGCGTCCTGCTGTGTCTGCCTCGTCGGCGATGTCGGCTACGCCTTCGGCTCCATCTGCTCCTTCTGCTCAGAAGAAGCGCCAACGCGACCAGACTTGCTGGCAGTCTCAGACAGGAAAGTCTCAGGACTCTGTCACCTCCTGAGATGGTGGTTTCTCCTCTCGGGGGCCTCGTCTAGGCCACAAGTGAAGGTTCTCACCTCGATTCGCCTCCAGTCGGGGGAAGGCTGTCGCTGTTTTATGACCGTTGGACAGAGATAACGTCTGACACTTGGGTCCTCGACGTTATACATTCCAGTCTGCGACTGTCCTTCCATCGGCACCCCAGTTTATCTCGGGTGCCCCTCCCGACTCGGGTCCCTTCCGATTCTCTACGTCGGGACCTCCTAGTGCAGGAGATCGACAATCTCCTCTCCAAAGGGGCAATCGAGGTGGTGAGGAACACCCTTTCACCGGGGTTTTACTCGAGACTTTTCTTGGTGCCGAAGAAAAACGGCCAATTTCGTCCTGTCATCGATCTGAGTATCCTGAATGAGTACATTATAGCTCCTCATTTCAGTATGGAGTCTTTCCGGTCGGTTCAACGATCAGTTCATCAGGGCTACTTTGCTGCCAGTATCGACCTGAAGGATGCCTACTTCCATGTACCCATTCATCTGGCGTCACGGAAATACCTTTGGTTCTCGTTTCAGGATCGAGTCTATCAATTCAGAGCTCTCCCGTTCGGTTTGAACCTGGCTCCTTGGGCCTTCACCCGACTGATGTCACATGTGCTTGCTTTCTACCATACTCAGTCGGCTGTGACTTCGTCAACCTACCTGGACGACATCCTCTAGCGGTACCACGATGCTGCTGTTCTGGAGTTACATGTCCGGCAGTTTCTTTGCCTGCTAGCATCGCTGGGTTTCAGAGTCAATCGCGAGAAGTCGGATCTCCTTCCTTCTCAGTGATTCCGTCATTTGGGAATGGTTTTCGACACTCTTCACAATGTAGTGTCGGTCCCCCATGCTCGGACGACGATTCTTTCCGCCTTGACTCGGAACCTGCTTCAATCTTCCTCGGTCTCGGTCGGGACTTTCCTTCGGATGCTGGACCTTTGCGGTTCGGTGACAGATCTCATTCCGCTCGGTCGCCTGTTTGTCCGACTTCTCCAACACTTCCTGTTGGATCATTGGCGTCCGAATGTAGATCCGCTGGACCTGGAACTCACTATTCCTCGGTCTCTGCTTTGTCACCTCCACCCTTGGGCCGATATTCCCTGGCTGACACAGGGTGTTCCGTTGGATCTTCCTTTGGCCGATCGCATCCTTACTACGGATGCCAGCGATCGGGACTGGGGTGTGACGTTGGATCCTCTCAGTCTGTCTACTCACGGCGAGTGGGACAGCGAGCAGGTGGGCCTTCATATCAACCAGAAGGAGCTCCTTGCTCTTCTGTTGAGTTTTCGGCTTTGGATCCCTCATCTGTCAGACCATATTGTCCTACTTCTTTCGGACAATTCGACAGTAGTGGCCTACATACGGAATCAAGGGGGCACACATTTGATTCCAATGTATCGGCTGTCTCGGGATCTTCTTCTGTTGGTGCGGAATGTAAATGCTCGGGTGTCCATTCGACACATCCCCGGGCATCTCAACGTCCTAGCAGACTCCCTGTCCCGACGCGATGGTGTCCTTCCAACCGAATGGATGCTACATCGGTCGGTGTTTAAGGCAATTTGTGAGCAGTGGGGCCGTCCTCAGGTCGACCTTTTCGCTACTCGCTGGAATCATCAGGTAGAGACCTTTGTCTCTGGACTGGACAGGTGGATCAGCTATGCATTTCCTCCTGCACCAATTCTTCCTCAAGTATTAGCGAAGATTCGTGCTTGCAGTTGCAAGATCATTCTGATCGCACCCCTGCCTCCACAGAGGGTGTGGATCAATCTGCTGCGGTCTCTGTTGGCCAATCAGCCGATTCGTCTTCCTCTACATCGCGATCTTCTTTCCCAGGGTCATCCCAGGAAGTATCACAACAACCTGGCAAGCCTGTCCCTTCACGCCTGTCTTTTATCAGGTCCTGTCTCCGACGTAGAGATTTTTCGAGATGATCAGTGGAGTGCATTTCTGCATTGCGGCGACATTCCACTGCATGGCATGCTTATGCAGCGAAGTGGGAGGTTTTCTGCCGCTAGTGTGCAGATCACAATGTGGATTACCGTGATCCGTCAATCATTCAAATTGCAGATTTACTGGTATATCTTTTTGGCTCCAAGGGCCTCCAGCCTATTATGATTAAGGGCTATTGGTCTATGCTGTCTGATACTTTCTCTTATGTGGGAAAGTGGTGCATCGGTCATAATCTTTTTCTCTCCAAACTCATTCGGCACTTTTCTTTGAAGAGGCCTCGAGTTTTGCATCTTACACCCAAGTGGAACTTGGCATGGGTGTTGCACTGTTTGGAGGGGGCACCATTCGAGCCTTTATCTGAGACCGGTATGCGTTTTCTCACCTTTAAGACGGCTTTCCTTCTAGCGTTTGCTTCTGCTTGACGAGTCAGTGAGCTTCATGTGCTATCTGTTGATTCTGCTTTCTTCAGAAATGAGGCTAACAGTGTCACCTTCACCACTGATTGCTCTTTTCTGGCTAAGAATCAACTTCCTGATTTGGTACCTCCTCCCATCTGCATTTGAGCTCTTCCCGCTGTCGATGGTCGGAGACCTCTTCTTTGTCCTGTTCGTGCGATCAAGACTTACATTACTCGCACTCAGTTCATTAGGAGGGGTTGGAAGAGATTCTTTCTGTCTCTCATTCCTAAGAGGCAGTCTATCTCTTCCCATTCTATTTCCAGGTGGATCTGTCTTGCAGTCAAGCTAGCTTATTCCCGCTTGTCTGCTTCGGATCTTGTTTCGAACCGATTTAATGCTCATGAGGTTCTTGCCATTTCTACATTCTGGGCGTTCTCCAATTCTGTTTCGCTCCGGGATGAGACTTACTGGAGGAATGCTTCTACCTTCTCCTCCTTTTATCTCCGCCACCTCTGCAGCAATCTGAGGACCTTTATTCTTTAGACCCTCTCGTTGCCGCTCGGGATGTTGTGCACCCTCGTTAAAATTGTTTTTATCGAGGTTGTGTTTCGCTCAGCCTTGTTTTTTTTCAGGTGCCTTCTCTCTATCTTCATTACAGGTTTTTTGCTATTGTTCTCTGCCCTCCTTGCTCTTGTTGGTATTGGTTATGTGATTCACCTCCTCCTATTGTTTATTCAGCCAATTGTAAACAATTGTGAGTAGGTTGAAAAGAAATTAAAATTTTTTAGTAAATTTTGTTTCTTAACATACCTACCACAATTGTTTACCAGAGGCCCACCCTCCTTGGGGATATCCTTGATATCGATGCCTTCCTGCTAAATCGCAAACTTCTCGTTGGCGGAAATACAGAATTGACGTCACAGTCGTTGCGCATGCGCTCGCTGAACGCAAGAGGTGTGGAGAGAGAGTACCTGTAATTTCGAGCGCTGGTCTCGCCCGACCCTTTTTTCGATCTTTTTCACTCTACTGCTTTTCCAACTTGTTTGGAAAAGTTCTCTAAAAGCTTGAGTTAGTTCCGAAGTAGGGCTTGCACTTACGTTACAGCCAATTGTAAACAATTGTGGTAGGTGTGTTAAGAAACAAAATTTACTAAAAAATTGTAATTTCCATCAAAAAATGTTGCCACGGCCAATGTTCTTAGAACTTAGTTTAGTCAGAAGACCTCAATATTTCCCTTTGGCACACCCTACAGGGCATATTTATGATTGGATTACTTTAAAACCTGGCATGCTTATTTGGGGTGACCTCTAGATGGGAGCTATCGATTTTCTTCAATTTCCGTCAAAAAATGTTGCTGCAGCCAAGGTTCTTAGAACTTAGTTTAGTCAGACCATAATATTTCTCTTTAGCACACCCTACAGGGCACATTTATGATTGGATTGCATTGAAACCTGGTATGCTTGTTTAGGGTGACCTCTAGATGGGAGCTATCGATTTTCTTCAATTTCCGTCAAAAAGTGTTGCCACGGCCAACGTTCTTAGAACTTAGTTTAGTCAGACCACAATATTTCCCTTTGGCACACCCTACAGGGCACATTTATGATTGGATTGCTTTGAAACCTGGCATACTTGTTTGGGGTGACCTCCAGATGGGAGCTATCGATTTTTATGTGTACCCATACTATGTATGGTACACATAATGCCGGCATCCGGGGTGACCATCCGTTGTTCGTCCATCCTTTGTCCATCCGTCTGTCCATCTGTCCGTCCGTCTGTCTGTCCGTCTGGCATCCGTATCCATTTCTTTGGCATTCGATAACTTGAAAAATAATGCTTGGATTGTCAAGTTACTTTATATTTGTGTTCAGGTTACTGATGTGCCGAGCTGTATAGTTTTTGGTGTAAATCGGATAATTTGATCCTGAGATATTAACCCTTTATCCTTCAAATTGAAAATTCCTCCAATCCCTTTGGCATTCGATAACTTGAAAAATATTGCTTGGATTGTCTAGTTGCTTTATATTTGTGTTTAGGTTACTGATGTGCCGAGCTGTATAGTTTTTGGTGTAAATCTGATGTTTTGATCCCGAGATATTAACCCTTTTTCCTTCAAATTGAAAATTCCTCCAATCCCTTTGGCATTCGATAACTTGAAAAATATTGCTTGGATTGTCAGGTTACTTTATCTTTGTGTTCAGGTTACTGATGTGCCAAGCTGTATAGTTTTTGGTGTAAATCTGTTATTTTGATCCTGAGATATTAACCCTTTATCCTCAAATTGAAAATTCCTCCAATCCCTTTGGCATTTGATAACTTGAAAAGTATTGCTCGGATTGTTAAGTTACTTTATAATTGTGTTCAGGTTACTGATGTGCTGAGCTGTATAGTTTTTGGTGTTAATCTGATAATTTGATCCGGAGATATTAACCCTTTATCCTTCAAATTGAAAATTCCTCCAATCCCTTTGGCATGAGATAACTCCAAAAATATCAATCCGATTGTCATGTTACTTTATATATTTATTCAGGTTACTGATGTTCTGTGCTGTATAGTTTTTTATGTAAATCTGATAATTTGATCCTGAGATATTAACCTTTTATCCATCAAATTAGAAACTTCTCCAATCCATTTCTATATGTACCCATACCTTGTATGGTGTACATAATGTCGGCATCCATGGTGGCCCCCGTCATACAGCTTTCTACTAGTTGCGTGTATGGGTACACATCTGACGATTTCATCGGCCTATTTTCTTCCATTTCCGTCAAAAAATGTTGCCACGGCCAACGTTCTTAGAACTTAGTTTAGTCAGACCTCAATATCTCCCTTTGGCACACCCTACAGGGCACATTTATGATTGGATTGCTTTGAAACCTGGTATGCTTGTTTGGGGAGACCTCTAGATGGGAGCTATCGATTTTCTTCAATTTCTGACGAAAAATGTTGCCGCTGCCAACTTTCTTAGAACTTAGTTTAGTCAGACCTCAATATTTCCCTTTGGCACACCCTACAGGGCACATTTATTAGCTCAACTTGACAAAGTCAAGCTGAGCTATTGCCATCACTTCTCATCCATTGGTGTACGTATGCACGTTAGTACGAACATCCACAATTTCCTTTGGCACACCTCACAGGTCGCATTTATTTTCATTTCCTTTAAAAAAAACTTTTTTTCACCAGCCTTTGAACTTACTGCATTTGTGTAGCAACTTATTACTTTTGCACTCCCTGCAGGGTATATTTATGAATTTCCATAAAAAAGAGAAAAAAACATTGCCGCAATCAATGACATTCAAACTTAGTGCATTTGTGCATTAACATCTTCCTTTTTTCATGCCTCAGAGGGTGCATTCATTATCAGGCTGTTTTGTATGCTTATGCAGGATGACAAAGATAGGAGCTATCAATTTTCTTTTCATTTCCATCAAAAACTGTTGCTGTTAGCAACAGTCTTTAAATTTATTGCATTTGTCCATCGACATTCCTCTTTGACATGGCCTACAGGCCACATTTATCAGGATTTTTTTTTTTCAACTTGCTTATTGGGTGAGACCTTTGGATAAGAGCTATTGATTAGCATTCATTCCTGTGAAAAAAATTGCCATTCACAATAATCTCTGAACTTACTGCATTTGTGTATCAACATTCTTCGTTTAGCCAGTCTTACAGTTTACATTTGAAAATTCATGGATTACTCATGATGTTGTGCCCACACAATGCTGTTATGTTGAAATTTCTCCAAATAACATTGGTACCAATGATCTTCAATTTTGCCATTTCACTGATAACTTACCAAGTTCAAGTTTGTCAAGTTGTGCTACAGTGTCATTGACACTTTCATATTATAATAGATTAATAATTTTGGTCTACTGCCAAGGAAGAGCTATAGGTCCCCTGTAGAGCTATGCCTCCCCTGTAGAGAAAAAGCTTCTGTAAGATGTACCCTGGTCTGCATTAAAATGTTTCTCTCATCTGGAATGTGGAATAATAGTTTGATTTTTACATTAACTCTTAACCCGCTGAGTACTCTTTTAAAATATTTTTCATCACATCTAGTCATGGTTGCTATGAAGCAGCCATGACTAGATTTGATGAAAAATTCATATAAATTTAACTCAATAAATCATTGGTCAAACAGATAATCCAATATACAAGGGAGAATTTAGATAAAAGTGCCCCAACTATACTTATTTTGCTGGCAACTACTCCTTGTCCTGGGCAGGAATATCTGCCAGCAGCATGCAAGGAGTTAAAATGCATAATATGAATAACATGTTTTAGACCAATTAAACCAAATCATCCATGAAATTTTAACTTGTCTTTGTTGGTCTATTAGCTGAGAATATCTTTTAACCCTTTGTGGCCAAGTTCAACTTAAAATCTGAGTATTGTCCTTTAATTTAACCCCTAGACATCTCTTGAGAATCGGTCCTGATTAACCCCTACTGGTCATTGCCAACCACTTAGGAACTCCTGTGCTCTGTTACAGTATTTATTCTCAATTATAACTCAAGATCGACGGGTTTCAAGAAGCAAATATAGTGAGTGGCTTTCTCAAAAAACACCTATCACAATTATAATTTAATAAAATGGAATATTTAAATGGTCTCTTTTTAACTCTCTTAATACTTCGATGTGAGGACAAATGCTTTCATTTAACTAATGACAGCAGAATGTTTCATACATTTTCTGTCACATTGCCCCTCTGTTCACAACTGCCATTCTTGAGATCCAACCATCTTCTTATTTCCCACACTGCTTCTTTAGGGCCCCATATGCATTTTAAAACCTTTTAAATGGATCAGAGAGGCACGTGATGGCGATGAGGTTACAACATAGGACTTCAAAGCGAAAGGTTTATGGTACCAATGTTGCCAGGTGTATCTGTGTTGCATTCTTGGCAAGGCATGTAATCTCGATTGTCCTGATGGGCACGATGATGCTGTGTACTTTTTAAATGGCTTGCTTTTAACCCTCTCAATAAAGCATTTGTAACCCTCTAGCCATCGTAACGGTGAAAACCAGCCAGCATTATTCACAGAAATCCCCATTCAATTTTCATTATTTTTTTTCCTTTTTGCTTGAAAAACATAGCTAATGACACCTCGTTGGAATGAGGTCATTTTTAAAAGGTTAAAATGGAGTATTTAAAGGCAGTATTTTAACCCTCTCAAGATCTTATTAATATGGGTCCCAAAAATTTTATTTCATGCAATATGAGAGTAATGTTAACCCTTTCCATTCTCACAGTGTTGCTCTAAACACACATGGGCATATATTGGACCTCAGTATTTTGCCAATGCAAATAAGCCTTCAGATCAGCTCTTGGGAGCCTTTAAGGCCCTTTTACATCTATATTCAAACACTACTGAATTCTTTCACTTGCAATATATTTTACAGAGGTACAATGTACCTCAACATTTTCCAGCTAATATGAATATTTGCTATCATCTACAAATATGGCAGAACCAGAGTTGGCGGAGCCAATATTTTTAAAGTAGTTGATGCTCATACTTCAGGCTTGGTATGACCTCAATGCGGTCAATAGAGGTCATTAACTGGTAGAGTGCTGGAAGCCCTATTTTGGGCTTTACTAAAAGTGACAGGCAATAACTGTCTGTAGCTACATTCTGCCCGAGGAAGCCTTTATTGTCCCTGATATGAATCAGATTTTTTATACAATACCTTGCTCTCCGACATTTAATTGGATAGTGCCTATAAGGCACTATCTAATTAAATGTAATAGAGCAGTATGTGATGAGCTTCGATTTGTTGTCAGAAAAAACTCAGCACTTTACCAGTTAAGTGCATATTTTTCAGAACTGTTAGGAATTGCATTTTATAACAACTATAATGCAAATCTGAAGAATTACACATATGTCTTCATTGAAATAAGTGGCAGAGCCAGTATTGTCAATTTCTGATACCTTGATCGAACCCTTTAAATGATGTGCACATATATGCCTTTTCCGATTTCTTAGAAAAATTGTTCTGATTCCTGTATGAATACCTGTAAATACTGTTAACAAAAATCCATTTCTGATTTGTTTAAAAATATTTTAATCCTGAAAAGAAGCCTCCATAAATTCTTTTTCATATAGTTTTTTCCTGATACTTTAACCCTTTTCACACAGACTTAAATTTACTGGATGCTGTAAATTCTGTTTCTCTTGTTGGTATTTTGTATCTGCACAACCATGTCGCAGAAATGAAAGAATAGTGCCTGTTGCATTTTCCATTCAATTGGCTTATGGGTATGCTTTTCTAATTTCTAAGTTACATTGTTACAAAAGTACTTTTTAAGTAGAGAGTTGGATTCTCGCGCTCTACTTTATAAGTACTGTTGTGGAAATTTTACTAGTAACCTTTGCGCTCTGGAACTCATGCTACCTGCTGCATGCTCAAGGATGTTCTAGGTAATTGGGTAACTTGGTAAAATAACAAAAGATTTCACAAAAATTGTTCCAACCTATTTATGATTTCAATTTGGATTTGATATCGACATCGGACCACCAATTCAATTCGAGGATGAAAACTGGTTTGAAGGGCCCTACTAAGACTGTCTCTGCTGGAAAGAAATCCATGTTTTTGTTTTATGGATGTGTCTCATTTCAATTTTTCAGATAGCATTGATGTCAGTTACTATCGCACCAATTCGTCTAATTCTTCTTGGTTTACTTTTGTTGATGGCATGGCCTCTGGCTGCTTTGGCTTTGTCATTTCGTTCCGATGAAGACAAGAATAGGCCTCTAGCTGGTTGGAGAAGGTAAGTCTACTGTAAAGGGTTTTCCATTTATTTTTCTCAGGTTACAAATGGGTAAACTGAACTAGCAACTCAAATCAGTGACTAGCCTTTGAGATGAATTGAGTAGAAGTCACTTCTCCCTCAGCAGACCTTGGGGAGAAGTCCGATGAAAACAGGGAGGAGTGAGCTGAAAGTGGAAAGACATGAATGAGCTTTTTCCTTCTTATATGTTCATCTCTAATGTAAATATATCATGGCAGATGTAAAAAAAAAAAACATGTTTATTTTTATTATGTAAAAAAAAAACTTTTATTTTTATTCATAAAAATTTACTTGTTTAAATTCATGTAGTTCTTTAACCCTTTACCCAATGCAGACCATATCAAAATTTATTATTTTAAATATAATTTTAAAAAAATGTTTCAAAAAATTCCAACAAAACCATATCATATGACCCCTCTTTGGAATGAGCTTGTCAAACTCGTTCCAATGAGGGGTTACATGATATGGTTTGGTTGAAATTTTTTGAAAAATAATATTTTTTCAGCTGCTGAATTTGCATATTACACGGGCAGATGTGGCTGATTCTTGGGTAAAGGGTTAATACAGATCACTCTTCAATTTAAACCAAAAGTTTGTTTTTACTTTTCTCTATTGTATTTGAAAGGTAAAGGAAACAGAGTGCACTTGTCTTCAACCAATGCTAACCCTGCTTGTGTGGAGTTGGTATGTTGGTGAGCTGACAGTTGCTTGGTGGTTCTCTCCACGTACTCCGGCTTCCTCCACCCGTAAAACTGTCACGGTCATGGTTAGCCATTTTACAGAAATATGTGACCTTAAAACACCAATAAATAAATAAGGAAACAGAGAATTAGCTACAATATTCTGGACCTCTTAAATTGACCTTGAAACTAATACTGTGAAGAGAATTTTTGTAAACAAAACAACTGCCTGGCTGAAGTAGTTTTAAATGAATAGTCCATGAGCCAGAGTTTGACTAAATGGTACCATTTGGGGGTGCAAGTTGCCACTGCTATTTTTAATAACTGTATGTCCATAGAGTATCAAAAGTGTTGATGGACGTTTGGGAGGGGCAGCTTTCTCTGAAAAAATATCCACTTTTTGACCCCCACACTTCAAATCATGTTAATTCCAGAAATTTTACAAAGTCATGAACAGAGAAGAATAGAAATGGAGTGTTCAAGGCAGTGGGGGTATGCCTCTCTTCAATCTTTCCTCATAAAATATAAAAGTCAATTAAATTAATCTAAAAAAAAATTGCTATTAACTTTGTGAAAGCTATACCTCTGAGTTTCTTGGGATGTTGAATTACTGGAATTGAGAATTTTCAAAACTATTCTCCACATGTACTTATTTAACATTTAATCAAAACAACGGCTTGTCCAGTTTAACTTTTATATAATATTTGTCTTAAGTGACTTTGATACACCTAGCAGTTGCATTCTTCGTGCAGGGTCAGAATGAATTCTTCTCTTGTGTGAGGAATTATTAGTAGTGTAGCATGTTGAAAGTTGGCACAATTTAGGGGACCTCAAAATTTACATGATATTGTGGTGCTTTGCGGGTGTCACATGGGTTGTTATGGCAGTTCATGTGAGTGGCCATGTTGTAATATCATTGTCATGGTGGTAGGTGGTGTTAGTACATAGTACAACACTATGTTATTAGGCTACTCATTAGTGTTGAAACGATTAGACAACTAGTTGTTGTCGACGCTCTTATAGTCCAGTGACGACTCTGGATTTCCATGTCGTACTTGTCGGAACATGTAGTATTTTCTATAAAAACATTACAAGGTTTACAAAGTATTCCGATGCAAGGTCTACTAAGGAAGAGTTAAAAAGAGCCCATCATGCCTACATGTGTGCATGTCACCCTTGAACTGCCATCAGTAAAGTGCACAAGTGGAGAAAAATATTCAACTGCAGAGGTATTGCTACGTAAATCTTGGTGTCAAAAAGTGAGGTGCAGACTAGTCGATTTGACTCGACTTTTGTCCCAGAGTCGTTTAAGCACAGCAGTACACATGTTTCCATCATCCATTTTGTTTAATGGAGGCCGTCACCTTGGTATCTTTAGTAGCACATAGCTAATACACCCTGGAAGAGCTATGATGAAATGGGAGTGTTTTTGGAGGGTATGTCCAATTGCATGGGAGTAGATCCAATTATCAAAAATGACTGGAACAACCAAACATACTCCAAACACTGTTGATCTGGCTGGAATACTAAAAAAAAATCCTTATTTCCGACTATCCCAGACCATCTACTGCACATTCTTAACCTAGACGCCCAATTCCAGGCTATTCCTGACTACTCTTCCACTGAATGCATTGACCAATAGGATCGCTTTATTGGTATCAAGTGACAGGTGAAATTGCTCTATTCACCTTCGCCAGTATTTCCATCTACAGTTCATTGTCCTGGGAGCGTGGTGTCACAGTAGATAGAGCACTGGACTTTAACTTGATAGGTTGACAGTTCAATCCTGACCTGCAGAAACTGCATTATTCGTGATTGCAGGGCCATGTGGGGGCATGGTGGTGGAGTGTAGTAAGGCATATGCAGGGACCAGTCTAGGGGGGAATTTTAGGGAGATTTGATGTCTCCCTCCAGAAAAAAATAGGGAGACTGCAGAGCCAAGTAGGGAGACTTTTCACAGGCAAGTGGGGGAAATTAAGAATATTTATGTACCACCCCCTGCCGCCCCTTCATATTTTCAGCTTGTGGTCCTCCATAAACATCTGATTAATCCAGGTCCAGTTGTCTATGATGCATCTATGCCAGGTTAAAAAATCACAAAGTAATTATTGACAGAAAATCCCCACTGTTACCCTCTCCTTCATGACCCCTCCCCTCTTCCTCGTGCCAATCCCCCAGCACCCTCCTGTGGTTGACTTTCACCAAAGTCTACTAAGCTAATAATTTCCTAAGTCTGAAAGTGTGAACAGGACCAGATGTAAGAAGGTTGCTTGGAAGGTACTTTGTTTGTTAATAAACAAAATACATTCTGGGGTCGAGTATTTTGTAAAATAAATGTCATTGCGCATCATTTTTATGGCATTCCGGTGTCATTCCGCGTCATTTTGTGTCATTCCGGTGTTTAGGAGGACCCCTTTTTTAAGATCCTTCACATGCACACTTGTGCCTGTACAAAGCTTTTCTTGTCAACACTAAAGCTTTTTTAGCTAACTTGACAAAGTCAAGCTGAGCTATTGCCATCACTTCTCGTCCGTCGGCGTATGTACGTACGTATGTATTTTATGTATGTTAGTACATGAGTACATTAGTACGTACATCCACAATTTCCTTTGGCACACCTCACAGGTCGCATTTATGGTCAGATCGCTTGTTTGGGGTGACCTCTAGATGGGAGTCATCGATTTACTTCAATTTCCGTCAAAAAATGTTGCCGCGGCCAACGTTCTTAGAACTTAGTTTAGTCAAACCTCAATATTTCCCTTTGACACACCCTACAGGGCACATTTATGATTGTATTGCTTTGAAACCTGGCATGCTTGTTTGGGGTGATCTCTAGATGGGAGCTATCGATTTTCTTCAATTTCCATCAAAAAATGTTGCCACGGCCAACGTTCTTAGAACTTAGTTTAGTCAGACCTCAATATTTCCCTTTGGCACACCCTACAGGACACATTTATGATGGGATTGCTTTGAAACCTGGCATGCTTGTTTGGGGTGATCTCTAGATGGTAGCTATCGATTTTCTTCAATTTCCGTCGAAAAATGTTGCCGCTGCTGATGTTCTTAGAACTTAGTTTAGTCAGACCTCAATATTTCCCTTTGGCACACCCTACAGGGCACATTTATGATCGGATTGCTTTGAAACCTGGCATGCTTGTTTGGGGAGACCTCTAGATGGGTGCTATCGATTTTCTTCCATTTTTGTCTGTCAAAAGATGTTGCCACTGGCAACGATCTTTGAACTTAGTTTAGACAGGCGTCAATATATTCCTTTGGCATGTCCTACCGGACACATTTATGATCAGATCGGTTTGAAACTTTGTATGCTTGTTTGGGGTCACCTCTAGATGGGAGCTGTCGATTTTCTTTGATTTCCGTCAAAAATTGTTGCCACTGGCAATGACCTTTCCATCAAAAGCTGTTTCTGTTAGCAACAATCTTTGAATTTATTGCATTTGTGCATCAACATTCTTTGACATGGGCTACAGGCCACATTTATGAACTTGGTGTGCTCATTTGACAAGACCTTTAGATAAGAGCTATTGATAAGCATTCATTTCTGTGAAAAAAGTTTCCATTTACAATAACCTCTGAACATACTGCATTTGTGTTTCAACATTCTTTTTTTAGCCAGTCTTACAGTTTACATTTAAAAATGCATGGATTACTCTGACGTGCACACACAATACTGTTATGTTGAAATTTCATCAAATAACATTGGTACCAATGATCTTCAATTTTGCCATTTCATTTAAAACTTACCAAGTTCAAGTTTGTCAAGTTGAGCTACAGTGTCATTGACACTTTCATTTCATATGTTTCAATTCTATTCGTGTTTTTCTTGGAATAGACGACCCAACAGTTAACAGTGGTCAGCAAAACGAAATAAAAATACAGTGTTAGAAAATAAGTCCGTTGTGTATACATTTTCAGCATCCTAAGCGATGTAACCTACTTTCAAACTGGGTTATTTTGTTGAGTCGCATAAGTCACCTATTTTCGTTTTGACACTTGAAGCTCTGACTGAAACGGAACAAAATAGTAATAAAAAATCTGTGTAATTTCAAATAAATGGTCACTTATTTGACGAATGGAAATGCTCATTTATCACACTCAAGCACATTCGATTCTTGAAAATCATCATTTTTTTGTAAACCTCAGATCACTCAGTTCAGACTTTCCTCATTCTGGCCAATTTTTAGAAGGCGACTTGTAATCGCCCCGACTATTTTTCTAGGTGACTTTGGGCTTAGAAGGGTGACATAATCGCCCTAGTCGCCCTCATGGCTGGTCCCTGGGCATATGCACATCGAAGGGGCACTTGCCTTCAGCTACTGTTAACTCTGCTGGTACAGAGTAAGTTGGACAGTCTGACAGTTGTTCTCAACTGGTTGGTGTTTTTTTCTATGATGACAGCTGTTGAAAGTGTCATCAAACCCCGATAAACAAACAATAAGCAAACAAACAGTTCCTTATTCAAATGGAAGCCAGACATCTATAAGATGTTCGTGTGCTAGTGCACAATATGTGCTCAACACTTGCAGCACATGGACTAGATATGCGAAGATGCACTTGCGTGTAGATGCATAATGTTCACATGGCACATGCAGCACATCTGCACATGTAGATATGCCGAGATGTTCTCACATGCTTGTTCTCAATGTGTACCCAACACATGAACACATATGGGTATGGACTCCTAGCCCATGGCTCATATCATATATGGCTACTAGTTTCTATATGGCTCATATATGGCATGGCACCTATGTAGATCCTTGATCTTAATTACAATAATAACATGTCTATGGTAAATGCTGTCTGTCCTATGATCAGCTCCCGTTGTCATCATCCAGGACTACAGTCTTCTCTCACTCTTGCTAGTTTGTACCATGGCCACCACTATCTGCTCTGTGCTTCAAACTTTCACCTTTACAACTAACTTGTGGCACCACTACTGGTGGCTTGCTAGCTATTTCAGACCCTGTCTCTATCTCTGCCTTAGACCAAGTCATAGTAGGCCCTGTCAGGCTCCTTCATTCACTATATTGCTTATCGATGTATAAAATCCCTTGTCCAAGTAGAGGCGGGACATCTATGAGACTTGGCTGTGTGCTAGTATGCAACACTTGTAGCACATGCTTGATTCATAGAAATGTGCCTGTGTCTAGTACAACATGTGCAAAACACATGCAGCACATGGGCACACATGGGATGTGCTAGTATGTGGCTGTGTGCTACAACGCATTGTGCAAGCATATATGGCTATTGGCTCCTAGACCATGACCTTCATGGTTCCCAGCTCCTATAGATATCCAACACACCATGTGGGTTGTAGATGGCTCATAGTTTCCATGTGGCTTCTATACAACTCGAAGACTATGGCATTCATGGTTTTTATGGCTCCACGCTCATATTCAGTTCCCAGATTTTAGACCATCCCATGGTCTTTGTGGCTCCCATACCAGTGCTCCACAATCTCTACTATCAGTCACGTGATCAGCTCTTAGTACTACTGTGTCCTCTGCTACAGCCGCTCCTAGAGGTTTCCAACATTACTACTGAATTGTAACACTACCACCAGCTTGTTGGCTATCTCTGGTCCTACCTTGACCTCTGCCCTAGACCAAGTCTTACTAGGTTCAGTTAGATTGCTCCATCGATCAAAGATTGAATCCAGTTCCTTAACAAGTGCTTGGTAGGGTACAGTATGGATGAGAGACTGTTGATCGTACTGAGATGAGTTTATGTGATAGTGCACAAAGAATCTCACAGAATCCCTCTTACAAAATTCCTTCCTTTTTATCCCCGCATTTTAAAAAATGCGGGGATATTGTCATGATCTACGTCCGTACTTCCGTACGTCCGGTTTTGTAATTCGAAACGCTGTAACTTTCTACAGTTGTTCGATAGGGTCCGCACAACCCAAAAATACAACTTTTAAATTTTTGTGCCACCAGGTGGCTTCTGTGGAGCCACTTAAAAAATGCGTTATTTTTTCACTTTTTTGGCTGAATAGTCCCAACCTATTTAATTCAGAGTTCTAAAATTACACTAGGGTGTTGCTAAATGATCTGTAGATATGTAGGAAGGTTTCGGATTTTTCGGGTGCCACGTGGCTGTGCCACCATAGCCACTTTTGTGTTTTCTTAGACCGTTTCCGGCAAAAGGCTCATAGGATATGTAATTCGAAATGCTAAATCCATGCTCAGATGTTGCAGTAGGGTCTATAGATGCGCACGAAAGTTTCGGATTTTTCGGGTGCCACGTGGCTGTGCCACCATAGCCACTTTTGTGTTTTCTTAGACCGTTTCCGGCAAAAGGCTCGTAGGATATGTAATTCGAAATGCTAAATCCATGCTCAGATGTTGCAGTAGGGGCTATAGATGCGCAGGAAGGTTTTGGATTTTTCGGGTGCCACGTGGCTGTGCCACCGTAGCCACTTTTGTGTTTTCTTGAACCGTTTCCGGCAAAAGGCTCGTAGGGTATGTAATTCGAAATGCTAAAACCATGCTCATATGTTACAGTAGGGTCTATAGATGCACACAAAGGTTTCGGATTTTTCGGATGCCACGTGGCTGTGCCACTGTAGCCACTTTCGTGTTTTCTTAGATCCTTTCCGGCGAAAAGCTCGTAGGGAATGTAATTCGAAATGCTCAAACCATGCTCATATGTTGCAGTAGGGACTATAGATGTGCACAAAGCTTTCGGATTTTTCGGGTGCCACGTGGCTGTGCCACTTTAGCCACTTTTATGCTTTCTTAGACCGTTTCCGCCGAAAGTCTCGTAGGGTATGTAATTCGAAATGCTAAAACTATTCTCAGATGTTACAGTATGGTCTATAGATGCGTACGAAGGTTTTGGATTTTTGGGGTGCCACGTGGCTGTGCCACCGTTGCCACTTTTGTGTTTTCTTAGACCTTTTCCGGTGAAAGGCTCGTAGGGTATGTAATTCGAAATGCTAAATCCATGCTCAGATGTTGCAGTATGGTCTATAGATGCGTACGAAGGTTTCGGATTTTTCGGGGTGCCATGTGGCTGTGCCACCGTAGCCACTTTCATGTTTTTCTTAGATCGTTTCCGGCGAAAGGCTCGTAGGGAAAGTAATTCGAAATGCTAAAACCATGCTCATATGTTGCAGTAGGGACTATAGATGTGCACAAAGGTTTCGGATTTTTCGGGTGCCACGTGGCTGTGCCACTTTAGCCACTTTTATGTTTTCTTAGACCGTTTCCGCCGAAAGTCTCGTAGGGTATGTAATTCGAAATGCTAAAACTATTCTCAGATGTTGCAGTATGGTCTATAGATGCGTACGAAGGTTTCGGATTTTTTGGGTGCCACAGGCTGTGCCACCGTTGCCACTTTTGTGTTTTCTTAGACCTTTTCCGGCAAAAGGCTCGTAGGGTATGTAATTCAGAATGCTAAATTGATGCTCAGATGTTGCAGTACGGTCTATAGATGCGTACGAAGGTTTTGGATTTTCCGGGGGCCACGTGGCTATGCCACCGTAGCCACTTTTGTGTTTTCTTAGACCGTTTCCGGCAAAAGGCTCGTACGGTATGTAATTCAAAATGCTAAAACCATGCTCATATGTTGCATTAGGGTCTATAGATGCGTATGAAGGTTTCAGATTTTTCAGGTGCCATGTGGCTGTGCCACCGTTGCCACGTTCGTGTTTTCTTAGATCGTTTCCGGCGAAATGGTCCTAGGGTATGTAATTCGAAACAGTAAAACCATGCTCAGATGTTGCAGTAGGGACTATAGATGCGCACAAAGGTTTCGGATTTTTTGAGTGCCACGTGGCTGTGCCACCACTGCCACTTTCATGTTTTTCTTACACTGTTTTCGGCGAAAGTCTCGTAGGGTATGTAATTCGAAATGCTAAAACTATTCTCAGATGTTGCAGTATGGTCTATAGATGCGTACGAAGGTTTCGGATTTTTTGGGTGCCACGTGGCTGTGCCACCGTTGCCACTTTTGTGTTTTCTTAGACCTTTTCCGGCGAAAGGCTCATAGGGTATGTAATTCGAAAAGCTAAATCCATGCTCATATGTTGCAGTAGGGTCTATAGATGCGTACGAAGGTTTTGGATTTTTCGGGTGCCACCTGGCTGTGCCACCGTAGCCACTTTTGTGTTTTCTTAGATCGTTTCCGGCGAAATGGTCCTAGGGTATGTAATTCGAAACAGTAAAACCATGCTCAGATGTTGCAGTAGGGACTATAGATGCGCACAAAGGTTTCGGATTTTTTGAGTGCCACGTGGCTGTGCCACCATTGCCACTTTCATGTTTTTCCTACACTGTTTCCGGCGAAAGTCTCGTAGTGTATGTAATTCGAAACGCTAAAACAATTCTCAGATGTTGCAGTATGGTCTATAGATGCGTACGAAGGTTTTGGATTTTTTGGGTGCCACGTGGCTGTGCCACCGTTGCCACTTTTGTGTTTTCTTAGATCATTTCCGACGAAATGGTCCTAGGGTATGTAATTCGAAACGGTGCCACCATTGCCACTTTCATGTTTTTCTTAGACTGTTTCCAGCGAAAGGCTCCTAGAGTATGTAATTCGAAATGCTAAAACCATGCTGAGATGTTGCAGTAGAGTCTGTAAATGCGCAGGAAGGTTTTGGATTTTTTGAGTGCTATGTGGCTGTGTCACCGTTGCCACTTTTGTGTTTTCTTAGACCGTTTCCGGTGAAAGTCTCCTAGGATATGTAATTCAAAATGCTAAACGCATGCTCAAATGTTGCAGTAGGGTCTGTAGATGCGTACAAAGGTTTCAGATTTTTCAGGTGCCACGTGGCGGTGCCACTGTTTTGCTTTCATGTTTTCTAAGACCGTTTCCGGCGAAATGCTCCAAGAGTATGTAATTTGAAATGCTAAAACTAGGCTGAAATGTTGCAGTAGGGTCTGTAGATGTGCACGAAGGTTTCGGATATTTGGGGTGCCACGTGGCTGTGCCACCGTTGCCACTTTCATGTTTTCTTAGACCGTTTCCGGCGAAAGGCTCCCAGGGTACATGTATGTAATTCGAAATACTAAAACCATGCTCAAATGTTGCAGTGGAGTCTGTAGGTGCGCACAAAGCTGTGTCACCTGTGCCACTCAGTATGATTTTAGTGTGTCATATAATACATTTCATCTTTGTATCAAGCATTCATACAAAGTCAAGGATGCAAATGCGGGGATACACTATAGTGTGCTTTGCACACAAGTGACACCATCTAGTTTCAATCTGTGGCTATTGAATTCCTTTTTAGCTCACCGAAGGGAACTCAACTTATCACTTGTCGTCCGTCGTCGTCGTCGTCTGGCGTCCGTCATCGTGAACATTTTTCAAACGACTTCTCCTCTGAAACCACTGGTCCGATTTTCACGAAACCTCGTGTGGATGTTCATTACTATATGGCAATTCATGTTTCTTCAAATGAAATGGCCACGTCCCTTTTGGTCTCTGTGTGGGCCATAACTCTGATAGCAGAGTGGGCAGAATCTTTTGATACTTGGTATGCAGCATCTTGGTATGGGTCTGATTCAAGTTTGTTCAAATCGGCCCCCTGGATTCATATTTGGGCTCACTATAGAAGCCCAAATTTGAACTTCGTGCATTTCAGGCAAATTTCTTAAAAAATCTTCTTCTCCAGATCCAGCAGGCAGAATCTTTTCATATTTGGTATGCAACTTTGTGGGGTGGATCTGATTCAAGTTTGTTCAAATCGGTCCCCTGGATTCACATTTGGGCTCAGTATAGAAGCCCGAATTCGAACTTAGTGCATTTCAGGCAAATTTCTTAAATAATCTTCTACTCCAGATCCAGCAGGCAGAATCTTTTGATATTTTTTATGCAACATTGTGGGGTGGATCTGATTCAAGTTTGTTCAAATCGGTCCCCTGGATTCACATTTGGGCTCAGTATAGAAGCCCTTATTTGAACTTAGTGCATTTCAGGCAAATTTCTTAAAAAATCTTCTTCTCCAGATCCAGCAGGCAGAATCTTTTATATTTGGTATGCAACATTGTGGGGTGGATCTGATTCAAATTTGTTCAAATCGGCCCCCTGGATTCATATTTGGGCTCAGTATAGAAGCCCGAATTTGAACTTAGTGCATTTCAGGCGAATTTCTTAAAAAATCTTCTTCTCAAGATCCAGCAGGCAGAATCTTTTGATATTTGGTATTCAACATTGTGGGGTGGATCTGATTCAAGTTTGTTCAAATCGGCCCCCTGGATTCATATTTGGGCTCACTATAAAAGCTTGAATTCGAACTTAGTGCATTTCAGGCAAATTTCTTGAAAAATCTTCTTCTCAAGATCCAGCAGGCAGAATCTTTTGATATTTGGTATTCAACATTGTGGGGTGGATCTGATTCAAGTTTGTTCAAATCGGCCCCCTGGGTTCATATTTGGGCTCAGTATAGGAGCCCAAATTTGAACTTAGTGCATTTCAGGCAAATTCTTTAAAAATCTTCTTCTCAAGATCCAGCAGGCAGAATCTTTTGATATTGGGTATGCAGCATGCTTAGGGGGGGGGGGGGGGGGGGGGGGGGGGGGGGGTGAGATTCAAGTTTGTTCAAGCCAAGTCCCTGGGTTCATATTTGGGCTCACTGTGGTAGCCCAAATTATAACTTAGTTCAAAATGAAGAATTTTCTTTAAATATCTTCTTCTTCAGATCCAGCAGTCGGAATGTTTTGATATTTGGTATGCAGCATCCTTAGGGGGGTGAGATTCAAGTTTGTTCAAACCATGTCCCTAGGTCCATATTTGGGCTCACTGTGGGAGCTTGAATTGCAACTTAGTTCGAAATGAAGAATTTTCTTAAAAAATCTTCTTCTTCAGATCCAGCAGTCGGAATGTTTGTATATGTGGTGTGTAGCATCCTTAGGGGAGTGAGATTCAAGTTTGCTAAAGCCAAGGCCCTGGGTCCATATTTGGGCTCCCTGTGGGAGCCCAAATTATAACTTAGTCAATATGAGGAACTTTTCTTTAAAGATCTTCTTCAGATTCAGCAGTCGGAATGATTTGATATTTGGCATGCAGCATCCTTTGGGGGGTGAGATTCAAGTGTGTTCAAGCCAAGTCCCTGGGTTCATATTTGGGCTCACTGTCGGAGCCTGAATGATAACTTAGTTCAAAATGAGGAATTTTCTTTAAAAATCTTTTTCAGATCCGGCAGATGAATGCTTTTGATATTTTTTATGCAGCATCCTTAGGGGGGTGGGGGGTGCTCTATGTGGGAGGTGGGGTGAGATTCAAGTTTGTTAAAGTCAAGTCCCTGGGTTTATATATGGGCTCCCTGTGGGAGCCCAAATTATAACTTCGTTCAATATGAGGAATATTCTTTAAAAATCTTTTTTTTTTTTAGATCCACTGGTCAGAATCTTTGCATATTTGGTAAAAGCTTTTCTTAGGAGGAGCAGATACAACTTGTTGAAATCAATTCTCTGGGTTGATATTTAGGCTAACATGTCAGGTGAGCACCCTCAGGCCCCTGGGGCCTCTTGTTTTCTGTCTTCTCCCTCATGTTCACTGACTTCTCCCTCCTGGCCCTGGACTTCTCCCTAAAGTCTCAGGAGGGAGAAGTCACTTCTCCCTAAAATCAGCTGCCAGGCTAACCCCTGATAGACACCTATGAAGTAATGGTTACAATACTGTAAATGCTTTGCATTGGTGACAGTGTTAAAATTTTCCTGTCTCCGAATCTCATCAAGCTTATAACAGTCCTTGAAAATCATGGCCAGAGGCCTAAAGGTGCGTAAATTTGATTTTCTTATACCCTGCAATAACAATTTTGAATTTTGAACAACCTGAATGAATTCAATTTCACCTGGAAAAAAAACAACATTCTTAGACTATCACTTCATACTTGAACATGAATTCACTGGTTCTTCACTTCCGAATTCCCAAAATTAGTTGAGAATGCATAAAGTAGAAAAAAAAACGAAACCGAAACCCGGGTCTTCACCCCCCAAAAAAACCGAAACCGAAGTGAAAAAATCATAACTGCCAATCTCTAATTTTTCGTGATAAATCTCTATACCGATTTCGCACACGATTTTCGTGTACTGTGCCATTTAGGTATTTTGTTCGTTAATGTTAACCCTTTGGGTTCTGCTTTTATTTGAGTTAGGTGTCAGCTGGGGCTGTTGTGGCAGCTTTTCTCCCCTCTGTTGAGGGTAGAATTTCTGCCAGTTCCCTTTTTAGCTCACCAACGAAGTTGTGTGAGCTTATGTCATGACCCGAGGCACGTCGGCATCAACCCCTGTGTTCAAGTTATTGTACCAGTCCACTTTGACTTTCAGCCCTGTTGCTATGCACCTTATACTGTGTTTCTATGGCTTATAATTACCCACAGACCCTTAAACAGTGATATTTTATTGATTTTTAGTGTTTTTGCTGTGTTGTACTTTTTTGTCGGTGTGGACTTTGAAAATTTCTGTTCTGTTTTACTATACATGAGTGGAGGCTTCCACCGGTATGCTGCGGCTTTCATATTTCATATATGTGTTAAATGCATCAATATAAGATGACAATAACCCTTGGCTGGACATTTTTTGGAGATTTTTGACTTTTTTAATGCAATGTTAAACTTTTTTGTCAGTGTGCACTCAGAAAATTTCTGACCTGTTTTGCTGTACATGAGTGGAGGCTACCACCGGTATGCTCTGGCTTTCATATTTCATATGTGTATTAAATGCATCAATATAAGATGACATTAACCCTTAACCTGTCGTTTTTCTGAGATTTTGGACTTTTTTAATGCAATGTTAGACTTTTTTGTCAGATAGGACTAAGGAAATTTCTGACTTGTTTTGCTGTACATGAGTGGAGGCTACCACCGGTATGCTGTGGCTTTCATATTTCATATATATGTTAAATGCATCAATATAAGATGACATTAACCCTTGGCTGCACATTTTTTGGAGATTTTGGATCTTTTTAATGCAATATTAGACTTTTTTGTCACTGACTGTACTTGACCGGACATTGTTTGCAGATTTGTTATAAGCCTAGGTTTATTGCATGCCATGTGTTGGTGAGCTAATGGGGATGGACACATCCTCTTGTTGGCTGTTGGGCTACTTTTCTGTTTCTGACGGGCCTTTGTTTTCTGCCACCTTATTTTGGTAGCTGGGGGTGTACTGATTTCTTTTTTTCTTTGGGTTCACCTTACCATCTACATTGCTGTCACCATTTATGCCTAGGACGATACCTTGTGGGCCATTTTTGTTGTGATTGCATGTTGAAGTTTCCCATTATTCATACACCACTTTATTTGGGTGTTTTATTGAAAAACCTTTTGGGCTGGATGGTCTTCCATCTTTTGGGTTTCAGTCTTTTGTGTAGTTCAGGCACGTGCCGTTTCCTTCCATGTCCACGGGAAGGGGAACGCAGTCGTTCGGGATCTCCCAATTTGACTCTATCTGGAGAGAGTTCTACCCTCTCCTGGGAGTTTTGCAGTCTTTTTGTGGTGTGGATACCGCGGTAGCTGCTGACTTTCTGACGAAGGTGTGCCTGGTTCTGGGACTACTGTCCCCCTCCAGTTGACATTTGAGGCTGTCACTTGGGTTGTGACTCCTCATTTAAGTTTGGTTGCTTTCACCGCTTTTCTGCCTTTGTCAACAGCTACTGATGTTTCTTTTCAACCTACTCACTATTGTTTACAATTGGCTGTAATGTAAGTGCAATCCCTACTTCGGAACTTAACTCAAGCTAATAACTTTTTCAAGCGAGTTTGGAAAAGTGGAAGAGTGCAAAAGCACTATAAAGAGATAGAAAAAGGGTCGAGCGAGACTGGCGTTCGACATTACAGGTACTCTCCCTGCACACCTCTTGCATTTACCTATTGCATGCGCAACAACCGTGACATCTATTCCTTTTTTTCCCGCTATCTTGATTGGTCAGATTTTTTGTGACTCGTACCTGCTCATCTCGTTTCTTCTTGAACAACTTGATTAACTCGCTGCAATTATTGATACAGGTGTATTCTAGGATTGTATCCTTTTCTCAAGCTCAAAATTATTCTGTTTCATTTATATTTATGCTAATTTTAGCTTGTGTTATTTCTGTGTGTCTTGTCTTTTCGGCATGAAAACACGACCTGTGTTGTTCGGTTTTCCGCCGGTGAGAAGCTTGGTTCTTTGGCTTATTTTTGGGGATTTTTCCCTCAAAAAATTCTTCTCAGACCTTTTTGGACAATGCCGAAAACACTTCCTTGTTCTTCTTGTATGCAGGTGAAACATGTCGATGATGTTCACAGTACTTGTGTCACCTGCAACAGTTGCTCTCAGGCCCATTCCTGTGGTGTTTGTGGGGTTTAGTCTTCCAAATTCTGGGCCTCCATAAACAAGGTGGTTCTAACAAGAGCTAGAACTCCTCATTCTCGGGGCAAAGGTAGCCGTCCCTCTTAGGATATTTCTGAGAGTGCACGTGGCTTTTTTGGTATCAGATTCCTCCACAGCAGTTGGTGGTGCTTGTGATGGGACACCTGAAGTGGGGATTACGGTCTCCCTTCATTTGGCTCCAGTGGTCACCCTTGAGACGACTGTTTTCGTTGAGAAGAGTTCTTCCGAGGTTCACTCAGTCGCTCTTTCCAGTTTACCACTTGCATCATCTACAGCTGCCGAGGAATTTGTTCATGCTGCTCCTATCTTGCATGATGCATGATAGTGCTCCTCCCATCCCTTCTGGGGATGGTATACAGTCTTGGGGGCTCGAGGCTGTATCTGGTGGTGTGTCACAGGGCTCCTAGTCTTCCCTGGCTTTTCAGCGAATCTGTATAGGTTTGCCGATTGCTCTGTCACATCTGGCTAGGTTTACTCCTGGCCGGTTGGGGCACTTGGTCTCTTCAGCAGCGATTCCTCATTCCTCGGGCAAATCGTTTGTTGTTCTGCCTTTCCTTGCTGGTGAGCCGACTAGCAGGATGGGGCTGGGACACTGGCAACCAGAGCCTTCTGAGCCAACCAGAGCCAGAGGCCAGTGACGACTCCTGTTAGCTGTCACTCTTGGGACCTTTATCTGGTGATTTCTCACCTTGTCCCAAGTCTGGCTGTCAATCGATGCTTGTCGTCGGTCTCAGAGGATAGGCAGTTGGGGGCCTTATGTTTCTCAGAGGCCAGTGGCAGTTTTCAGTCATTCATGGGACAATCCTCCGGTGTCTTCTCATCGTGTCCCAGGTCCAGCTGCCAATCAACTTACGCTGTCGGTCTCTCTAGAGGATTTGCAGGCAGGGCCTTCTGTTTTGCAGAGGTCAGTGAATGCTCCTGGGTGTCACTCTTGGGACTATCCTCTGGTGTCTTCTTACCATCTCCCTACTCTGTTTGCTGATCGACGTTCATCGCCGGTCCCTTCTGAGGATTTGGGTTCTTCTTCTAGAAGGTCCATTGGGAAGACACTCCGTTGGGCGTGGCTGTTGCAACGGATTCTCAGAGCGAGCTGAGGCTTCAAGTTGGCTTCCCTGTGCCACCTGAAGCTCAACCTCCTTTTGTCAGTTGCAGAGATTCCTTGCCTGGCCCTTTGGATACTGTTCAGCATTCACAGGACGTTTCTGCTGGTCAGCCCGAGTTGGGCTATGTTTCTTCTGCCACAGAGGACGACGTTTTGCTTGAAGGTGACGGGCCACCCTCGTCAGTCTTGGGGCTGACTTTAGATTTTGTTTTTGGTTTCTTGCCTGACGTTTTGCCTTCAGACCAGCCCTCAGTGACTGGCTGGCCGCAGTCCTCTGTGGAGCACCGCAACCCTGTCGAGCCTTCTAGCTCTGGGGTTTTGCGCCCTCTGTAATCGGCTCAGGTTGTTGAGTCCTTCGAAGGCCTGGATGCCAAAATGCATTCCAAGGCCCTAAAGGGTTCCTTCTTTTCATGATCTGATGCATTTCTGCCTCCATCGTGGTTTCGTGTCTACAAATCTTCCTGCCCACCAGTCTTCCAAGGGTTGACTACTGTGGACGAGGATTCTTCTTCCCACAGGTTAGCAAGCCTAAGACGGCAGTTCTCCCGATGTCAGTAGTTGAATCTATGGTGGGCCTGTCCCGAGAGATGCTGGGCATGTTGTCTCTCGTGGACCACGTCGAAGCTGCTCTGTCTCCCCCCAGGGGAGTTTGATGATGCTCAAGCTCCTTTGCATGTTTTGTCTCAGACTCTTATGAACCTCACACACGCTCTTGCCTGCAACACGGTTAATTTGGAGCTTACACGCCAGAATGCAGTGTTGGACACTTATCTATCCCTTCTTTCTGAACAGCGTGCTGTTCTGAGGTCTGCCTGTTTGGTTATACCTCAGCTGTTCCATGGTTCTGTGGCACTGTCCGTGATGAGGTTCTTCATCATTCAAATGACCAGCTTTTATTACGGCAACTGGACAAACCTGCTGTAGCGGGTGGTGGTTGTTCCAGAGCCGCCAAGTGCCCAGCAGTGTCGGCCACTCTGGCTGTGCCTTCGGCTATGTCCGTGCCTTCTGCTCAGAAGAAGCTGCGATGCAGCTAGGCTCGCTGGCAGCCTCAGGGAGGAACATCTCTGGACTCTGTTGCTTCCCGAGGGAGTGGTTTCTCCTCTCGGGGGCCTTGTCGAGGCCGCAAATGAAGGTCCTCACCTCGATTCACCTCCAGTCGGGGGAGGAAGGCTGTCGCTGTTTTTGACCATTGGAAGAGATAACGTCCGATTCTTGGGTCCTCAATATCATCCAATCAGGTCTGCGACTGTCCTTCCGTTGGCGCCCCTGTTTATCTTGGGTGCCCCTCCTGACTCAGGTCCCTTCCGATCCTCAGCGTCAGGACCTTCTGGTGCAGAAGATCGACAATCTCCTCTCCAATGGGGCGATGGAGGTGGTCGACCCTTTCTCCGGGGTTCTTCTTGAAACTTTTCCAACTGCCGAAGAAAAATGGCCAGTTTCGTCCTGTCATCTATCTGAGTATCCTGAATGAGTCCAACGCTGCATCTTGTTTCAGCATGGAGACTTTCAAGTCGGTTCGACGGTTGATTCATCAGGGTGATTTTGCAGCCGGTATCAGTATTCCTGGTGCCCATTCACCTGGCATCACAAAAATACCTTCGGTTCTCGTTTCGGGATCGTGTCTTTCAATTCAAAGCTCTCCCGTTCAGTTTGAACTGGCTCCTTGGGCCTTCACATAACTAATTTCACATGTGCTAGCTTTTCATCGTACTCAGTCGGCTGTGACTTTGTCCGCTTACCTGGATGACATCCTCCAACGGCACCACAATGCTGCAGTTATGGAGTCCAATGTCCGACGGTGGCTTGGCCTGCTAGCGTCGCTGGGTTTCAGAGTCAATTGCGAGAAGTCAGATGTAATTCCTTCTCAGCAATTTCGTCATTTGGGAATGGATTGCAACACTTTTCATAATCTGGTGTCTGTTCCCAAGGCTCGGGCATTGATCCTTTCCGCCTTGACTCGGGACCTGCTCCGATCCTCCTCGGTCTCGGCTAGGACTTTCCTTCGGCTGCTGGGCCTTTGCGGTTTGGTGACGGATCTCATTCCGCTGGGTTGCTTGTTTGTCTGACCTCTCCAACACTTCCTGTTGGATCCGATTATTGGCATCCAAATGTGGAACCTCTGGACCTGGAACTCCAATTCCTCGGTCCTTGCATTGTCACCTCCCCACTATGGCCAATGTTCCCTGGTTGACTCAGTGTGTTCCATTGGATCTTCCTCCAATCGTATCCTAACTGCAGATTCCAGCGATCAGGGCTGGGGTGTGACGTTAGATCCTCTCGGTCTGTCCACTCACGGCGAGGGGGGCTGAGAGCAGGTGGCCCTTCATATCAGCCAGAAGGAGCTCCTTGCGAAAATTTCTTTAAAAATCTTCTTTTTCAGACCCACTAGTGAGAATCCTTTCATATTTAGTATGTGACATCTCTAGAGGTGTGAGATTTGAATTTGTTCAAATTGAGTCCCTGTTTTAATATTTGGGCTTCCTATGGGAGCCTGATTATTAACTTGGTGCAATAAGGAGGATATTCTTTAACAATCTTCTTCTTCAGATCCACCAGTCAGATTCTTTTGATATTTGGTATGCAGCATCTTTAGGGGGGTTAGATTCAAGTTTGTTCAAATGGGATCCCTGGATGAATATTTGGTCTCTTTATTGGAGCCCAAATTTTTAACTTAGTGCAATAAGTGCAATATGAGAAAATTTATTAAAAATCTTCTTTTTCAGACCTGCTGGAGAGAATCCTTCCATATTTGGTGTGTGACATCTCTAGAGGTGTAATATTTGAATTTGTTCAAATCGAATCCCTGGGTTAATATTTGGGCTTCCTATGGGAGACTGAATATTGACTTGGTGCAATATGGCCAATAATCTTTAAAAATCTTCTTCAGATCCACCTGTCAGATTCTTTTGATATTTGGTATGCAGTATCTCTAGGGGGATTAGATTCAAGTTTGTTCAAATGGGATCCCTGGATGAATATTTGGGCTCTTTATTGGAGCCCAAATTTTAACTTAGTGCAGTATGGGAAAATTTCTTAAAAAATCTTCTTTTTCAGACCCACTAGTGAGAATCCTTTCATATTTAGTATGTGACATCTCTAGAGGCGTAAGGTTCAAATTTGTTCAAATCGAGTTCCTGGGTTAATATTTGGGTTCCCCAAGGGAGCCCAAATATTTACTTAGTGCAGTATGGAGAATTATCGTTTAAAATCATCTCCTTCAGATTCAGCGATCAGGTTCTTTTGATATTTCGTGTACAACACCTCTAGGAGGGTTAGATGAAGGTTGTTCAACTCAGGTCCCTGGGTTAATATTTGGGCTTTTTATTGAAGCCCAAAGTTTAACTTCTTGAAAATTCTTCTTCTTGAGGTCCACCAGTGAGAATCCTTTCATATTTGGTATGTAACATCTCTAGGGGTGTCAAATTCAAGTTTTGTTCAAATTGAGTCACTTGTCTTTTCTTGTCTTTTTTTTTAAATTTTAAATTTTTTTATAATACTTCACAGAACAGCTTGCTAGGAAGCTTTCCTAGGATCTTCTGTCCCTCAAAGTGCCGCAGCAACTCTCCTGAGTTCCCGCACTTCAGATCCTCGGGCTATGTATCTTCCAACTCAGGCGATGGGTCAGACACTCCTGATGACGAGAGCCATCTGTCTTCTGACTTGGGGGCAGCTCTTGACCTTGTGTTTGAGTTCTTTCAGGAACTCAAACCGTCAGACCAGCCGGAGGTTTCAGCCAGGCTGCGATCATCGGTGGCGTGCCTACAGCCTGTGGACAAACCTGCTTCTGGGCACCTTCGACTGTACCAGTGAGTACCAGTGGCCAAAACTTTTGCAGCATTGGGCTCAAAGCTGAGTTCCAAAGCTGTGAAGACTTTATTCTTACTGGCTGATACCTTTTTGCCACGTGTACGTTATCGTTCCTACGATTCCGCCAATCTGTTGATCTGCCAGACTTTGACAGTCTTGGATCAGGACTCCTCCTCCCCTGGGCTTTCTAAGCTCAAGTTAGCCATTATTTCAATGGCAACTTTGAAGTCCATGTTGGGCTTATCCAGAGAGATGCTAGGCATGCTTTCTCTCTCGGATCACGTCGTCTATGCCTTGGCTGCTTATCTGCCTCCAGATAAGTTTGACAACATATAGACTCCATTGCATGTTCTCTCTAGGGCACTCATGCATCTTACTCACACGCATACCTGTAACACGGCTATTTTGGAATTTAGTTTGCAAAGATGCTGTGTTGGACCCAAGCCGTTCCCTTCCTGAAGGGCAGCACTACCTTTGGTGGGTCCGTGACTATTCCATGATTCCATGCCAATGGTCTGGGATGATGTCCTGCGTTATTCCAAAGATCAGCTGCTGCTTCACCAGCTTAATCCACCTTCTGTTGGAGGGGATGGCCATTCCAAGCCTAACAAACACCCTTCTGCTTCCTCTGTGAAGCCAACGGCTGATCCTCCTGCCGCCGCTTTTTCTTCTTACTCATGTGGTAAGGGTAAGGGTCTGCCGACCAGAGGGAGATCCCAGGATCCTTCGTCTAGCAGAGGAGGCACTTGAGGTCATCAAGAACATTCATTCAGTGTGATTTTATTCCCACCTGTTCTTGCTCCGAAGTTCAGCATGGATACTTTCAGTTCGGTTCGCCGCTCCATTCACCGGGGAGTTTTTGCTTCCAGCATCGACCTGCGAGATGCTTACTTTCACGCTTCGATTCCTCGGACATTGCAAAAGTATATCAGGTTTTCTGAGGCAAGTTTACCAGAGGATTATGCAGGGAGTTCCGTTGGACTTTCCCATGTCCGATCGTATTCTGACGGCAGATGACAGCGATCTTGGATGAGACGTGACTTTGGACACTTTAGGTCTTTCCCTTCACAGAGTATGGGACCTGGATCGAGCAGCTCTTCACATTAACCAGAAGGAGCTTCTTGCTTTTCTTATGAGTTTCCGGCAGTGAGTCCCCCATCTTTCGAATTGTCAGGCCCTTCTGTTGTCCGACAATTCAACAGTGGTCGCTTACATTCAGAACCAGGGCATCATGCACTCGGTTCCCATGTACAAATATCCTCGAGATCTTCTACTGCTAGCTGAGGATGTCAGTGGCAGGGTGGTGGTTCATCACATTCCCGGTCGTATGAATGTCCTAGCCGACTTCCTGTCCTGATGGGGCAGGGTCATTTCCACCGAGTGGATGCTTCACAGGACAGTGTTCTGGTTGTCCCCACATCGATCTTTTTGCGACCCGTTGGAACCATCAGGTGGACACTTTCATGTCACCATGTCCAGATCCTCTGACTTTCGCTGTGGATTCTCTGTTACTCAGTTGGAACGGTCTAGTTGGCTACGCCTTCCTGCCGATTCTGATTCTGCCTCAGGTTCTAGCCAAGATACGAACCTGGAGTTGTCGAATCATTCTGATCGCTCCCCTGTCGCCTCAGTGGGTGTGGATCAATCAGCTCCAGTCTCTGTTGGCAGTGGTTCCGGCATGTCTCCCTCTACGTCGCAACCTTCTTTGTCAAGGTCACCTGAGGAGGTTTCATGTCAACCCGACTTCATTGTGCCTTCACGCATATCTTTTGTCAGGTCCTGTCTCCTCCATAGAGGTTTTTTGAGACAAGCAGTGGAGTACTTTTCTTCTTCAAGGTGGCACTCCACTGGTTTAGCCTATGAGGCTGAGTGGAAGGTCTTCTGTCAATGGTGTGCTGTAGAGATGTGCG
This sequence comes from Pictodentalium vernedei, assembly GCA_031216915.1. NCBI lineage: Eukaryota > Metazoa > Mollusca > Scaphopoda > Dentaliida > Dentaliidae > Pictodentalium > Pictodentalium vernedei. The sequence continues at coordinate 421,459,153 of CM062295.1, forward strand.
ATATATCAAATTTTCGATACGATATCGATATTGTTCGTGTATCGAATATCGTATCGAGCGTAAAAATAATGAACTGATGATATCAGGTTCTGTTCCATAATATTGGGGGAATTTGGGAATCCCTGTGTTACTTATGCATTCACTGTTATCATGGCGGTGTGAATTAAGAGTCTGTGGTCAACGTTTTTTGAAAGGCTGGATAAAAAAAACTTGCAAGTGCAAGTTATGTGGCATGGTGGTAGCTTCGATAACAGCAAATACTTCGAATCTCAGATCACATATTGAACATCACCACAAGAAAGAATTTGTAAAACAAGGAATGATTTATATACAACAAATTGACAACATTGGGTGACTTTGGGTTAATTCCGTTGACAAGCCGTACTTAGATTTCAGTTGAGTTGTTTCTCTATATTAATTTGTTTCATTTGGAGCAAAAGAGAAATTCAGGAAACTTTCGTAACATTTGTCAATCATTCTGTTTTATTTTAATTTTTCATTTGGAGCAGAAATAAAATTTGGAAATCTTTGTGTTTGCCAATCACTTCGAAGTTTAATTCAGTTCTATTTTTAGAACATAAGGGAATGTTCCGGTATGCAACGTTCAAATAACATAAGTTATTTATTCAGATTTACTGATATTTTACAGAAAAAATAGGCCAACAAATTCGTCAGATGTGTACCCATATGCGCAACTAGTAGAAAGCTGTATGACGGAGGGCCATCCTGGATGCCGGCTTTATGTACACCATACTTGGTATGGGTACATATAGAAATTTATTGGAGGAGTTTCTAATTTGATGGATAAAGGGTTAATATCTCCAGATCAAATTATTAGATTTACATAAAAAACTATACTGCACAGCACATCAGTAACCTGAACACATATATAAAGTAACCTGATAATCGGATTAATATTTATTGAGTTATCGCATGCCGAAGAAATGGATTGGAGGAGTTCTCAATTTGAAGGATAAAGGGTTAATATCACAGGATCAAATTATCAGATTTACACCAAAAACTATACAGCTCGGCACATCAGTAACCTGAATACTTATATGAAGTAACATGACAATCGGATTGATATTTTTTGAGTTATTTCATGCCAAAGGGATTGGAGGAATTTTCAATTTGAAGGATAAAGGGTTAATATCTCAAGATCAAATTATCAGATTTACACCAAAAACTATACAGGTCGGCACATCAGTAACCTGAACACAAATATAAAGTAACTTGACAATCCAAGCAATATTTTTCAAGTTATCAAATGCCAAAGGGATTGGAGGAATTTTCAATTTGAAGGATAAAGGGTTAATATCTCAGGATCAAATTATCAGATTTACACCAAAAACTATACAGCTTGGCACATCAGTAACCCGAACACAAAAATAAAGTAACTTGACAATTCAAGCAATATTTTTCAAGTTATCGAATGCCAAAGGGATTGGGGGAATTTTCGATTTGATGGTTAAAGGGTTAATATCTCAGGATCAAATTATCAGATTTATACCAAAAACTATACAGCTCGGCACATCAGTAACCTGAACACAAATATAAAGTAACTTGACAATCCAAGTAATATTTTTCAAGTTATCGAATGCCAAAGGGATTGGATGAATTTTCAGTTTGAAGGATAAAGGGTTAATATCTTAGGATCAAAATAACAGATTTACACCAAAAACTATACAGCTCAGAACATAGGTAACCTGAAGATATATATAAAGTAACTGACAATTGGATTGATATTTTTTGAGTTATCTCATGCCAAAGGGATTGGAAGAATTCTCAATTTGAAGGATAAAGAGTTAATATCTCAGGATCAAATTATCAGATTTACACCAAAAACTATACAGCTCGGCACATAAGTAACCTGAAAACAAATATAAAGTAACTTGACAATCCAAGCAATAATTTTCAAGTTATTGAATGCCAAAGAAATGGATACAGATGCCGGACGGACGGACAGATGGACAGACAAAGGATGGACGAACAACAGATGGCCACCCCGGATGCCGGCATTATGTGTACCATACATAGTATGGGTACACATAAAAATGTGAGATTGAGTCTTCTACAAGGTAAAAGTGTTGTTTTGCAAATGCATTATCTACTTTATACTCTTTCCATAAAACGACTTGAGATTTAACAATTTAACTGAACACTGATTGAATCAGTTAAATCTACAGTCGTATTATGAGAAGAATATGCTTCTTGAAATTTTGGTTCACAAATAAATATTAAATCTTGTTTCTCAAGCAGTTTTTCCTAACATTGCAGAATATTGGAGGTTTTTTCTTTGCAGAATTTTGCAGAAGGGAAGTGCCCGAGAATCAAAATTTAATTAGCAGAGTGCAAGAAGCCCATATTTGGGCTTTATTCTTAAGGGCAGGCACGATGACTTGAAGGCTTCATACTCTGGCGATATTCTTCATATTATCTTTGAAGTTAAATTATTTTATCGGTTTGGATTGCCTTGTTACAGTTTATGGGAAAGTGCCTGCATATATGAGCAAAATGGGAAAATGTATCCGATTCCTGTATGAATATCTTTAAATACTGCTAACGAAAACCTATTTCTGATTTCTTTAAAAATATTTTACCCCTAAAAATAAGCCTCCATAAATTCTCTTTCTATTTTGTTTATTTCTGATGCTTTAACCATTTTCACACAGACTTGAATTTGCTGGTGGCACAAAATTCTGTTTCTGTAGTTTGAATGAAACTTTTCTTATTCTTTAAAACCACTGTGCCAAATTCATTCATGTCGGCACAGACCATCTTTAGAGTATACCTTTTCTACTTTGTTCAAATGAAGCTGCTGCCATCTTCAGGTTGGTGAAGTTTACCCTTCTGATTTTTCCCCCAAAAGTTACTATGTGGTGGACTTAATGCTCCATAAGCCTAAAATACATTAAAAATCCTCTATTCATGAGCCACTTGCAATAATGCTTAGATTTCTAGTATGGAACTTACTTTAGTGATGCAGATTCACTTTTTTTTTCAAAGAAACTCAGTAGGTCAAAATTTGGGCTCCCAAATTAAGGCTCCACTAAAAATTTCTATTTTCAGAACCAATGGGCAGATGCAAACCAAATTTGTTATGTAGTATATAACTGCGTCAAAAGTACTTCATTTATGCCAGAATGTTTTTAGCTTAACTTGACAAAGTCAAGATAAGCTATTGCCATCACACGTGCGGAAGTCTGTTAGTCTGTGAGTCCTGTGAGTCTGTTCACATTTTCCTTTAGCACGGGCTACATCCCGCAGTTCTTGTCTGATCATCACGAAATTTCATATGCAGGTTTGGGGTCATGCCTAGATGAGAACGTCCCCTTTTGGTCACGATCGGACAACCAGTATGGCTGCCCAAGCCCAAAACCTGAAAACCATTAGCACAGTCTACAGGTCGTATTTATGAAGGGATTTCATTGTAACTTGGTAGGATGCCTCTGTATAATGCCTAGATGAGAACGTCCCCTTTTGGGCATGATTTTTCAACCGTGATGGCTGCCCAAGCCCGAAACCCAAAAACTTTTAGCACAGTCTGCAGGTCATGTTTAATATGGAGGGATTTCATTGTAACTTGGTATGATGTCTAGATGAGAATTTCCCCATTTGGGCGTGATCTGCCAACCGTGACGACTGCCCGAGCCCAAAACCCGAAAAGCTTTAGCACAGTCTACAGGTCATATTTATTGAGGAATTTCATTGTAACTTGGTGGGTTGACTTCATATAATGTCTAGATATGAAAGTCCCCCTTAGGACGTGATTGGGCAACTGTGACGGCTACAGGGGCCCGAAGTCCAAAAACCTTTAGCACAGTCTACAGGTCATATTTATGATGGGATTTCATTATATCTTGGTAGAATGACTCCAAATAATGTTTAGATGAGAACGTTCTATTTTGATTGCGATCATTCAGCCTTGATGGGTGCCCAAGCCCAAAAACTTTTAGCATAGGCAAAAGGTCACATTTATGGAAGGATTTCATTGTAACCTGTTAGGTTGACTCCTATAATGCCAAGATGATGACATCCCCTTTTGGTCCTGATTGGTCAGCTGTGATGGCTGAAAACCAAAAACCTTGAGCACAGTCTACAGGTCATATTTATGAAGGGATTTCATTGTAACTTTGTAGGATCACTCCAGATGTTGCCCAGATGAGATTGTACCCTTTGGTTGCAATCATTCAACCATGATGGCTGCCCGAGCCCGAAGCCTGAAAACCTTTAGCACAGTCTACAGGTCATATTTATGAAGGGATTTCATTGTAACTTGGTAGGTTGACTTCATATAATGTCTAGATGAGAATGCCCCTTTTGGACATGATTGGGCAACTGTAACTGCTACAGGGGCCCGAAGCCTGAAAACCTTTAGAACAGTCTAAAGGTCATAATTATGAAGGGATTTCATTGTAGATTGGTAGGATGACTCCAAATAATGTCTAGATGAGAACATCCCCTTGTGGTCGCGATCATTCAGCCTTTATGGCTGCCCGAACCCAAAGACCTTTAGCATAGTCTATAGGTCGTATTTATGGAAGGATTTCATTGTAACCTGTTAGGTTTACTCCATAAAATGTCTAGATGATGACATCCCCTTTTGGTCGTGATTGGTCAACTGTGATGGCTACATGTGCCTGAAGCCCGAAAATCTTGAGCACAGTCTACAGGTCATATTTATGAAAGGATTTTATTGTAACTTTGTAGGATCACTCCAGATGATGCCTAGATGAGAATGTCCCCTTTTGGTAGCGATCATTCAACCATTATGGCTGCCTGAGCCCGAAGCCCGAATACCTTTAGCACAGTCTACAGGTCATATTTATGAAGGGATTTCATTGTAACTTGGTAGGTTTGACTTCATAGAATGTCTAGATGAGAACATCCCCTTTTGGACACGATTGGGCAACTGTGACAGCTACAGGGGCCCGCAGCCCGAAAACCTTTAGAACAGTCTACAGGTCATAATTATGAAGGGATTTCATTGTAGCTTGGTAGGATGACTCCAAATAATGTCTTGATGAGAACGTCCCATATTGATCGCAATCATTCCGCCTTGATGGGTGCCCGAGCCCAAAAACCTTTAGCTTAGGCAAAGGGTCATATTTATGGTATGATTTCATTGTAACCTGTTAGGTTGACTCCATATAATGCCTAGATGATGACATCCCTTTTTGGTCGTGATTGGTCAGCTGTGATGGCTATAGGTGCCCGAAGCCCGAAAACCTTGAGCACAGTCTACAGATCATAATTATGAAGGGATTTCATTGTAACTTCGTAGGATCACTCCAGATGATGCCCAGATGAGATTGTCCCCTTTGGTTGCGATCATTCAACCAGGATGGCTGCCCAAGCCAGAAGCCCGAAAACCTTTAGCACAGTGTACAGGTCATAATTATGAAGGAATTTCATTGTAACGTGATAGGTTGATTTCATATAATGTCTAGATGAGAACGTCCCCTTTTGGACACGATTGGGCAACTGTAACGGCTACAGGGGTCCACAGCCCAAAAACCTTTAGAACAGTCTACAGGTCATAATTATGAAGGGATTTCATTGTAACTTGGTAGGATGACTCCAAATAATGTCTAGATGAGAGCATCCCCTTTTGGTCACGATCATTCAGCCTTGATGGCTGCCCGAGCCCAAAAACCTTTAGCATAGTCTATAGGTCGTATTTATGTAAGGATTTCATTGTAACTTGTTAGGTTGACTCCATATAATGCCTAGATGATGACGTCCCCTTTTGGTCGTGATTGGTCAGCTGTGATGGCTACAGGTGCCAGAAGCCCGAAAATCTTGAGCATTGTCTACAGGTCATATTTATGAAGGGATTTCATTGTAACTTCATAGGCTCACTCCAGATGATGCCCAGTTGAGAATGTCCCCTTTTGTTTGCGAACATTCAACCTTGATGGCTGCCCAAGCCCAAAGCCCGAAAACCTTTAGCACAGTTCATATTTATGAAGGGATTTGATTGTAACTTGGCAGGTTGAGTTCATATAATGTCTAGATGAGAACAGCCCCTTTTGGGCACCATTAGGCAACTTTGAGAGCTACAGGAGCCTGAAGCCCGAAAATATTTATGAAGGGATTTCATTGTACCATGGTAGGTTGACTCCAAATAATGTCTAGATGAGAACGTCCCCTTTTGGTAACGATCATTAGCCTTGATGGCTGCCCGAGCCCAAAACTTTTAGCATAGTCTATAGGTCATATTTATGGAAGGATTTCATTGTAACCTGTTAGTTTGACTCTATATAATGCCTAGATGATGACATCCCCTTTTGGTCATGATTGGTCAACTGTGACAGCTACAGGTGCCCGAAGCCCGAAAACCTTGCGCACAGTCTACAGGTCATATTTATGAAGGGATTTCATTGTACCTTCGTAGGATCACTCCAGATGATGCCCAAATGAGAATGCCCCCTTTGGTTGCGATCATTCAACCATGATGGCTGCCCGAGCCCGAAGCCCGAAAACCTTTAGCACAGTCTACAGGTCATATTTATGAAGGGATTTCATTGTAATTTGGTAGGTTAACTTCATATAATGTCTAGATGAGAACGTCCCCTTTTGGACATGATTGGGCTACTGTGACGGCTAAAGGTGCCCGAAGCCCGAAAACCTTTAGCACAGTCTACAGGTCATATTTATGAGGGGATTTCATTATAACTTGGTAGGATGACTCCAAATAATGTCTAGATGAGAACATCCCATTTTGATCGCGATCATTTAGCCTTGATGGATGCCCGAGCCGAAAAACCTTTAGTATAGGTAAAAGGTCATATTTATGGAAGGATTTCATTGTAACCTATTAGGTTGCCTCCATATAATGCCAAGATGATGACATCCCCTTTTAGTTCGTCATTGGTCAGCTGTGATGGCTACAAGTGCCCGAAGCCCAAAAACCTTGAGCACTGTCTACAGGTCTTATTTATGAAGGGATTTCTTTGTAACTTCATAGGATCACTCCAGATGATGCCCAGATGAGATTGTCCCCTTTGGTTGCGTTCATTCAACCATGATGGCTGCCCGAGCCTGAAGCCCGAAAACCTTAAGCACAGTCTACAGGTCATATTTATGAAGGGATTTCATTGTAACTTGGTAGGTTGACTTCATAATGTCTAGATGAGAACGTCCCCTTTTGGACATGTTTCTGCAACTTTGACGGCTAAAGGTGCACGAAGCCCGAAAAGGTTTGCACTGTCTACAGGTCATATTTATGAAGGGATTTCTTTGTAACTTGGTAGGATGACTCCAAATAATGTCTAGATGAGAAAGTCCCATTTTGGCCGTGATCATTCAGCCTTGATGGGTGCCCAAGCCCAAAAACCTTTAGCATAGGCAAAAGGTCATATTTATAGAAGGATTTCATTGTAACCTGTTAGGTTGACTCCATATAATGCCTAGATGATGACATCCCCTTTTGGTCGTGATTGGTCAACTGTGATGGCTACAGGTGCCCGAAGCCCGAAAACCTTGAGTACAGTCTACAGGTCATATTTATGAAGGGATTTCATTGTAACTTCGCAGGATCACTCCAGATGATGCCCAGATGAGATTGTCCCCTTTGGTTGCGATCATTTAACCATGATGGCTGCCCGAGCCCGAAGCCTGAAAACCTTTAGCACAGTCTACAGGTCATATTTATGAAGGGATTTCATTGTAACTTGGTAGGTTGACTTCATATAATATCTAGATGAGAACGTCCCCTTTTGGACACGATTGGGCAACTGTGATGGCTTCAGGGGCCCAAAGCCCGAAAACCTTTAGAACAGTCTACAGGTCATAATTATGAAGGGATTTCATTGTAGCTTGGTAGGATGACTCCAAATAGTGTCCAGATGAGAATATCCCCTTTTGGTTGCGATCATTCAACCATGATTGCTGCCAGAGCCCAAAGCCCAAAAACCTTTAGCACAGTCTACAGGTCATATTTATTAAGGGATTTCATTGTAACTTGGTAGATTGACTTCATATAATGTCTAGATGAGAACGTCCCCTTTGGATGCAATTGGGAAACTGACGGCTACAGGGGCCCGAAACCCGAAAACCTTTAGCACAGTCTACAGGCCATATTTATGAGGGGATTTTAATGTAACTTGATAGGATGACTCGTTTTGGAATAATTTCATTGTAACTTGGTAACTTTTGTTGATATACGTTAACTGTGAGGGCCACATACATTAACTGTGAGGTCATATTAACCCACCCCTCAGCTCTTTAGTACAGTGTACACCTCATATTATTTTTATCATAAACATAGCACACAGGGAACAGAAATGAACATATTCCCAATTATCACAATTCTTGTCTTATTTCATAATCCTTTCATAAACATTGAACATTATCCTTTTCATCAAACACAACACACAAGTTAAGCTACAGTGTCATTGACACTTTCATTTGAATGTGCTCTCTCAAAAACTGTCCTCTTAAATTTCTCAGTGCTACTAACAGATAAATTCAATATCACTCTCCCACAAAACATCGCTTACATCCTTTTAGGTTTTTGTGATACTAGAACAGAAGATATACTGACTCTGCCTATGTTAATATATAAAAAATACATCTATGTCTGCAAACTGGGGAAATGCATGCCAAATATGTCTCCCCTTCCCAGAAGGGAGACATATTGTTTTAGTACATATTCTTCTTCTTCTTCTTCTTCTTCTTCTTCTTCTTCTCATACAAACTTTGTCCGGGCCATAACTTTTTTGTCTTTTGACCTACACCTTAGATACTTGGCATGTGGATGTATCACTATGAGCCGATGTGCAGTGTACCATAGTGACCTTCATGTGACCTTGACCTTTGATCTGAAGTTCAGATTTATGTGTTTTTTTAAGGGAAACATCACACAAACTTTGTCCGGGCCATAACTTTTTTGTCTTTTGACCTACACCTTAGATATTTGGCATGTGCATGTATCACCATGAACCGGTGTGCAGTGTACCATAGCGACCTTCATGTGACCTTGACCTTTTACCTGAAGGTCAGATTTATGCTTTTTTTTAAGGGAAACTGTCTGGACAAGAACTTTTTTGTATTTCGAATCAGGCTTTAGATTTTTGGCATGTGGATGTATCACCATGAGCTGGTGTGTAGCGTACCATTGTGACCTTCATGTGACCTTGACCTTTGATCTGAAGGTCAGATTTGTGCTTTTTTCAAGGAAACTTTGTACAGACCAAAACTTGTTTGTCTTTTGAGCCAGGCCTTAGATATTTGGCACGTGGATGTATCACCATGAGCCGGTGTGTCGCATACCATTGTGACCTTCATGTGACCTTGACCTCAAGGTCAAATTTATGTACTTCAAATAGGGAGTAATTGTCCAGACCAGAATTTTCTTGTTTTTTGACCTAGGACTTGGTTATTTGACATGTGGATGTGTCACCATGAAACAGCATGTCATGACCTTCATGTGACCTTGACCTCAAGGTCAAATTTATGTACTTCAAATAGGGAGTAATTTTCCAGACCAGAATTTTGTGGATGTGTCACCATGAGACCGCATGTCGTCTCCCTCGATGACCTACATGTGACCTTGACCTCTGACCTTAAGGTCAAATTTATGTACTTCAAACAGGGAATAATTATCCAGACCAGAACTTTTTTGTTTTTAGACCTAGGACTTAGATATTTGACATGTGGATGTATCGCTATTAGACTGCATGTCACATGTAATCATGACCTTCATGTGACCTTGACCTCAAGGTCAAATTTATGTACTTTAAATAGGGAGTAATTGTCCAGACCAGAATTTTTTTTTGACATGTGGATGTGTCACCATAAAAGCGCATGTCCGCTACCTTTATGAACTGCATGTGACCTTGACCTCTGACCTCAAAAGGAAGGGGAGACATACGTTTTAGTGTGCAAAAACACTTTCTAGTTTATCCTTCATTGAACAATTGAAAGCGTATTATAAACTGGATTTACTGTCTACTTGATCATAGAAAAGAGCAAACGACATAAAACTGAGATGGAATATGTTAAAGAATGTTTTGGCAGTTAGTCAGTTGATAATTATTTAGTCCAGCTTGGACTTTCAGTTGCCATTTGCCTTCGAAGCTCTATCCGAGTTCATGTGTAGGTACGTGTGTACATATTTGCATGCGTGCATGCGCACTTGCACATGTGCATTCTTAGGTGCATGTGTTTGCCCATGCACACATGCACTTGTGTATATTTGATACACATACATGTGTACGCGAACCTTACACTTTATGCATGTACATACGTTTACACAGACTTTTCTCACACCCTAAGAGGAAAATAATTTCCAGTATTTTTTTTAGCTCTAACGGCAGTTCAAAAAAACATTTTTAGACCTTTTGAGAAACTTTATGAAAGCACATTTGACTAAGAAAAGACTCCATAATTAAATAATCCTTTAGAGTATATACTTTCTGTAAAATACCACTCTGTGGGGTTTTTAGCTCACCGAAGGGAGCTTAACTTATCACTTGCCGTCTGTCATCTGTCGGTGTCCATCGTCGTCCGTCGTCGTGAACATTTTTCAAACGACTTCTCCTCTGCAACCACTGGTCCGATTTTCACGAAACTTCATGTGGATGTTCATTACTATATGGCAATTCAGGTTTGTTTAAATGAAATGGCCACATCCCTTGGGGGCTCTGTATGGGGCATAACTCTGATAGCACCATATGAATTATAGAAAAATTATTAAAAAATCTTCTTCTCCAGAACCAGTGGGCAGAATCTTTTGATACTTGGTATGCAGCATCTTGGTATGGGTCTGATTCAAGTTTGTTCAAATCGGCCCCCTGGATTCATATGTGGGCTCACTATAGAAGCCCAAATTCAAACTTAGTGCATTTCAGGCAAATTTCTTAAAAAATCTTCTTCTCCAGATCCAGCAGGCAGAATCTTTTGATATTTGGTATGCAACATTATGGGGTGGATCTGTTTCAAGTTTGTTCAAATCGGCCCCCCTGGACTCACATTTGGGCTCAGTATAGAAGCCCGAATTCGAACTTAGTGCATTTCAGGCAAATTTCTTAAAAAATCTTCTTCTCCAGATCCAGCAGGCAGAATCTTTTGATATTTGGTATGCAACATTGTGGGGTGGATCTGATTCAGGTTTGTTCAAATCAGCCCCTTGGATTCATATTTGGGCTCAGTATAGAAGCCCGAATTTGAACTTAGTGCATTTCAGGCAAATTTCTTAAAACATCTTCTTCTCAAGATCCAGCAGGAAGAATCTTTTGATATTTGGTATGCAACATTGTGGGGTGGATATGATTCAAGTTTGTTCAAATCGGCCCCCTGGATTCATATTTGGGCTCCCTATAAAAACTCGAATTCAAACTTCGTGCATTTCAGGCAAATTTCTTAAAAAATCTTCCTCTCCAGGTCCAGCAGACAGAATCTTTTGATATTTGGTATGTAACATTTTGGGGTGAATCTGATTCAAGTTTGTTCAAATCGGCCCCCTGGGTTCATATTTGGGCTCAGTATAGGAGCCCAATTTGAACTTCGTGCATTTCAGGCAAATTTCTTTAAAAATCTTCTTCTCAAGATCCAGCAGGCAGAATCTTTTGATAATGGGTATGCAGCATGCTTAGGGGGGTGAGATTCAAGTTTGTTCAAGCCAAGTCCCTGGGTTCTTATTTGGGCTCACTGGGGTAGCCCGAATTATAACTTAGTTCAAAATGAGGAATTTTCTTTAAGAATCTTCTTCTTCAGATCCAGCAGTCGGAATGTTTTGATATTTGGTATGCAGCATCCTTAGGGGGATGAGATTCAAGTTTGTTCAAGCCATGTCCCTAGGTCCATATTTGGGCTCACTGTGGGAGCCCAAATGATAGCTTAGTTCGAAATGAGGAATTTTCTTTAAAAATCTTCATCTTCAGATCCAGCAGTTGGAATGTTTTGATATTTGGTATGCAGCATCCTTAGGGGGGTAAGATTCAAATTTGTTCAAGCCATGTCCCTAGGTCCATATTTGGGCTCACTGTGGGAGCTTGAATTGTAACTTAGTTCGAAATGAGGAATTTTCTTTAAAAATCTTCTTCTTCAGATCCAGCAGTCGGAATGTTTTGATATGTGGTGTGTAGCATCCTTAGGGGGGTGAGATTCAAGTTTGTTAAAGCCAGGTCCCTGGGTCCATATTTGGGCTCCCTGTGGGAGCCCGATTTATAACTTAGTCAATATGAGTAATTTTTAGCTCACCGAAGGAAGTTCAACTTATCACTTGCCGTCTGTCGTCGGCTGTCGTTGTGAACATTTTTCAAACGACTTCTCCTTTGAAACCACTGGTCTGATTTTCATGAAACTTCATGTGGATGTTCATTACTATATGGCAATTCATGTTTGTTCAAATGAAATGGCCACGTCCCTTGGGGGGCCCTGTATGGGGCATAACTCTGATAGCACCGTATGAGTTATAGAAAAATTATTAAAAAATGTTCTCCAGAACCAGTGGGCAGAATCTTTTGATACTTGGTATGCAGCATCTTGGTATGGGTCTGATTCAAGTTTGTTCAAATCAAGTCCATCAACCGATATTGGGGCTCACTATGGGGGCGTGAATTTTTACTTAGTGCAATTTAAGAAAAATTCTTTAAAAATCTTCTTCTCCAGAACCAGTTGGCAGAATCTTTTAATATTTGGTATGCAGCATCTTGGTATGGGTCTGATTCAAGTTTGTTCAAATCGAGTCCCTTGATCAATATTGGGGCTCCCTATAGGGGCATGAATTTTTCCTTAGTGCAATTTAAGGAAAAATCTTCTTCAGAACCAGTGGGCAGAATGTTTTGACATTTGGTATACAGCATCTTGGTATGGGTCTGATTCAAGTTTGTTCAAATGGAGTACCTTGATCAATTTTGGGGCTCACTATGGGGACCTGAATTTTTAGCTCAACTTTGGCGAAGGATACAATTGGATACGGCTCGGGCTAGAGGCCGTATTTATGAACCGATCTTTACGAAACTTCTTGGGTACCTTTCTTATGACCATGGGACGAGAACGAGTGTTTTTGGGTGCAGTCCGAAATTCAAGATGGCTGCCAGCCATCATTTTGTACCAACGATGCAGAAATCTGTTTTTTGTACAGAACTTCCATATGAAAGCTCTGATTTGAATAATTTTTTGTATGAATGTTTATTACCATGGGATACATCACATATAATACAGGTTTTTTTCTCGTGCGTAAATTGTGCAAATTAGACTAATTTTGATGTTTTTTGGGGTTACTTTCAGCACTGTAAGTGCAAATGCCAATACGGCTCGGGCTAGAGGCCGTATTTATGAACCGATCTTTACGAAACTTCTTGGGTACCTTTGGTATCACCGTAGGACGAGAACGAGTGTTTTGGGGTCCGGTCCAAAATTCAAGATGGCCGATGGCAGCCATTTTGTACAAAATTAGGTGCAATCAGATTTTTGCACAGAACTTCCATATGAAAGTGCTGATTTGAATAATTTTTTGTGTGAATGTTTAGTACCATGGGATACATCACATATAATACGGGTTTTTTTCTCGTGCAGAAATTATGCAAATTAGATGAACTTTGATTTTTTCAGTGCGACTTACACACAGTAAGTACACATGTCAATACGGCTCAGACTAGAGTCTGTATTTATGAACTGATCTTCACGAAATGTCTTGGGTACCTTTGTTATCACCTTGGGACGAGAACGAGTGTTTTCTGGGTGCGGTCTAAAATTCAAGATGGCTGCCAGTGGCCATTTTGTACCGAAATTAGGTCTAATCAGTTTTTTGTACACAGCTCAGACTAGAGGCCATATTTATGAACCAATCTTTACGAAACTTCTTGGGTACCTTTGTTATCACCGTGGGGATGAGAGCGAGTGTTTTTGGGTGTAGTCCGAAATTCAAGATGGCCACCAGCAGCCATTTTGTACCAAAATTAGTTGCAATCAGTCTTTTGTACAGAACTTCTGTATGAAAGTTCTGATTTGAATACATTTTTGTATGAATGTTTAGTAACATGGAATACATCACATATTCTAAGGGGTTTTTTTTCGTGCAGAAATTATGCAAATTAGATGAACTTTGATTTATTCAGTGCGACTTACACAATGTAAGCACACATGTCAATACGGCTCAGGGTAGAGGCTGTATTTATGAATCGATCTTCACAAAACTTCTTGGGGTACCTTTGTTATCACCTTGGGATGAGAATGAGTGTTTCTGGGTACGGTCCAAAATTCAAGATGGCTGCCAGTGGCCATTTTGTACCGAAATTAGGTCCAATTAGTTTTTTGTCACAAGTTCTATACAGCTCGTATTTATGAACTGATCTTCACAAAACTTCTTGGGTACTTTTGTCTTCACCTTGGGACAGGAACGAGTGTGTTTTGGGGTGCCTTTGTTATCACTGTGCTATGAGAACAAATATTTTGGGGTTCAGTCAGACCTACTCTGGGACTCAAAGATTTTTTTCTAGTTTAGCATCTGACTGTCACCCACCTTTACAATACTTTACCTATACGTTTGTTACAGGCAACGGTCAGTATTTATGTACAGACCGTTACAATACTTTATATGTACCTTTGTTATCAGGTCATTACCTAGATGTTTGTCATTGCTGTGTCACATACTATACATGTACATGTCTTTGTTTTGACAAGTTGAGCTACAGTGTCATTGACACTTTCATTAGTTAGTGCAATTTAAGAAAAAAAATTTAACAATCTTCTTCACCAGAACCAGTGGGGCAGAATCTTCAGATATTTGGTTTGCAGCATCTTGGTAATGGGTTGGATTCACGTTTGTTCAAATTGAGTCTTTTGATCAATATTGGGGCTCACTATGGGGGGCGTGAATGTTTACTTCAAGGAAAAATCTTCTTCAGAACCATCATGCAGAATCTTTTGATAAGCAGCATTGTCCTATTCAGTCCTGTTGATGTTTTAGCTCCACAAAGAGGTATAGATTTACTCTGTAGAACCTTAAGAATAGCTTTTGATAAAATTTGTGTCTTAACAGTATGGAACATTCGGTGAGCGCTCAAGTCTCCCTGGGGCCTCTTGTTAGCTCACCTGACTGAAAGTCAGGGTGAGCTTTTCTTATCACTCTTCGTCCGTCGTCTGTCGTCCGTCGTTTTGTCGTCCGTCGTCCTGCATGAAGGTGGTGTTTGAGCCTCTTTCCTCCTAAACCACTGGCCAAATTTTAATTAAATTTCATGTAAATAGTGGTTATATAGGGGCATTTTGATTTTTATCCAAAATAGGTTTCGGCTCATATTGAGCAGAGGTGTGGGGAAAAAAATAGCCAAATTTTTTGAAAATCTTCTCTAATGAACCACCAGTAGCAGAGACTTGATATGTGGTATACAGAGTCCTTTTGAGGTTTAGAATGAAGTTTGATCAAGAGAAGTTTGTCAGGCATTATTTGCCTTCGTTAATGGGGAGGGGCAAAAATTTTGGCCACGCCTAAAATTTCTATTTCTGAACTGTGAGGTCGATTTGAACCAAATTTGATATGAGATGATAAATGGGTCATAAGTAGTTGATTGATGAAAAAAAATTTTTTCTCATTGCCCCGTGGGAACCTCAGGATCTAAAAATAGGAAAAACCTTAAAACTGCCATATCTCCAAAACTACACGGCACAGAGAATTCTTATTTTGTATAAAGCTTACTTTTATCCAGTAGAATAGAATGGTTAAAAGAAATCCCTATCGGTTTGATCACAAGGAACCTTTTTCAGGACTTTGAAAAAGTGCTGAGTCAGCACTTTTTAACACTGTAGGCAATGGGAAAAACATTAAAAAATCTTCTTCTCCAGATCCAGCAGGCAGAATCTTTTGATATTTTGGTATGCAACATTGTAGGGTGGATCTGATTCAAGTTTGTTCAAATCGGCCACCTGGTTTCATATTTGGGCTCAGTATAGGAGCCCGATTTCGAACTTAGTGTATTTCTTTCAAATTTCTTAAAAAATCTTCTTCTCCAGATCCAGCAGGCAGAATCTTTTGATATTTGGTATGCAACATTGTGGGGTGGATCTGATTCAAGTTTGTTCAAATCTGCTCCCTGGATTCATATTTGGGCTCACTATAGAAGCCCAAATTCAAACTTGGTGCATTTCAGGCAAATTTCTTAAAAAATCTTCTTCTCCAGATCGAGCAGGCAGAATCTTTTGATATTTGGCATGCAACATTGTGGGGGTGGATCTGATTCAAGTTTGTTCAAATCGACCCCCTGGGTTTATATTTGGGCTCAGTATAGAAGCTCGAATTCGAACTTAGTGCATTTCAGGCAAATTTTCTTAAAAAATCTTCTTCTCCAGATCCAGCAGGCAGAATCTTTTGATATTGATATGCAACATTGTGGGGTGGATCTGATTCAAGTTTGTTCAAATCGGCCCCCTGGGTTTATATTTGGGCTCAGTATAGAAGCTCGAATTCGAACTTAGTTCATTTCAGGAAAATTTCTTCAAAAATCTTCTACAGATCCAGCAGGCAGAATCTTTTGATATTTGGAATGCAACATTGAGGGGTGGATCTGATTCAAGTTTGTTCAAATCGGCCCCCTGGATTCATATTTGGGCTCACTATAGAAGCTCGAATTCGAACTTAGTGCATTTCAGGCAAATTTCTTAAAAAATCTTCATCTCCAGATCCAGCAGGCAGAATCTTTTGATATTTGGTATGCAACATTGTGGGGTGGATCTGATTCAAGTTTGTTCAAATCGGCCCCCCTGGATTCATATTTGGGCTCACTATAGAAGCCTGAATTCGAACTTAGTGCATTTCAGGCAAATTTCTTAAAAAATCTTCTTCTCCAGATTCAGCAGGCAGAATCTTTTGATATTTGGTTTGCAACATTGTGGGGTGGCTCTGATTCAAGTTTCTTTAAATTGGCTCCCTAGATTCATATTTGGGCTAACTATAGAAGCTCGAATTCAAACTTAGTGCATTTCAGGCAAATTTCTTCGAAAATCTTCTTCTCAGGATCCAGCAGGCAGAATCTTTGATATTGGGTATGCACCATGTTTAGAGGGGGGGGGGGGGGGGGGGGGGGATTCAAGTTTGTTCAAGCCATGTCCCTAGGTCTATATTTGGACTCACTGTGGGAGCTTGAATTGTAACTTAATTCAGAATGAGGAATTTTCTTTAAAAATCTTCTTCTTCAGATCCAGCAGTCGGAATGTTTTGATATTTGGTGTGCAGCATCCATACGGAGGGGGGGGGGGGGGGGGGGGGGGAGGGGGGAGATACAAGTTTGTTAAAGCCAAGTCCCTGTTTTCAGATATGGGCTCCTTAGTTCAATATGAGGAATATTCTTTAAAAGTCTTCTTTTTTTTTAGATCCACTGGAATATTCTTTAAAATTTTGAGTGAGATTCAAGTTTGTTAAAGCCAAGTCCCTGTGTTCATATATGGGCTCCTTAGTTCAATATGAGGAATATTCTTTAAAAGTCTTCTTTTTTTTTAGATCCACTGGTCAGAATCTTTGGATATTTGGTATAAGCTTTTCTTAGGAGGAGCAGATGCAACTTGTTGAAATCAATTCTCTGGGTTGATATTTTGGCTACCATGTCAGGTGTGCGCCCTCAGGCCCCTTGGGGCCTCTTGTTTAACTCACTTGACTGAAAGTCAGGGTTAGCTTTTGTGATCAGTCATGGTCCGTTGTCTGTCGTCTGTCATCCTTGTCTGTCTGTTGCCATGAAAATGGTGTTTGCCATTTCTCCCAAACCGCTGAACTGATTTCAGTTAAATTTGGGGTGCTTTTTTATTACATCACATATTGTTTTTGTTCAAATCACCTTGCACAGCCCCATGGGGAGGGGTGGAAGAAAATGCTCCCAAATTTTATGAAAATCTTCTCACGAACCACTTGGTACAATGATTTGATATTTTGTATCGAGCTTCGTTTGAGGTGTAGAATCAAATTTGTCAAACAAAGTTTGTGGATCAACATTTGCCTTTGTAATGGCAGAGGCAAGATTTTTTGCCCTGCCTGAAATTTCTATTTTATGAACTGATGAGCCAGTTTGAACCAAATTTGTTTTGTGGTATCATTGAGTGAAAGTACTTGATTCATGCAAAAAAAAAAAAAAAAAATTCCTGTATCCCCATGGAAACCCAAGGAGCTAAAAATAGAAATATTTTCAAATGCCCACATTTCCCAAACTACACAAAACAGAGATCTTTTTACTTGGTATGAAGCATCCTTAGGACCAGTAGAATGGAATGGTAAAAAATATTGCCATCGGTTATGTCATTGTGGACTGTAGATGGAATCGAAAAAATGCTGAGTCTGGGGGGTGGGGTGTGTCAGATACCAGTTTGATAAAATTAAGTCCTTCGGTTTACATTTGGGCTGAATACAGGAGCCTGAATTTTAACTTTGTGCAGTATGAGACAAACTCTTTAAAGAATCTTCTTCTGTAGAACCACCAGTCAGAATCTTTTAATATCTCGTGTACAACATCGTTACAGGGGTCAGATTCAGGTTTGTTCAAATCAAGTCCATCAGTTAATATGTGGACTCCCTATGGGGATCTGAATTTTATCTTTAGTGCAATATGAGGAATAATCTTTAAAAATCTTCTTCAGATCAACCAGTAAGAATCTTTTGATATTTGGTATGCAGCATCCTTAGGGAGATCGGATCTAAGTGTGTTCAAATTAAGTCCCTATGTTAATATTTGGGCTTCCTATTGGAGCCTGAATTTTAACAGATACAGAATCCTTAAAGGGATCAGATTCAAGTTTGTTTATATCGGTTGATAATTGAGCTTTCAGTGCGAGCCTGAATTTTAACTTGGTGCAGAATGGGGAATAATCTTTAAAAAATCTTGTTCTTCTTATCCACCTGTCAGAATCTTTTGAATTTTAGCTTATCTTGACAAAGTCAAGATAATCTATTGCCATCACATGTGCGGAAGTCTGCCAGTCTGTTCACATTTTCTTTGGCACAGGCTACACTCCATAGTTCTTGTCCGATCATCATGAAATTTCACCTGCAGGTTTGGGGTTATGTCCAGATGAGAACATCCATTTTTGGTAATGATTGGCCAACTGCGATGACTGCGAGAACCTGAAACCCGAATACATTTAGCACAGCCTACAGGTCATATTTATGAAGGGATTTCATTGGTAGGATGACTCTGTATAATGTCTAGATCAAAATGTCCCCTTTTGGTTGCGATCAGTCAACCGTGACAGCTGCATGAGCCCAAAACCTGAAAACCTACAGGTCATCGTATTTATGAAGGGATTTCATTGTAACTTGGTAGGATGACTTCATATAATGTCTAGATGAGAACTTCCCCGTTTGGTCGTGATCAGTCAACCATGACGGCTGCAAGAGCCTGAAACCCAAAAACCTTGAGCACAGTCTGCAGGTCGTATTTGTGAAGGAATTTCATTGTAACTTGGTAGGATGACTCAGCATAATGTCTAGATGGGAACATCCTCTTTTGGTCGCAATCGGTCAACCATGATGGCTATGCAGGCTCAAAGCCCAAAAACCTTTGGGAGAACTTGGTCTGATATCGAGATGAGACTGTCGTATATTGGTCATGATCAGTCAGCTGTGACCACCGAACCATCACATGACCTAGATTCCTTTAGCAAAGTCTACAAGTTATATTTATGTAGGGATTTCATTTTGGAATGATTTTACAGTAACTTGGTAACTTTGGTTGACGCATGTTAACTGTTTGGGCCACACAAGTCTTAATTCTTTAGTACAGTCTATACTCAAATTATTCTTATTGAAAACATAGCATACAGGGAACAGAAATTAACATATTCTCAATTATCACAATTCTTGTCTTATTTCATAATCCTTTCATAAACATTACCTTTTTCATCAAACTCTATGCACAGTTAAGTTAAGCTACAATGCCATTGACACTTTCATTGGTATACATCATTCTTATGGGGGGTGGGGGGGGGGGGGTGGTGGGGGGGCTCTCAATTAGTATTTGGGATCCCTGTTGGAGCCTAAACTTCAACTTGGTTCAGTATGTGGAATATTCTGTAAAAATCTTCTCATCAGAATCTTTTGATTTATGGTACACACCATCCTTAAGGGAGTTACATACAAATTTTAAAAATCAAGTCCCTGGATTAATATTAAAGTAGTTCAATATTAGGAATAATCTTCAAAAATCTGCTTCTTCAGATCGAATGGTCAGAATCCTGATTGGTGGTGGGGAGGGGTGGGAGTGCTTAGTCAGATCAAGTTTGTTCAAGTTAAGTCCCTAGGTTGTATTTGGGCTCTCTATTTTCCGTTACTGAAAATCTGGGCATTGTTTGTGTGGTAGCACCTCAATACTAGAAAAAAAATCTTACTGGACAGCAGAGTTATGAATTGTTACATGACTTCATTCCTTTGTAGTGTGTACTAGCCATAGATGCTAATTAAATCCTTCTTTAAACAACTTAGTCAGGTGAGTGCCTCAGGCCCCATGGGGCCTCTTGTTTATCTGTACTTTCTGATTCTGTCAACCATGTTATGATTTTGTGAGTGTATGTTATGTATTTCTTAAAAACATTTTTAAAACAAACCTGGCTGATACGTCACTTTTATCACATGTTTTCTTGGAAAAAAACTTTGTTTCAAATCGGTTTGCCTCCATTCAGTCGTGAAGCCATATGTTTTAAATAAAAATGCAGAATTACTAAAACGAAATGATAATTCAACGCCGAATGGAGTCGAGCCACTTCTAAAGTAAAGCCTGTTCTACTTCTCTTTATATAATAATCAGAGGTATTCTCTTAGAAAACTCCTCCTTTTGAAGATGTATCCAGTAACTGTGATCGAACAGAACAAAGTTCGAAACTTGAAATTTTTATAAATGATCACTGGTCATAATGTACAAAAAGTTGAAATGAACAGTTATAGAGGTAACAGTGCTTGTAGCTACTTCTGTTGTACATTGCTACAAAGACTATTACCACTACAAGTCAGTTTGCACAGTCTACAGGTTGTATCTATGAAGAGATTTCATTGTAATTTTGTAGGATGATTCCTGTATAATGTCTAGATGAGAATGTCCCCTTTTGATCACGATCGGTCAGCCATGATGGGTGCACAGGCCCGAAATCCAAAAACCTTTAGCACAGTGTACACAATATAAAATAATGTGATCAATTACAATCTGTAAACATTCACTGTTATGGCCAAAGTATATTTGAAAATATTCGAATTTCCGATTTTGAATCGAATTGAATATCGAATTGAAATCAAATTTTGAATTTTTGCAGGTGTCTTGAACTGATTTACCTGAATTTTTCCTCAGTGCTCCCATAGTCAGCATAGAAACTTTCCGGTCAGTTTGAAGCACGTTCACAAGAATCCTTTTGCCACAAGCATAGATCTCAAGGATGCTTACTTTTGATTCAGTTCTCCAGTTCTTGTTCCAAGGCCTTGTCTATTAGTTGAGAGTGATGCTTTTCAGTGATGCTTTTCAGTCTGTATCTAGCTCCTTGGGCATTAACCTGGTTGGCATTAATCAAGTGATAGCTTATCACCAGGTGTATTCATCGGTAATGTATTCGGCATATCTAGACATCCTCCAGTCCAGAGGCATGCAAATGCTACTCTTCAAAAGAACCATGTCTATCTACATTTGCAACTGCTGCAGTCCTGAGTTTTCAACCCAATTGGGAAAAGTAAGACTTGGTTCCTTCCCATAAATTTATTCACATGGGGATGGAATTCATCATTCATCAGAACCTAGTGCCCCTGACAAAACCCATGATTCTCAGTGCTTTTGCAACTTCCTTTTCCAAGGCGACTCAAGTCATAATCAGAGTTCTTCGCCTTATAAGCCTTTGTGTTTCCATGTCAGATCTCATTCCTTTGGGCAAGTTACTTCAGCATCCTTTCCACTTCTATCTGCTACAGAGATAGAAGCTGAATGTAGACTTGGTAATCATATTAGATGAGCCTCTTTACAGCCTTTTTTAAACGTGGCAAAATGTGCATGTTTAACGCAAGGCATTCCCTTGGACTCTTTGGGCTCAGATCACATTCTTTCTGTCAACGCAAGCGATCAGGTTTGGGGAGCATCTCGGAATCCTTTGAACCTACAGATTTTGGATACATGGACACAGGATCAAGCAGTTCTTCACATAAACCAGAAGGGGTTGTTAGCAATCCTTTTCACATTCAGGCACTGGTTACTACTACTTACAAGTCATTCAATTCTCATTCTTACAGACATTTAGACAGTAGTGGCAAATCAGGAATCAGGAGGGGAACACACTTGATTCCTCTGTATCGTCGGACGAGCATTGGCAAATCTTTTATGCGAATTCACGAATCAATTCGCGTAAAAGATTCGCCAAAATCTTCAAGTACACAAACTTCTTGCTTTCTATATGTTCTGGGCAGCTGAGTTTATAAGCAGTTGACATTTTACTCTTGTCATTTTATTATTTTGTTTTAAAATCAGAATATATAGACAATGCAGTCAATCATGGGGGAAAACAATTAAGTGCCTTTACTTTTTCTTCGAAAACAATATCCCACTAATCATCCCTGCAGTCTTCAGTTTCATTTGTTCATGTACATTAATTAATACAACTGTTTATGGAGTGTGGGCACTTCACGTCCTGCATTATCTTCTCCATTGTTATAGTTCTTCTTGTGACCTGTATTTTAACTGCTGATAGATATGCCCAGTGGTATGTTTGTGTTATTATTAATGCTCTCATGTAAGTGGCTATTGTTAGTGTCTGAATGGACTTTTGTTGTGGAGCCTTCCCTTTCCCTTTGTTTCTGTACTGTGTGTACCAAGGTTCGAAATAAGTGGTAAGACAAGGGCAATGACCGACATCAAACTTCACTTGGACCTGCACACTTTGAAATCCATCAGACATTTTGACTGACTCAAAATTCTGCTCCATCTTTTAGAACTCGAGGTTAAAAAACTCTGGTAATCCGGTATAAATAAATTCCATTGCAAATTAACATTAAAATATCCACATGTCCGTTTGCACCTTTGCAAAGAAAAAATTAAAGAAAAATAATTCCAATAATTTAAAACTCAAAGACAGCGAAAAAAGTGGACACATGGCTAATATGAGGTTTCCCGTGACAGAAACACGTTACTAAAAATATAACAATCAATTAAAAGTGTAACTTCTAAGTTTTCAATATATGGTCATAATGACAAGTATTTACTAAACAGTTCCTCCAGTATTTACTATTTTCATGCGTATGGAGGTCTGTGAGTCTGTTCACATTTTCTTTAGCACAGGCTATACCCCGTAGTTCTCGTCCGATCATCACGAAATTTCATATGCAGGTTCGAATTCATGTCTAGATGAGAACGTCCCCTTTTGGTCGTGATCGGTCAACCGTGATGGCTACGCAAGGCCAGAACCCGAAAACCTTTAGCACAGTCTACAGGTCATATTTATGAAGGGATTTCATTGTAACTTTGTAGGATGGCTCCGTTTAATATCTAGATGAAAACGTCCCCTTTTGTCCCTGATTGGTCAACAGTGACGGCTATACGAGGCTGAAACCCGTAAACCTTTAGCACAGGCTACAGGTTGTATTTATGAAGGGATTTCATTGTAACTTGGTAGGATGACTCTGTATAATGTCTAGATGAGAATATCCCCTTTTTGGTCGGGTTCAGTCAACAGGGGCACGTTACCTAGATTCCCTTAACATAGTCTACAGCTTTCATTTATGAAGGGATTTCATTGTAAATTGGTAGGATGACTCGGTATAATGTCTAGATGAGAACGTCATCAACATGATGAGGAGCAGTGTGTGACATAATTAGCTCACCTGACTGAAAGTCAGGGTGAGCTATTCTGATCACTTTTCGTCCGTCGTCGGCGTCCGGCGTGAAGGTGGTGTTTGGGCCTTTTTCTCCCAAACCACTGGCCGCATATTAATGAAATTTCATGTGAGTAGGGGTTATATAAGGGCATTTTGATTTTTTGTCAAATTAGGTTTCGGCTCATATTGAGCAGAGGGATGGGGCAAAAATGCTCCAATTCTTAAAAAATCTTCTTCTCAAGAACCAGCAATAGCTGAGACTTGATATTTGGTATGCAGCTTCCTTTTGAGGTGTAGACTCAAATTTGTTCAAGAGAAGTGCGAGGAGCTATATTTGACGATGTTAGAGGAGGGGCAAAAATTTTGGCCCCGCCCCAAATTTCTATTTTCCAAACCGTGAGGCCGATTTGAACCAAATTTTACATGAATGCTTATTAGGTCATAAGTACCTAATTTATGCAGAATTTTTTTTTCCCATAGCCATTATTTGGTGTGAAGATTCCTTGGGACCAACAGAAAGGATTGGTAAAAAAAAATTGCCATCGGTTTTATCATAGAATACAGTTTCGGGATTTTGAACAAGTGCTGAGTCAGCACTTTTTAACACTGTAGGCAATGGGAAAAACATTAAAAAATCTTTTTCTCCAGATCCAGCAGGCAGAATCTTTTGATATTTGGTATGCAACATTGTAGGGTGGATCTGATTCAAGTTTGTTCAAATTGGCCCACTAGGTTCATATTTGGGCTCAGTATAGGAGCCCGATTTCGAACTTAGTGCATTTGAGGCAAATTTTTTAAAAATCTTCTTCTCCAGATCCAGCAGGCAGAATCTTTTGATATTCGGTATGCAACATTGTGGGGTGGATCTGATTCAAGTTTGTTCAAATCGGCTCTCTGGATTCATATTTGGGCTCACTATAGAAGCCCGAATTCGAACTTAATGCATTTCAGGCAAATTTCTTAAAAAATCTTCTTCTCCAGATCCAGCAGGCAGAATCTTTTGATATTTGGTATGCAACATTGTGGGGTGGATCTGATTCAAGTTTGTTCAAATTGGCTCCCTGGATTTATATTTGGGCTCACTACAGAAGCCCGAATTCGAACTTATTGCATTTGAGGCAAATTCTTAAAAAATCTTCTTCTCCAGATCCAGCAGGCAGATTCTTTTGATATTTGGTATGCAACATTTTGGGGTGGATCTGATTCACGTTTGTTCAAATCGGCCCCGTGGGTTCATATTTGGGCTCAGTATAGGAGCCTGATTTCGAACTTAGTGCATTTCAGTCAAATTTCTTTAAAATCTTCTTCTCAGGATCCAGCAGGCAGAATCTTTTGATATTTGGTATTCAACATTGTGGGGTGGATCTGATTCAAGTTTGTTTAAATCGGCCCCGTGGATTCATATTTGGGCTCACTATAGAAGCTCGAGTTTAAATCGGCCCCCTGGATTCATATTTGGGCTCACTATAGAAGCCCAAATTTGAACTTAGTACATTTGAGGCAAATTTCTTAAAAAATCTTTTTCTCCAAATCCAGCAGGCAGAATCTTTTGATATTTGGTATGCAACATTGTGGGGTGGATCTGATTCAAGTTTGTTCAAATCGGCCCTCTAGGTTCATATTTGGGCTCACTATAGAAGCTCGAGTTGGAACTTAGTGCATTTCAGGCAAATTTCTTTAAAAATCTTCTTCTCCAGATCCTGGAGTCAGAATCTTTTGATATTTGATATGCAACATTGGGGGTGGATCTGATTCAAGTTTGTTCAAATCGGCCCCCTGGGTTCATATTTGGGCTCACTATAGCAGCTCGAATTTGAACTTAGTGCATTTCAGTCAAATTTCTTTAAAAATCTTCTTCTCCAGATCCAGCAGGCAGAATCTTTTGATATTTGGTATGCAACATTGTGGGGTGGATCTGATTCAAGTTTGTTCAAATCAACCCCCTGGGTTCATATTTGGGCTCAGTATAGGAGCCCAAATTTGAACTTAGTGCATTTCAGTCAAATTTCTTTGAAAATCTTCTTCTCAAGATCCAGCAGGCAGAATCTTTTGATATTGGGTATGCACCATGCTAGGGGGGTGAGATTCAATTTTGTTCAAGCCAAGTCCCTGGGTTCATATTTGGGCTCACTGTGGGAGCCCGAATTATAACTTGGTTCAAAATGAGGAATTTTCTTTAAAAATCCTTTTCAGATCGGGCAGTCGGATTGTTTTGATATTTGGTATGCAGCATTGTTAGGGTGGGGGGGGGGGGGGGGGGGATTCAAGGTTGTTCAAGTCATGTCCCTAGGTCCATATTTGTGCTCACTTGGGGAGCCCGAATGATAACTTAGTTCAAAATGAGGAATTTTCATTAAAAATCTTCTTCAGATCCAGCAGTCGGAATGTTTTGATATTTGGTATGCAGCATCCTTAGGGAGGTGAGATTCAAGTTTGTTCAAGCCAAGTCCCTTGGTTCACATTTGGGCTCACTATGGGAGTCCGAATGACAACTTAGTTCAAAATAAGGAATTTTTCTTTAAAAATCTTCTTCAGATCCAGCAGATGAATGCTTTTGATATTTTTTATGCAGCATCCTTAGGGGGTAAGATTCAAGTTTGTTCAAGCCATGTCCCTAGGTCCATATTTGGGCTCATTGTGGGAACTTGAATTGTAACTTAGTTCAAAATGAGGAATTTTTTTCAAAAATCTTCTTCTTCAGATCCAGCAGTCGGATGATATTTGGTGTGCAGCATCCTTAGGGGGGTGAGATTCAAGTTTGTTAAAGCCAAGTCCCTGGGTTCATATATGGGCTCCCTGTGAGAGCCCGAATTATAACTTAGTTCAATATGAGGAATATTCTTTAAAAATCTTTTTTTTTAGATCCACTGGTCAGAATCTTTGGATATTTTGTAGGAGGCTTTTCTTAGGAGGAGCAGATTCAACTTGTTGAAATCAATTCTCTGGGTTGATATTTAGGCTACCCTGTCCGGTGAGCGCCCTCAGTCCCCCTGGGGCCTCTTGTCTTTTTCCCGATCTGATTCAAGATGGCCGACTAGTGGCCTTATTGGATTTTTTTTTTTATTTAGAAAAATTCAATGTCCCTTTTCAGTCACCCAGACTAGGTGGTATGGCACAGTGAGGGTATCCCGGGCGACAGTCCATCTTTAGTTATTTTTGTTATTTAAGGTCAGAACTACATAATATTTGTGGGTTTTCTCTTTACAAATCCTGAAGTTGAAAGCATTCTGTTAAAAAAACTGAAACTTGATTGGTTGGTTTGTCAGATATGTCATTTTCATGAGGAAAACAATACTTTCCCATCAATAAATAAAGAACAAGTTTGCAAATAATGTTGTTTTTCAATATGCCATCATTGCCATGGTAACGTGGTTTGATTATATTTCACTGCCAGATGTGTATTATATACCAAATGCTGCATTTGCATCAAGCCCAAATTGAATGAATGAAAATTATGTTCTGCTTTTTTAAATTTTTATTTATCTTCCTATACCCCTTATGGAGAAGAATGGTACATTTAATGCAATTTTGACACGAATGAACTAAAAGAAGAATACATTATGAAAATAAGTTTAATAACAAATACATATTCAACAAGCATAATTGAAAAATAAATTGATGTCACTAAACAATCCATCTCCGCCCTCTTGAAAAGTTTCAAGTTTAAAAAATCACCTGAAAAACAAGGTATACATGCGTTAATAGCTTTATCAAGGCATTTCCTTATTTAGTAGTGACCATATGTCAATTTACAATACGTAAAGCAATATGTTGAAAATGACCTACACCAACTTAAAATGTCCTGCACCAACAACTTGGGTCAGGACATTCTGACCTGCACAAGGAAAAAAATTATTTCAAGCCTTGGTGTGTATGCACATAGTCCCCCCCCCCCCCCCCCCCACACACACACACACACACACACACACACACACACACACACACACACACACACACACACACACACACACACACACACACACACACACACACACACACACACATACACACACACACACCAAACTGCACCTGATGTGATGCATGGATAACACAGTTCTCACAGGGCTAAAATATAAATTTTATGTTTATTTGAATTCATTAGTAATTCCTGGGATAACATCTGTAATAAAACATATTTGAAGTGATAAAAAAGTTCAGTTTAAGATTGCTAGATGTCATTTTTTAGCTCAACTTGTCGCTCTCCGTCTGTCATCTGTCATCCGTCGGCGTACGTACGTATGTCCGGGCATACGTATGTACGTACGTATGTACATCCACAATTTCCTTTGGCACACCTCACAGGTCGCATTTATGATCAGATTACTTTGAAACTTGGTATGCTTGTTTGGGTTGATCTCTAGATGGGAGCTATCCATTTTCTTCAATTTCCGTCCAAACATATTGCCGCTGGCAACGTTCTTAGAATTTAGTTTAGTCAGACATCAATATTTCCTTTTGGTACACCCTACAGGGCACATTTATGATCGGATTGAATTGAAACCTGGCATGCTTGTTTGGGTTGACCTCTAAATGGGAGCTATCGATTTTATTCCATTTCTGTCCAAAAATGTTGCCACTGGCAATGACCTTTGAACTTAGTTTAGTCAGGCATCAGTATATTCCTTTGGCATGCCGTACAAGGCACATTTTTGATCAGATCAGTTTGAAGCTTGGTATGCTTGTTTGGGGTTACCTCTAGATGGGAGCTATCGATTTTCATGCGATTTCCGACAAGAAATGTTGCCGCTGGCAACGACCTTTGATCAGCTTAGTGCAGTTATGCATCAAAATTTCTATTTGGCACACCCTGTAGGGCACATTTATTATTGGATCGCTTTGAAACTTGGTATGCTTATTTTGGGTCACCTCTAGGTGGGAGCTATCAATTTTCTTCCATTTCCGTCAAAAAATGTTGCCACTGGCAATGTTCTCAGAACTTAGTTTAGTCAGACCTCAATACAGGGCACATTTATGATTGGATTGCTTTGAAATATGGCATGCTTATTTGGAGTGGCCTCTAGATGGGAGCTATTAATTTTCTTCCATTTCCATCAAAAAATGTTGCCGCTGGCAACGACCTTTGAACTTAGTTTAGTCAGGCATCAATATATTCCTTTGGCATTCCCTACAGGGCACATTTATGATCAGATCGGTTTGAAACTTTGTATGCTTGTTTGGTGTTACCTCTAGGTCGGAGCTATCGATTTTCTTCCATTTCCGTCAAAAAATGTTGCCGCTGGCAATGACCTTCAATGAACTTAGTACAGTTGTGCATCAATATTTCCCTTTGGCTCACCCTGCAGTGCACATTTTTGACCAGATCACTTTGAAACTTGGTATGCTTGTTTGGGGTGACCTCTAGATGGAAGCTATCGATTTTCTTCCATTTCCGTCAAAAATAGTTGCTATTGGCAACAACCTCTGATGAACTTAGTAATAACTTAGTGCTGTTATGCATCAATATTTCCCTTTGACACACCCTGCAGGGCACATTTATAATTGGATCACATGGAAACTTGGTGTGCTTGTGTGGAGTGATATCTATATGGGAGTTATCGATTTTCTTCCATTTCTGTCAAAGAATGTTGCCACTGGAAACAACCTTTGAACTTAGTTTAGTCAGGCTTCAATATTTCCCTTTGACACACTCTTCAGGGCACATTTATGATCGGATCACTTTGAAACTTGGTATGTGTGTTTGGGGGTGAACTCTAGATGTGAGCTACTGATTTTTAGCTCATCTTGACGAAGTCAGGCTGAGCTAATCTCATCGCTCTCCGTCCATCGTCCTTCGTCTGTCGTCCATCAACACCATGTTTTGGTCTTTTCCTTCAAAGTCACTGGGCCAATTCAAGTGAAAGTTTGTGTGAGTGATGGTCCCAAAGGGGCATTTCATTTTTGTTCAACTCAACATTCCCAGCCCCATAGGGAGGGAGTGGGGGAAAATGCTCCAAAATATTTTTAAAATCTTCTTCAAGAGAACCGGTGTATACAGTGACTTGATATTTGCTATGGAGCTTCCATATGAGGTGTAGAAGCAAGTTTGTTCAAACGAAGTTCGTGAAGTAATATTTGGCTTTGTAATAGGAGGGGTAAGATTTTTTTTCTGAACTGATGGTCCGGTATGAACCAAATTGGTTTGTGGTATTATTGCAGGGTTCGTACGTGGGTCTGGAAAACTGGAAAAAGTATGGAAATTTGGGGCGGTTTGGAAAAGGTCTGGAAAAGGTTTGAAAATATGTGTGTCGAGCCTTGGGGTCTTGAAAAAGTATGGAAATTACTGTTTTTAACAAAGGTTTAAGGTGTAATCATTCTGAGTAAAAAGAACCAGCATACAAGAATTATTATTTGTCAACGCCCCGCATTCGATAACAGAAAAATTCGGATCGGAAAACTTCGCACATTTTCAATGGAATACAACCGAGATATCACAGGTGTTTCAAAGCCGAATGCAGCTCGGAATTACGGAGAATTCCGAAGGTCAAGTCACATGTGCACTGTGTTTTATTGTCTTTGAAATTTCCAACGTGAAGGTCATTTGTTATTTTTGTATTTGTTTATCATGGGGAAGTGTGTTTTTTCGCTGAAATGGGAAACAGACCCTAGATTCAAACAATGGATTTCTCAGGACAAAACTTTGAATAAAAAGGCAATGTGCACAATATGCAGAAAATCATTTGACGTATCGAATATGGGCGAAGCGGCCCTTCTAAGTCACATGGCAGGTAAAAAACACGCTGCCTTAGTGAAAATGAAACAACAACAAAATCATATGGAAGGATTTTTTTCCGAAGCTACGAGAATAGGTAAGACTCATCTGACACCTGGCAATGATCTTCACCGTCACGGTGTTTCTTCAAAACAAAAACTTGACGCATTGGAAGTGTCTCACGAACATAGTCATGGAGCCACTGGCACTGGGGGCGTTTCAACCCTTGGAGACTTTGTTACCGACAAGAGTGTTTTAACAGCAGAAATTTACTGGACTTTGAATATGATGGAAAAACACCATTCTTACAAGAGTTGTCAGGGTGTTTCTGACGTATTTCGCCTCATGTTTCCTGATAGTCAGATTGCTTCAAAATTTTCTTGTTCAGAGACAAAATCACGCTATCTTACAACGTTTGGAATTGCTCCCTATTTTTCAGAGTTGATGCTTTCAAAGATTAAATCTGAAAACCAGTATGTTCTATTATTTGACGAAAGTCTGAACGATTATTTGCAGTCAAAACAGTTTGACGTTCATGTTCGTTTTTGGGAAGGAAATTGCATCAGAACTCAGTATTACACATCATATTTTTTGGGCCATGCTTGTGCTGATCATGTTCATGACAAGTTGAAAGAGTGTTGTGAGTCATTTGGACAGAGAGGTATTTTACAACTTTCAATGGATGGTCCGAATGTCAATTGGAAGGCTTTTAATCAGTTATCAAAAAGTATTGATGAAGAAAATGGTCCAAATCTTTTAAATATTGGAAGCTGTGGGTTACATATAATGCACAATGCATTCAGAGCCGGAAGCTTGGAGACTGATTGGAATATTGAGGAAACATTCAAGTCATTGTACTGGCTTTTTCATGACTCCCCGGCACGCCGTGAAGATTTTACCAGTATTACTGGCTCAAGTGTTTTTCCAAAACAGTTCTGTAAACACAGATGGATTGAAAATGTAGGTGTGTGCGAACGAGTGTTGGAAATTTGGCCTAATATTAAGAAGTATGTCAAAGAATTAAGCTCATCTTCAAAAAAATTCACGAAGCCTAAAAATAAATCATTTGACTCTGTTTCTTCTTCGTGTGACGACCCATTGTTTGAAGTGCGGACAAACATATTTTTATCAATTGCAAGAGATGTAACTCCTTTCTTGTTAAAATATCAAACCGACAAGCCTATGTTACCCCTTATGTGTGAAGACTTGTTAAAAACAATGACCTGTTTGCTTGACCGTATTATTAAACATGATACTATGAAATCTATTACCTCCATAACAAAACTGATAAATTTTGATATCACTGATACTTCATATCATAAAAAGACAGCAAATATCAACATTGGATTTATTGGAGAAAAACTGCTTGAAAATTTAAAAACTGAGAAGAAGCTTTCAGAGAAAGCTCTCATTGGTGTCAGATCAGATACTCGTTCTTTTGTAATAAAACTTGTTACCAAATTTTTAGAGAAAGCTCCAGTTAGGTATGGCTTAGTCAGGAATCTTGGCTGGTTAGTGCCAAAACACATTGTTGAACAATCCGAGTTCTGTGTTAAACAACTCAAGTCGACTCTGAAAATAGTAGAAGAGTCAGGACACATTCTTGAATCCCAGTGTGACACAGTTATAAAGGAATACAATGACTTTCTGATGCAAAAAGCTAATTTTGATGACTTTAAATCATTTAATGAAGCAGAAAAAAGACTTGACAACCTATTTTATGCTCATATTGCTAACAATACAGATTTTACACAACTCTGGCAGCTTACAAAAAAAATTCTTGTACTGTCCCATGGACAGGCCTCTGTGGAGAGAGGCTTCTCTGTCAATAAGGAAATTATTGTTGAAAATATGTCAGAAAAAACTGTTATTGCTCAGAGAATAATAACTGATCACTTGAAACATGCTGGTGGTGTCAAAGGGGTAACAGTTAACAAGAAACTATTGCAATCTGCTGCTGCAGCAAGGCAAAGATATCATGCTTTTCTTCATGATGAAAAACAGCATAAAGTTGAGAAGGAAAAAGGGAATAAAAGGAAATCTCTCTTGAATGAAATCGATGAGTTGAAAGCAAAAAAGAAACGTGTTGAAGGAAACATGAACTCTCTTTTGAAAAGTGCAGATGATTTTTCAGATAAAGCGGAGCATACAGGAAAGCTGTCTTTCATATCTAAATCGAATGCCCTTCGACGATCGGCAAGAGATAAAGAGGTTGAACTAAAAAATCTCGATGAAGAAATTGACAACAAGCTAAAAGAATATAAAAACTGATTTTTGTTCATGGTGATCTCCATTTGATGCATGTTAAAGAGTTGGATAATTGGTGTTACTACAGTTGCAGTTTGTTTTCTCATTTGATAATTCATTTCTTCAGTTTCATTTGGATCATTGTTACATAATGTTTATGCTATAACCTGCTTAAGAAGCTTTTCAAACTACATGCACATAGCTTGTGTATGTTGAAGGATTATTACTGTTAGTGTGGATAATTTCTGAAACTATTTCAAGTAGAATATATTCTGGCACACAGACTGTCTTGTGGTAAGTTAGACATTTTTACTCTTATGATAAAACAATGTCAAGAAATTTTTATTTAATCTTGAAGTCCATATGTTGTCCAGAACTACCCATTCGTATAACAACAAACCAAGTGCTCTCTAAGAGAGAACTTGCTTTATTGTTATATGGGTGGGACACATTCCTTATAGATGTATGCTGAACACCGTATGAAAACAGATTTTCAGCTGTAGGGATTGTACATTTTCATTGGCTGAATACATACATGTTTGCAGCTAATTAACATGTAGAATCACTGCCAGTTTAGCTACCAGTACCACTTTGTTAGCATATATGTACATGTAGTAATGAACTTTCAAGGGTTGCGGGCCCTAGATTCCACTTGAGACGGTGCCTGTGCCTTCGGTTTTGATGGTAAATGATGTGATTTGAGTCTGGAAAAATGGTACGTCAGGTCTGGAAAAGGTATGGAAAAAGTATGGAAATTTTTGGTCAAAAAAGTGTAAGAACCCTGTTATTGGGTCATAAGTACTTGACCCATGCAAAAAAAAATTCCTGCATCCCTATGGGAACCCTGGGAGCTAAAAATAGAAATATTTTCAAAAGCCCATATTTCCCAAACCACACAGAACAGAGAGCTGTTATTTGGTATGAATTATCCTTAGGACCAGTAGAATTGAATGGTAAAAAAATATTGCCATTGGTTTAGTTATAGTGTTCTGTAATGGGCATCGGAAAAAATGCTGAGTCAGCATATTTGCAAAAATTTTAAAAAATCTTTTCTCCAGAACCAATCATCAGAATCTTTTGATATATGATATACAGCATATATAGTGGGGTGGGGAGTGGGGGGGGGGGGGGGGGGGGGGGGGTAATAGGGTAATATGGTGAATATTCTTTAAAAAGCTTCTTCTTCAGAACCACCAGTCAGAATCTTTTAATGTTTGGTATACGTCATTGTTATGAGGGTCAGATTCAAGATTGTTCAAACCAAGTCCCTAGGTTAATATTTGGGCTCCCTACGGAAGCCCAAATTTGATCTTTGTTCAATATGGAGGGTAATTTAAAAAAATCTTCTTCTTCAGATCCACCAGTCAGAATGCTTTGATATTTGGTATGCAACATCTCTAAGGGGGTCAGATTCAAGTTTGTTCAAATCAGATCCCTAGGTATATATTTGGGCTCACTATGGTAGCCCAAATTTTTACTTAGTGCAATATGAGGAAATTTCTTTAAAAATCTTCTTCAGATCCACCAGTCGGAATGCTTTCATATTTGGTATACAACATCTCTAGGGGGGTCAGATTCCAGGTTGTTCAATTCAACTGCCTAGGTTAATATTTGGGCTCCATATGGGAACATGAAATTTAACTTAGTACAATTTGAGGGAATTTCTTCAAAAATCTTCTTTTTCAGATCCACTCGTCAGAATGCTTTCACATTTGGTATACAACATCTCTAGGGGGGTCAGATTCAAGTTTGTTCAAATCGGGACCCTGGGTTAATACTTTGGCTCCCTATTTGAGCCCAAAGTTGAACTTAGTGCAATTCGAAGAAATTTCTTTACAATTTCTCTTCTTCAGATCCAACAGTCCGAATGCTTTCATATTTGGTACACAACATCTTTAGGGAAGTCAGATTCAGCTGTGTTCAAATCAAGAGCCTGGCCTTTCAATATTTGGGCTCTCTATGGGAGCCGGAATTGGCCATTTTGCTGAAGAATTTAAAATTTTGTATTCCGTACCCTCTCGAGGTGTGTAACTAAGATTAATCCACATAGGTTGTATCAAGGGGCTTCATAGGGGAGGTCTACATTTTACTTTATGATCAACTGAAGAAAAGGAAAGGCATGATGCCCAGATTATTTTTGTCACTCCTGAGGGACTCAAGGATTGGCAGTGTAGCCTATGGAGATGGCTTGCTGAATGTAGACTCATTCTTGGACTCTGTTTAAATTGTGTTCTGTTCAAGATGAGCACTTCAGGCCCCATGGGGCCTCTTGTTTTTCATTTCCTTTAAAAAATTATTGTCGTTATCACCAGCCTTTGAACTAACTTATCTCTTTTGCACTCTCTGCAGGGTATATTTATAATTTCCATAAAAAAGAAAAAAAATACATTGCCACAAGCAACGACCTTCAAACCTTCAAACTTAGTGCATCTTCCTTTGGCATGCCTCAGAGGGCACATTCATTATCAGATTGTTTTGAAACTTAGTATGCTTATGCAGGGTGACAAAGATAGGCGCTATTGATTTTCTTTTCATTTCCATCAAAAACTGTTGCTATTGGCAACAATCTTTGAATTTATTGCATTTGTGCATCAACATTCTTCTTTGGCATGGCCTAGAGAGGCACATTTATCTTAGGATTGTTTTAGAACTTGGTGTGCTCATTATGCGGGTCCTCTAGATAAGAGCTATTAATTAGCATTCATTTCTGAGAAAAAAGTTGCCGTTTACAATAACCTCTGAACTTACTGCATTTGTGTATCAACATTCTTCCTTTAGCCAGACTTACAGTTTACATTTAAAAAGGAATGGTTTACTCTGACGCTGTCACACACAATGCTGTTATGTTTAAATTTCACCAACATTGGTCCCAATGATCTTCAAATTTGCCATTTCACTTATAACTTACCAAGTTCAAGTTTGTCAAGTTGAGCTTCAGTGTCATTGACACTTTCATCTTCTATTTCTGTCAAAAAATGTTGCTGCTGGCAACAGCTTTGAACTCAGTTTAGTCAGGCATCAGTATTTCCCATTGGCACACCCAGCAGGGCACATTCATGAACGGATCGCTTTGAAATTAGGTGTGCTTGTTTGGGGTGACCTCTAGATTGGCGCTGTCGATTTTCTTCCAGTTCCAAAAAAAAAATGTTGCGCTTTCAACGATCTTTGAACTTAGTTTAGTCTGGTCTCTATATTTCCCTTTGGTGCACCCTACAGGGCACATTTATGATCGGATCACTTTGAAACCTAAAATGCTTGTTTGGGGTGACCTCTAGATGGGAGCTATCGATTTTCTTCCTTTTCCATAAAAAAATGTTGCCACTAGCAACGACCTTTGAACTTAGTTTAGCCAGGCATCAATATATTCTCTTGGCATGCCCTACAGGGCACATTTATGATCGGATTGCTTTGAAACATGGTATGCTTGTTTGTGGTGACCTCTAGATGGGAGCTATCAATTTTCTTACATTTCCATAAAAAAAATATTGCCACTGGTAATGACCTTTGAACTTACTTTAGTTAAGCATCAATATTCCCTTTGGCACATCCTACAGGGTACATTTTGAAACATGGTATGCTTGTTTGGGGTGATCTCCAGAACTATCGATTTTCTTCCATTTCCATCAAGAAACGTGGCCATTGGCAACAACCTTCAGTTAATTTAGTCAGACATCAATATATTCCTCTGGCACGTCCTTCAGGGCACATTTATGACCAGATCACTTTGAAACTTGTTATGTGTGTTCAGGGTGGCCTCTAGATGGACGCTATTGATTATCTTTCATTTCCATAAAAAATTATTGTTGTTAGCACCAGCCTTTGAACTTAGTGTATTTGTGCAGCAATGTATCTCTTTTGCACTCTCTACAGGGCATATTTATGAATTTCCATAAAAAACAACAAAAAAAAACATTGCCACTAGCAATGACCTTCAAACTTATGCATTTGTGCATTAACATCTTTCATTCACATGGCTCACAGGGCACATTCAGTATCAGGTTGTTTTGAAACTTTGTATGCTTATTCAGGATGACCAAGATAGGAGCTATCGATTTTCATTTCCTTTTGATCAAAAACTGTTGCTGTTTGCAGCAACCTTTGAATTTATTGCATTTGTGCATCAACATTCTTCTTTGACATGGCCTACAGGGTACATTTATCATAGGATTGTTTTGAACTTGGTGTGTTCATTAGGCGAGACCTCTAGGTAAGGGCTATCGATTAGCATTCATTTCTGGGAAAAAGTTGCCATTTACAATAACCTTTAAACTTACTGCATTTGTGTATCAACATTCTTCCTTTAGCCAGCCTTACAGTTTACATTTAAAAATGAATGGATTGCTCTGATGTTGTGCAGTCATAATGCTGTTATGTTGAAGTTTCACTAAATAACTTTGGAACCAATGATCTTCAATTTTGCCATTTCATTACAATCATTATGGAAAGTAGTTTTCCTATATGCCAGCCTGGAGACGTTCTGTCAGTTTCTGGTTGCCTTGCACTATGTTTCCCAGGATTCACATGAGCTCCATTTCATGAGAATCTACTTAAATTTGACCAAAATTTGGCAAAATTTTGACCCTGACAAGAGATCTTCTCCTAGGGCAGGGGAACTCTATCCTATTGCTAATCAGACACATTCCAGGTTGCCTAAATGTGTTGGCTGATGCTATTCCGGGAGGTTTTCCACTCAGTGTGAGACAATTAACCAGTCTTTTATCAAGTCCAATCTCAGACAGAGAGGTTTTTCAATATTCCCATTTGCACACCCTGAAGGGCACATTTATGATCGAATAACTTTGAAACCTGGCATGCTTGTTTGGGGTGACCTCTAGATTGGAACAGTCGATTTTCTTCCATTTCTGTCAAAAAACATTGCCATTGGCAACAACCTTTAACTTAGTTTAGTTAGGCATCAGTATTTTCCTTTGGCACACCATACAGGGCACATTTATGATTGTTTCGCTTTGAAACATGGTAGGCTTATTTGGGTGATCACTAGATGAGAGCTGTCGATTTTCTTCCATTTCCGTCGAAAAAAAGTTGTTGTTGCCAACAACCTTTGATGAACTTCCTGCAGGTATGCATGAATACTTACCTTTCGCACACCCTGCAGGGCACACTTATGACTGGGTCGATTTGAAGCCTGGTATGCTTGTTTGAGGTGACCTCTAAATGGGAGCTATCGATTTTCTTCAATTTTTAAAAAAATTTTCTGTTAACAATGACCTTCAAGCATTTTCCTTTGGCACACCCTACAAGGTACATTAATGAATGGATCGCAGTGAAACTTGGTATGTTTTGGGGGTTGACCTCCATATGGGAGCTTCTTTCATTCATTCAAAAAAGTTACATTTAGCAACGCATTCACCTTTGCCCGTTTGTCCATTGAAAATTCCTTTGGCACACTACACAGGTCACATTTATGATCCAATTGGAAAATTTGTGTGCTGGTTTGGAGCAAACTTTAGATGCTATCTATTGATTTTCTTTTATTTCCATCTAAAGACGCTCCTGTTAGCAATGATCTTTGAACTTTGCCGTTTTTACGTCAACATTTTTAGCTCATCTTGACATAGTCAAGATAAGCTATTGCCATCACGCGTGCGGAAGTCTGTGAGTCTGTGACGTCTGTTCACATTTTCCTTTAGCACGGGCTACACCCAGCAGTTCTTGTCTGATCGTCACGAAATTCCATATGCAGGTTTGGGGTCATGTCTAGATGAGAACGTCCCCTTTTGGTCGCGATCGGGCAACAGGTATGGCTGCCTGATCCCAAAACCCGAAAACCATTAGCACAGTCTACAAGCCTGAAACCCAAAAACTTTTAGCACAGTCTGCAGGTCATATTTAATGTGGAGGGATTTCATTGTAACTTGGTAGGATGACTCCTTATGATGTCTAGATGAGAATTTCCCCATTTGGGCATGATCTGCCAACCGTGACGACTGCCCGAGCCCAAAACCCGAAAACCTACAAGTCATATTTATTGAGGAATTTCATTGCAACTTGGTGGGTTGACTTCATACAATGTCTAGATGAGAAAGTCCCCTTTTGGACGTGATTGGGCAACTGTGACAGCTACAGGGGCCCGAAGCCCGAAAACCTTTAGCACAGTCTAGAGGTCATATTTATGAAGGGATTTCACTGTAACTTGGTAGGATGACTCCAAATAATGTCTAGATGAGAACGTCCCATTTTGATCACGATCATGCAGCCTTGATAGGTCGTGATTGGTCAGCTGTGATGGCTACAAGTGCCCGAAGCCCGAAAACTGTGAGCACAGTCTACAGGTCATATTTATGAAGGGATTTCATTGTAACTTTGTAGGATCACTCCAGATGATGCCCAGATGAGATTGTCCCCTTTAGTTGCAATCATTCAACCATGATGGCTGCCCAAGCCCGAAGCCCGAAAACCTTAAGCACAGTCTACAGGTCATATTTATGAAGGGATTTCATTTTAACTTGGTAGGCTGACTTCATATAATGTCTAGATGAGAACGTCCCCATTTGGACATGATTGGGCAACTTTGACGGCTAAAGGTGCCCGAAGCCCAAAAACCTTTAGCACAGTCTACAGGTCATATTTATGAAGGGATTTCATTGTAACTTGGTAGGATGACTCCAAATAATGTCTAGATGAGAACGTCCCATTTTGGTCGGGATCATTCAGCCTTGATGGGTGCCCGAACCCAAAAACCTTTAGCATAGTCAAAAGGTTATATTTATAGAAGGATTTCATTGTAACTTGTTAGGTTGACTCCATATAATGCCTAGATGATGACATCCCCTTTTGGTCGTGGTTGGTCAACTGTGATGGCTACAGGTGCCTGAAGCCCGAAAATCTTGAGCACAGTCTACAGGGCATATTTATGAAGGGATTTCATTGTAACTTCATAGGATCACTCCAGATGATGTCCAGATGAGAATGTCCCCTTTTGGTTGCAATCATTCAACCATGATGGCTGCCCAAGCCTAAAGCCCGAAAAGCTTTAGCACAGTCTTCAGATCATATTTATGAAGGGATTCATTGTAACTTGGTAGGTTGACTTCATGTAATGTCTAGATGAGAACAGCCCCTTTTGGACACCATTAGGCAACTGTGTTGGCTACTGGGGCCCAAAGCCCGAAAATCTTTAGCACAGTCTACAGGATTTCATTGTACCTTGGTAGGATGACTCTAAATAATGTCTAGATGAGAATGTCCCCTTTTGGTCGTGATCATTCAGCCTTGATGGCTGCCCGAACCCAAAACCCCAAAACCTTTAGCATAGTCTATTGGTCATATTTATGGAAGGACTTCATTGTAACCCGTAAGTTTGACTCCATATAATACCTAGATGATGACATCCCCTTTTGGTCGTGATTGGTCAACTGTGATGGCTTCAGGGGCCTGAAGCCCAGCGATTATCTTTAAAATTAGTGCATTTGTGCATCAACATATTCCATTGGCATGCCTACAGGACACATTTATGAATGGATTGCTTTGAAACTTGGTTCAAGTTCATTAAAAAAACATTGCCATAGCAACGGCCTTTGAAATTGATGCATTTGTGCATCAACATATTCATTTAGCACGTCCTTCAGGGCACATATATGAATAAATTGCTTTGAAACTTAGTATGCTTGTTTGGGGTGGCCTCTAGATGGGAGCTATGATTTTCTTTCATTTCCATAAAAAAACGTTGTAAGCACCAATCTTTGAACTTAATGCTGTTGTGCTGCAACATATCCGTTTTGCACTCCCTGCAGTACATATTTATGAATTTCTCTCAAAAAAGGGGGAAAAAAACATTGCCATTAGCAACAACCTTCTAACTTAGTGCATTTGTGCATTAACATTTTCCTTTAGCACACCTCGGAGGGCACATTCATTGTCAGGTTGTTTTGAAACTTGGTATGCTTATTCAGGAGCTATCGATGTTCGTTTAATTTCCGTCAAAAACTGCTGTTAGCAACATCCTTTGAATGCAAGTGAATTTGTGCATCAATGTTGTTCTTTGGCATGGCCTACAGGGCACATTTATCATAGGATTGTTTCAAAACTTAGTGTGCTCATTAGGTGATATCAGTAGATAAGAGCTATCAATTAGCACTCATCTCTGTGAAAAATGTTGTTGTGTACAATGACCTTTAAACTTACTGCATTTGTGTTTACATTTAATACATGTAATATTGGAATCATTGATCTTTAATTTTTCCATTTCACTTATAGTTTACCACGTTCAAGTTTGTCAAGTTGAGCTACAGTGTCATTGACACTTTCATTTAAAGATGATACCTTGGAGTATCCACATCTCCGGAAAAGAGCCAGTTAGAGACTCCTCTATTGGATTTAGAACAAGGGATATTTCCTGAACTCTGCAGAATTACCTGGTGGATTTTACAGTATTGCTTTATAAAGTTCTTTCCACACAGCTCCGTAGAGCTGAGAACTAGCCTGTTGCATTTATCTGTGCCTTTCATTTTACCTCAGTTATACTAAAGAATAACGTGTGTCTAGATAAGTGGACCTCTGTGGCTTGAGTTTTGGCTGAAAGATAAGCTGGGAGGTGTTATTTAATTTGGAAAGGCTTCTATCAAAAGTCCATTCACCCCGTCCCCCCACCCCACCCCACCCCCATTGATTTACTTCAAAAAAATTCTTTTGGTTGTTTCATAGGGTACAATGTGGAGGGTAATGAAAAAATGATGGATCAATACTTTTCCAAAATTAAAAAAATCATCTTCCTCAGAACTGCCAGTAGGAATCTTTTGATATTGGAACATAGCATCCTAAAGGGGATCTAATTCAAGTTTGTTTAAATCAAGTTCCTGGGTTCTTATTTGGGACCCCAAATTTTAATAATACATTAGAATCCGAATTTTAACTTAGTGCAATATGAGGAAAATTAAAAAAAAATCTTTTTCAGATCTGCCAGGCAGAATTTTTTCATATTTAGTATACAGCATTCTTCTAATGACCAGATTCAAGTTTGTTCAAATCAAGTCCCTGGGTTCAGATGAACTCATGAAAATCTGAATTTTAACTTAGTGCAACATGAGGAAAATTTTTAAAAAAATTCTTCAGATCTGCCAGACATATTTGGTATACATCATCCTTAGGAGGGTCGGATTCAAGTTTCAAATCAAGGCCTTGGATTTGTGTTTGGACTCCTTATAGGAGCCAAAAATTTAACTTAGTTCAGTATGAGGTATATTCTGCAACAATATTTTTCTTCAGACCCACCTTCCAGGATCTTTGGATATATGGTATATGGCATGCTTATAGAGTCCACGTTAAAGTTTGTTCAAATCAAATCAAATCCCTTGGTTTAGATTTTGGCTCCTTATGAGAACCAGAATTTTAACTTAATGCAGCCTGAGGAAATTTAAAAAAAATCATCATCTGTAGATCTACCAGACAGAAACTTCTCATATTTCATATTGAACATCCTTTGTGGTGTTGGAGGAAAGGGAGGTTGGGGTAGTGGGTGGTGGTGGGGGGGGGGGGGGGGGAACGGGAGGTGACTCAATTTTAACATTTTTTGAATCAGGTCCCTTAGTCCCTGGATTTATATTTGGGCTCCTCATGGAAAGTCAAACTTTGACTTATAGCAGTATGAGGAAAATTCTTTAAAAATTGTCTTCAAGTCCACCAGGAATAATTTCTTACCCCACCTCTCCATCGTCCCCCTGGGAACCTTGGGAAGTGAAACAGTGTTTGGTCTTTGTTTACTATTGTAAACAAGCTCTGTTTCTTGTAAAATAGACCCAGTCACTAATGCTTTAGGTGGAAGTCCTCTTGGTATAGTGTTCTAAGGCATACAGTGTGTCACCTGTAAGCATGTCTTAAGGTTAGCCAATGTTAACCCTGCTTCTGCAGGTATTGTAAGTTGGAGTGTCTGACAGTGACTTTACAAATAAATAAGACCTGGAAACTAGCATAGGGGTTGGAGTTTTTATAGTGAGCAACTTGAATGCAAATACAGCTAGTTGGCTAAACTTGATTTCATACTTGTTTTATCATAACGTAGTAGTCATTCATACATGTAAATTTTGAAAGTGACTTGGAACTCTTGACCTGATAGGCATTTTTAGCTCATCTTGACAAAGTCAAGCTGAGCTAATCTCATCGCTCTTCATCCGTCGACCGTCAACACTATGTTTTGGTCATCTCCTCCAAAGCCACTGGGCCAATTCAAGTGAAAGTTTGTGTGAGTGATGGTCCCAAAGGGGCATTTCGTTTTTGTTCAACTCAGCATGCCCAGCCCCATAGGGAGGGAGTGGGGGAAAATGCTCCAAAATATTTTAAAAATCTTCTTCTCAAGAACCAGTGTGTATAATGACTTGATATTTGCTATGGAGCTTCCATATGAGGTGTAGAATCAAGTTTGTTCAAACGAAGTTCGTGAAGTAATATTTGGCTTTGTAATAGGAGGGATAAGATTTTTGGCCCCACCCAAAATTTCTATTTTCTGAACCGATGGTCCGGTATGAACCAAATTTGGTTTGTGGTAGTATTGGGTCATAAGTACTTGACCCATGCAAAAAAAATTTCCCACATCCCCATGGGAACCCTGGGAGCTAAAAATAGAAATATTTTCAGACGCCCATATTTCCCAAACCCCACGAAACAGAGAGCTTTTATTTGGTATGAAGTATCCTTATGACCAGTAGAATTGAATGGTAAAAAAATATTGCCATTGGTTTAGTTAGAGTGTTCTGTAATGTGCATCGAAAAAAATGCTGAGTCCGCATATTTGCAAAAATTTTAAAAAATCTTTTCTCCAGAACCAATCACCAGAATCTTTTGATATTTGGTATACAGCATTCATAGGGGGGTGGGGGGGTGGGGTCAGTATTGTAGTATTGGGTCATAAGTACTTGACCCATGCAAAAAAAAAAAAATTCCCGCATCCCCATGGGAACCCTGGGAGCTAAAAATAGAAATATTTTCAAACGCCCATATTTCCCAAACCCCACGAAACAGAGAGCTTTTATTTGGTATGAAGTATCCTTATGACCAGTAGAATTGAATGGTAAAAAAATTATAACATCGGTTATGTTAAGGTGTTCTGTAATGAGCATCGAAAAAATGCTGAGTCAGCATATTTGCAAAAATTTTTAAAAATCTTTTCTCCAGAACCAATCACCAGAATCTTTTGATATTTGGTATACAGCATTCATAGGGGTGGGGTCAGATAAAAGTTTGTTGAAATAAAGCTCATTGGTTCATATTTGGGCTCTCTACAGGAGCCCGAAGTTTTAACATAGGGTGATATGGGGAACATTCTTTAAAAATCTTC
The DNA here is from genome assembly GCA_031216915.1 of Pictodentalium vernedei. Lineage (NCBI taxonomy): Eukaryota > Metazoa > Mollusca > Scaphopoda > Dentaliida > Dentaliidae > Pictodentalium > Pictodentalium vernedei. The sequence goes on from CM062295.1 coordinate 421,503,163, forward strand.
TGCTTCAGAACCACCAGTCAGAATCTTTTAATATTTGGTATACATCATTGTTATGAGGGTCAGATTCTAGATTGTTCAAACCAAGTCCCTAGGTCAATATTTGGGCTTCCTACGGAAGCCCAAATTTGATCTTTGTTCAATATGGAGGGTAATTTAAAAAAATCATCTTCTTCAGATCCATCAGTCAGAATGCTTTGATATTTGGTATGCAACATCTCTATGGGGGTCAGATTCAAGTTTGTTCAAATCAGATCCCTAGGAATATATTTGGGCTCACTATGGTAGCCCAAATTTTTACTTAGTGCAATATGAGGAAATTTCTTTAAAAATCTTCTTCTTCAGATCCACCAGTTGGAATGCTTTTATATTTGGTATACAACATCTCTAGGGGGGGGGGGGGGGGGGGGGCAGATTCCAGGTTGTTCAATTCGAGTGCCTAGGTTAATATTTGGGCTCCATATGGGAACATGAAATTTAACTTAGTACAATATGAGGGAATTTCTTCAAAAATCTTCTTCAGATTCACTTGTCAGAATGCTTTCACATTTGGTATACAACATTTCTAGGGGGGGTGGGGGGGGGGGGGGTCAGATTCAAGTTTGTTCAAATTGGATCCATAGGTTAATATTTTGGCTCGCTATGGTAGCCCAAATTTGAACTTAGTGCAATTCGAAGAAATTTCTTTACAATTTCTCTTCTTCAGATCCAACAGTCAGAATGCTTTCATATTCGGTACACAACATCTCTAGGGAAGTCAGATTTAACTGTGTTCAAATCAAGAGCTTGGGTTAATATTTGGGCCCTCTATGGGAGCCGGAATTGGCCATTTTGCTGAAGAATTAAAAATTTTGTATTCAGTACCCTCTGGAGGTACTAATCCACATAAATTGTATCAAGGGGCTTCATAGGGGGAGCTCTACATTTTACTTATGATCAACTGAAGAAAAGGCATGATGCCCAGATTATTTTTGTCAATCCTGAGGGACTCAAGGATTGACAGTGTAGCCTATGGAGATGGCTTGCTTAATGTAGACTCATTCTTGGACTCTGTTTAAATTGTGCTCTGTACAAGATGAGCGCTTCAGGCCCCGTGGGGCCTCTTGTTTGTAACAGTTCAGGAAAGTTCAGCTCCACCATTAAGTGGCCAAAATGTTGAATCACATTCACAAAAGAAAATTTTATTAAAAGTACCCAGATTTTACTTATCTTAGTGAGACAATTCAGGAGCAAATTGCAAGGAATGAATAACCAAGCTTGTATAGGTTTATAGGCTTATTCCCAGACTCCTACCATTTGGTTCCAAAACAACTTATTATATCCATTCATGAAAATTAATAATCATGTTGAGCCTGTCCCAATTGGGAGGCATGAGCTCTGTTTTTGAGGCACATAATAGAAATTTCCTTTTGTTTATGAATGGATATTGATAGCCTGTAAGTGAAGTAAATTAAACTGCTTGAGCATTATTTGTTATACTTGCATAATCCTTTTACAGAATCAATACATGTAGTGTTTTAACTTCTTTATTATAGCCTCCTGCAACCTTTAGTTGTACTTGTGTGCCGGACAGTATTTTTCACTGGAGGATTTCATTGGATATCAGTCAAAGGAAAGCGAGCAGAGCCCAAGGAAGCCCCCGTACTCGTACTAGCACCTCATTCAGCTTATTTTGATGCCCTGCCAGTAGTAATGTTGAATTTGAGTACAGTTGTAGCGAAAGCAGAGGCAGAATTTGTTCCAGTATTTGGGAGTATGACATCAATTCATTTCTTTTTAATTATTCCATCCTGGTTGTTGTAGAATGGTGTATGGTTATGGCATAGTATATGTTCTGTGTCTGTTTTGTCACTCTAGTGCATGAGCATAGCATCCAAGCTGAAATAATTAGTGGAAATTTCAGGCTCCATTATCCTAAAAGGGATAATTCACTCCATCATTCCATGGAAGCTTTCGAGGCACTTGTAGCATGATGAGGTAATAGATATATTTCATTTATAACATTCTTCATTCATTGTAGCAGATTTGTTTACATTTTACTGATGCACCCATGTCTATGAGCTGTGCAGGTACGAAATCAGTTGAAAGCAAATGACATATTTTCCATTTTGAATGTGTTCTTAATAAACTTGAAAACACAAGCAAACTGTTGATCATTTACACCTGAATTTCACGCCAAACCATTTCTGCTTTACAGCATCTTTGCCTTGATAGCTCACCTGAGCAAAGCTCAAGGGGAGCTTCAGTGATCACTTTTTGTCCATCATCTGTCATCCTCTATCAGTCTGTCCATCTATCCAACATGAACTTCACATTATTGACTTTTCGTAAACTGCTATACCGAATTCATTGAAATTTGATCTGAATGTTCCTCATCATATGGCAATTGACTTTTTATTGTTTAAATGAAGTTGCCATGTCCATGGGGGTGGGAATGGGTGGGTGCATTACTCTGTTAGTATACCCACACAACCCCCCCCCCCCCCCCCCCCCCAAAAAAAAAAAAAACAAAAAAACAAACAAAAAACAAAACAAAAAACAAAAAAAAAAAAAATAATACAAAAATAAAAAAAAAAAAAAATAAAAATCTTCTCAAGAACCACTAATCATAATCTTTTGATATTCGGATTTCAGCATCCTTAGGAAGGTCAGGGTCAAGTTTGTTTAAGTCAAGACCATGGGTTTTTATTTTGGGCACCCTATGGGAGCCCAAATTTGAACTTTTTTAGTGTAATATGAGAAAATTTCTTTTAAAATCTTCAGATCCTCCAGTAAGAATCTTTTGATATTCGGTGTACAATATCTGTATGGGTGTCTGATTGAAGTTTATTCAAATCAACTCTTTGGGCTCCCCATTGGAGCCCAAATTTTAACTTTGTGCAATATGAGGAATATTCTTTTAAAATCTTCCTATTTAAATCCACCCGTCGGAATCTTCTGATATTTGGCATGCGGCATCCTTATGGGAGCAGATTAAAGTTTGTTCAAAGCAAGTATCTGGGTTCCTATATTGACTTCTTATCTGAACCCAAATTTTAACTTTAACCCTTTACTCAATGTAGACGATATGAAAATTTATTATTTTAAATCTCATTTTTATATATTTTTCAAAAAATTTCAACAAAACCATATCATGTAAGCCCTCGTTGGAACGCCCTCGACGAGCGCATTCCAACGAGGGGTCACATGATACGATTTTGTTGGAATTTTTTGAAATATAATATTTTTTCAACTGCTGAATTTGCATATTACGCGGGCGGATGCTTGGCAATTCGTTAGGTAAAGGGTTAAAATCTTCTTCCTCATATCAACCAGTCATAATCTTTTGATATTTGGTGTACACCATCCTTATGGAGATTCAGATTCAAGTTTGCCCAAATCGAGACCCGGGGATAATATTTGGGCCCCCAACAGAGCCCAGATTGTAATTTAGTGCACAATGAGGAATTTTCTTTAAAAAGTTGTTCTTCAGAACCACCAAACAGAATCTTTCAATATTTAGTATATATACAGTATTGTTATGAGGGCTAGATTCAAGTTTATTTTTAAATCAGGTCCCTAGGTCCTCCATATTTGGGCCTCTTATGTGAACCTAAAATTAAACTTATTGCAGTTTGAGAAATATTATTTAAAAATCTTCTTCTTAGAACCACCAGTCAGGATCTTTGATATTTGGTATTCATCATCCTTATGAGAGATTCAAATTTGTTTAAATCAAGACCCTAGGTCCATATTTGGGTTTCTTATGCGAGTGTGAATTTTAACTCAGTGCTCTATTAGATTTTACCAACATAATGATGCTGTATACCAAATGTCAGAAGATCCTGAGTAGTGTGGATCAGAAGTAAGAATCCCCTTCTTCTGATCCACTACTCAGGATGTTCTGATATTTGTTATACAGCATCATTATGAGAGCCAGATTCAAATTTGCTCAAATCGATTTAAGTCCCTTGGTCCATATTTTGGCTTCTTATATGAGCCCGATTTGAACTTAGTACAGTATGAGAAAATTTCTTTCATACGAGGGCCAGATCCAAATGTGTTCAAATTGTGTTCAAATGTGTCCCTGGGTCCATATTTGGTTTTTTTTTGCGAACCCTAATTAGAACTTAGTGCAATATGAAATATTCTTTATGAATCCTCTTCATATCCACCGTTTGGAATCTTCTGATATTTGGTACACAGCATCCTTGTAGGATGGCAGTCTCAAGTTTGTTCAGATCAAGTCTCTGGGTCCATATTTTGGTTTTAACCTTTTCATATCAATCCGCCAGAATCTTTTGATATTTGATATTCAGCATCCATGGGGAAGTTTGTTCAAATCTAGTCTCTGGCTTCCTAGTTTGTTCCCTATGGGAACCCAAATTTTAACTTAAAGCAATATGTGGGATATTCTTAAATACTCTTCTTCTTTAGATCTACCAGTTGTATTTTTTTGATATTTTGTATACAGCATCCCAAGGGGCCTCAATTTCAAATTTCTCACTGTTGTATGGAAGCCTAAATCTTAACTGAATCCAATATGAGGAATATTTTTGAAAAAATATAGCATCCTTGGGGGTTTGAATTCAAATTAGCTCGAATCAAGTCCCTGGGGCAACATTTAGTTTTCCTATGGAAGCCCGAAACTTAACTAATCCAATATGATGAATATTCTTGAAAAAACTTTTTTTTCAGATTCACAAGCCAGAATATTAAGATACTTGGTATACAGCATACTTTGGGTGGCAGATTTAAGTTCGTTCAAATAAAGTGCCCGGGTTCATATTTGGATCTTAGATGCTTAGATTTATTTATTTAACAGTATAAATCTTCTCATGGAGCCCAAATCTTAACTTTGCAATATTTGGAATATTCTTTAAAACATCAACTTCTTCACATCCACCTGTCAGAGTCGATCAATATTTGGTATATAGCTTCCTAAGGGTGGTAGATTCAGATTTGTTCTCCTATGCAAGCCTGAATTTTAACTTAGTGCAGTATGAGGAATGGTCTTTAAAAATCTTCCTATTCTTATCTACCAGGCAGAATCTTATGATATCTGGTATTCAGCATCTTTAGGGGGATTCAAGTTTGTTTAAATCAAGTGCCTATTTAGGCTCTGTAGTGTTAATTAGTCATAGATGCTGGATATGACCTTTAATCCCTATTTAAACAACTTACAGCATAAGATGATCATTCTGACAAATAAAAAACATATGGGTTTCTTATTCATTTTTACAGAAGGCTTTCTCAAAGCAAATTTAGCCCAAAATTGTCCCATTTGTAACCTGCAAGTTGTCAGGTCCCAAATAGGTCTGGGTTAGTCATTGAGCACTCCTGTGTGACCTTGTCTCTCTCAACTGAATGCACTTGACAGTACACAGTTTAAATCAAGACCATCAGCAGATTATTTTGGCCATTTCACCATTAATGAGAATTATTTTAAAAAATCCACACCACCAGAAAATAAAACTACAGCTCAAAATTGCAATTTGGCCGAAGATATCCAATCACCTTTTTAATAGGAAACAAAACCTTAAGTGAAAAATAAAAAATTCCCCATACTCTCAGAAACAGTATATGTGCATCTGTATTTAATTCTGAGAAAAATGATGTATGACACATACAAAAAAATTGTTAACTTAGTGTCCTTAAGCCCCATGGATAGCGGCAGACCGTGCACTCTGATACCCAAATTTTTACATATTTTTACACCGCAATGTTCAGTGGGGGAAGGCCTGTTCTTGCACATTTCTGACTCTGATAAAAGCTTTGTAGATTAAATTTTGCATTATATGAAAGCATGTAACATCAGTGCTTCCCCTATTCTGTCAAGGAATGTGCTTCAACCTGAGAGAAGGAAGTTAGATTTCAATAGCTCTCATGGCAGCTGTGTTGGTATATTGCCAATGATCGGACTAAACCAATGGTTATTGATTATTTATTTTTGATGTGCAAAGTCACTTTCTGCACCAAAAGTTACCTCAAGATCACACATAAACTGATTAAATTAAAAAACAAAACACCAGAAATTACATTCATTTGTAAACTACCTCCTCCCTCAAAAATCCATATTTCAGCCCCCACCCACCCTTCTCCACACCATCCTCAACTCACTTTCCTCCTTTGGCCAAGCATCATTTACTGATTCTATCAATTATAATATAATGTTATCATAAAAGAAAGATTTCTATAAATCTTTTGCAACCACATTTTCCTGCATAGCATACATTGTGTTTGCTAAAGGGTTAAAAATAGACCCAGGTTAGTTCCTGGCCTGATCCAAAAGACTGACATTTGAAGTATATGCTATTTGAAAGGAGCTGTACAAATATAATGATGAAGAATATTCAGTCCCATATTATCCCTACTAATTAGACAAGACTCTGATAATTTCCTGGAAATTCCTCATTTCTCCACTGGGGATTTTACAGCATAAGATGATCATGCTGACAAATAAAAAAACATGGGTTTCTTATTCATTTTTTCAGAAGGCTTTCTCGAAGCAAATTTACAAAAAAATTGTCCCATTTGTAACCTGCAAATTGTCAGGTCCCAAACAGGTTTGGGTCAGTCATTGAACACCCCTGTGTGACCTTGACCCCTAACTGAAATGCACTTGACAGTACACAGTTTGAATCAAGACCATCAACAGATTATTTTGGCCATATCACCATTAATGAGAATTATTTAATAAATACACACCACCCCAAAATAAAATTATAGCTCAAAATAGCCATTTGATCGAGGATATCCAATAACCTCGGACATGACCTTTTAATAGGAAACGAGACCTAAGACCAATAAAATTGGTGACTTTCGACTCACACAGTTTGTCCTAATAATGAATGATCATAATAATTTTTAGCTTAATTTGACAAAGTCAAGGTCAGCTGTTGTCAGGCATATGCAGATGTCTGTCTCTACACGATTTGTTCAGCAAGGCCAACAGTCCACAGTTTTTTTCTGATCATTACCAGACTTAATATGCATGTTCAGGTTCACGCCTAAGTCCCATTGTGGTCATGGTTGGGCACCCACAATGGCCTTTACAACAGCCATCTTGGGATTTCTTCAGCACAAGCTACAAGTCACATTTATGTATCAATTTTTTTTTTAAAAATTTGCAGTGTGATTCAGTTTGATTAGTAGATGAGAACATCCTATTTGGTGATGGTTGTCCATCCAAAATGGCAGCCATCTTGGATTTTGTAAGAACGCTGTCCTCAATTCATTCAACATGGGCTGCAGCCTGCAGTTCTTTTCTGATCGTCACTAAATTTCATGTGCATATTCAGGTTCATACCTAGATGGGAACACCCTATTATGGTCTAGGATGGCAGTCTATAATAGCTGTCACAGCAGTCCTCTTTGATTTCTTCAGTACTGGCTACACCATGCATTTGTTCTTCCAATTTTCTTGAAAATTTGCAGGTTAACTTAGTGTGATGAGAAGATGAGTATGTCCTATTTTATTAATGGTGGACAGCCCATAATAGCTGCCATGGAATTTTTCAGAACCCTGTCCACAATTTGTCTTTCATGGGCTACAACCTGCATTTCATTCCCAATCTTATCGGTCTTTAGATTCATGCCTAGATCAGAACGTTGTATTGTGGTCACACTTGGCCACCACACAATTGCTGCCACTGCAGCCATCTTCAATTTTCTTCACAGGCTACAGTTTGCATTTGTGAATCAATTTTCCTGAAATTTGACATGGTGACTAAGTTTGATGAGTTGACAAGAACAACCTATTTTGATAACTGGTGGCCGCCCATAATGGCTTCCATGTCACCCATCTTGGATGTGTTCAGAACATTCTGTAGTCACATTTATGTATCTGTCTTTGTGAAACTTAGCCTACTTCCTTAGTATGATGAGTATGAGTGGGTGAGGATGTCCTATGTTAGTCATGATCAGCTTCACTCAATGGCTGCCATAGCAGCCATCTTGGATTTCTTCAGCACTCTCCACAGATTGTATTTTGGACCAGTTTATCGCTCACCTGACTGAAAGTCAAGGTGAGCTATCGTGATCACTCACCATCTATCACCTGTTGTCCTTGAACCTTGACTTCTCCTCCACAACTGCTGGACTAATTTCAGTTAAATTTGAGGTAACAATATTTTCCTTTGTAATGAGAGGGGGCAAGATTCATGCCCCCCCCCCCCCCCACCCCCACCCCCCTCCCAGTCAGTATTATTGAGTCATAAGTACTTGATTCATGTAAAAAAAATTCTGCTTTCCCATGGGAATCCCAGGAGCTAAAAATAGAAATATTTTCAAACGCCCACATTTCCCAAATCACAGAGATCTGTTATTTGGTATGCAGCAGCCTTAAGATCAGTAGAATGGAGTGGTAAATAAAAATTGCAATCAGTTCTGTCGTTCTGTCATAGTGTACTGTAAAAGGAATAAAAAAATGCTGATTCAGCATATTTGGAGAAATTTAAAAAAATTCTTCTCCAGAATCACTGATCAGAATCTTTTGGTATTTGGTATACATCAAATACCAGTTTGTTAAAATTAAGCCCTTTCATATTTGGGCTCAATACAGGTACAAGAATTTGAATTATGAGAAGTACTCTGTAAAGAATCTTCTTCAAAGTCACCAGTGAGAATCTTTTAATATTTGGCATACAACATTGCTACAGGGGTCAGATTCACATTTGTTCAAATCAAGTCCCCCAGTTAATATTTGGACTCCCTATCAGGGCCAAAATTTTAACTTAGTGCAGTATGAAAAATAATCTTTAAAAATCTTCTTCAAATCCACCAGTCAGAATCTTTTGATATTTGGTATACAGCATCTTTATGAAGGTCAAATCTAAGTTTGTTCAAATCAAGTCCCTGGGTTAATTATAGGCTCCATGATGGAGCCTGAATTTTAAGTTAATTCAATATGAGGAATAATCTTTTTCTCGAGAACCACTAGTCAGAATCGTTTGATGTATGGTATACAGAATCCTTACAGGGTCAGATTCACATTTATCCAAGTCAAGCCCAAGGTAATAATTGAGCTCTCTATGGGAGCCTAAATTTTAACTTTGTGCATTATGGAAAATAATCTTTAAAAATCTTCTTCTTCAGCTCAAGCAGTGAGCACTTCAAGCTCAACTTTGGTGCAGTCAAATTTGAGGTTATGTCATGGACTGTTGTCCGTCTGTCCATCCGTCAACAATTCAATATGGCTTGGGCTAGAGGCTGTATTTGTTATCACCGTGGGACGAGAACGAGTGTTTTTGGGTGTGGTCCGAAATTCAAGATGGCCATTGGCAGCCATTTTGTACCAAAATTAGTGCAATCAGTTTTTTGTACAGAACTTCTGTAGGAATGTTCTGATTTGAATAAATTTGTGTATGAATGTTTAGTAATATGGAATACATCACATATAATATAGGCTTTTTTCTCATGCAAAAATTATGCAAATTAGATGAACTTTGATTTATTCACTGCTACTTTTACACAGTAAGTACACATGTCAATACTCCTCGGGCTAGGGTCTGTATTTATGAACCGATCTTCATGAAACTTCTTGGGTACCTTTGTTATCACCTTGGGACTAAAACGAGTGTTTTTGGGTGTGGTCCAAAATTCAAGATGGCTGCCGGCAGCCATTTTGTACCGAAGTTAGGTACAATCAGTTTTATGTACAGAACTTCTATATGAAGGTTCTGATTTGAATAAATTGTTGTATGAATGTTTAGTAACATGGAATACATCACATATAATTCAAGTTATTTTCTCATGCAGAAATTATGCAAATTAGATGAACTTTGATTTTCATCAGTGCTACTTATACACAGTAAGTGCACATGTGAATATGGCTCGGGCTAGAGACTGAATTCCTGAACCGATCTTCACGAAAATTCTTGGGTACCTTTGTTATCACCTTGGGACGTGAAGGAGTGTTTTGAGGTGTTCAAGATGGCTGCCGGTGACCATTTGATACCGAAATTAGGTGCAATCAGTTTTTTGTACAGAACTTCTATGTGAATGTTCTGTTTGGAATAAATTTTTGTATGAATGTTTAGTAACATGGAATACATCACATATAATACAGGGTTTTTTTTCTGCATAAATTATGCAAATTAGATGAACTTTGATTTCTTCAGTGCTACTTATACACAGTAAGTGCACATGTCAATACGTGAAGGAGTGTTTTGGGGTGTTGTACGAAATTCAAGATGGCTGCCGGCGGCCATTTGATACCTAAATTAGGTGCAATCAGTTTTTTGTACAGAACTTCTATATGAAGGTTCTGATTTGAATAAATTGTTGTATGAATGTTTAGTAACATGGAATACATCACATATAATACAAGTTATTTTCTCCTGGATAAATTATGCAAATTAGATGAACTTTGATTTCTTCAGTGCTACTTATACACAGTAAGTGCACATGTGAATATGGCTCAGGCTAGAGACTGTATTCATGAACCAATCTTCACAAAACTTTTTGGGTACCTTTGTTATCACCTTGGGACGAGAATGAGTGGTTTTGGATGCGGTCCGAAATTTCAAGTTGGCCACTGGCGGCCAATTAGACAAACTTTTGATTTATTCAGTGTAAGCTTCCTTCGAATTGGCTGGGATATAGTAAGTGGTATTTTAATCTATTTTCATGTCCTGACTAAAAGTTAGGACGAGTTACACTCATCACTTTCGTGGATCGTTATCTGGCATCCATTGTAAGGTAGCTCTTGAGTCTTCTCAAAATCTACACACACGATTCCACTAAAATTGCTTGCCAGTGGGGGCTTTGGTTAACCCTTCACAGTAATTCAGTATTTATCAAAACTTAATATTACATTTCACCTGACATTGTCAACATGAGGTATTGCCATTACTTGGCGCCCATTGTTTTTTAGCTTTCACATATTAGAAGTTTTCCTTTTCAGAACCACTCGTGCAAATCCAATCAATTTTCTCTCAAATCTCATTTGGCCCATTGAAACCATGAGCAGTGAAGCAGAGCTTGTTTATTATGGTAAAATAGGACCAGTCACCTATGCTTGAGGTGGAAATTCTCTAAGAGTATAAACGATTGATTAAACTTGCCTTTATCTCCATGTCATGATGAGCCATTGTGCAGAAATATATGACCTTAAATAACTATAAATAAATAATTACATTTGGGGGATACCTTTCCAAGTTTGTTTTGTACATGTTGTAAAGCTGAACGGGGTGAGTGCAGTGCCTTAATCCTTTAACTAACACGAAACTCAGGCGACACTTGAACACAAAATTCCAGAATAACTAAGTTTTTTCATTTTTTGCATCAAAAACATAGCTTATGCCCTTTCACTAGAACAGCCCCAACAAGCTTGTTCCTATGGGAGATCATATGCTATGTTTTTGAGACAAAAAGAGTTTTAGTGATCAGTCTTCGTCTGTCATCCGTCATCCGTGAACATGGTGTTTGTGACTTCTCCTCCAGAATAGCTGAACTGATTTAAGTGAAATTTGAGATGCTTGTTTGTTATGGCATCGCATTTTGATTTTGTTCAAATCAAGTTGCCCCACCCCTGGGTAGGTCCACACCCAAAAAGTATGCCTAAATCTTAAAAAATCTTCTTCTCATGAACCAGCAGTAGCAGAGACTTGATATTTGGTGTGCAGCTTCCTTTTGAGGTGTAGACTCAGATTTGTTCAAGAGAAGTTTGAGGGTTATATTTACCGTCGTTTTGGGAGGGGCAAGAATTTTGGCCCTGCCCAAAATTTCTATTTTCCAAACCGAGAGGCTGATTTGAACCAAATACCAAATTTGATTTGAGGGCTTATTGGGTGATAAGTACTTAATTTATGCAACAACAAATTTTCTCGTCGCCCCATGGGAACCGCAGGAGCTAAAAATAGAAAAAAAAATTGAAATGCCCATATCTTCAAAACTACACAACACTGAGAATTTTTATTTTGGTGTGAAGCTTCCTTATGACCAGCAGAAAGGAATGATCCAAAAAAATTGGCAACAGTTTTGTCATAGGGTACTTTTCCGCGACTTTGAAAAAGCTTTCATATTTCACATATAACATCTTTGGAAGATTGATTCACATATTTGATGAAATCAATTCCCTGGGTCCATATTTGGGCTCTCCCAGGGAGCCCAAATGTTCAAATTTGTGCAATATAAGGAAAATTCTTTATTTATTTATTTATTTATTTATTTATTTATTTATTTATTTATTGGTGTTTACGGTCACATACTTATGCACAATGGATAATTGTGACCATGACAGTTTTATGGGTGGAGGAAGCTGGAGTACCTGGAGAGAACCACCGAGCATCGACGAGCAACTGTCAGCTCCTCAACATTCTAACTCTGTTCAAGCTCTGCTCAAACAGGGTTACAGTGGTTGAAGACATGTGCACCATTGACGTGCAGTACGCCTTAGTACACAGCATCATCATGCCCCCATGGGGGCAACCAGGATAAAGTGCCTTGCCCAAGGACACAAAGCGTGTCATCCCAGATGGGGAGGAATATTCTTTGAAAATCTTATATTTGGTATGCAGCATCCTTAAGGGGGTGAGATTCAAGTTTGTTCAAGCTAAGTCCCTAGGGTTCAAGTTTGTTCAAGCTAAGTCCCTAGGTTCATATTTGATATCCCTGTGGGAGGCAGATTTATAACTTAGTTCATTATGAGGAATATTATTGAAAAATCTTCTTCATCACATCCACCAGTTAGAATCTTTTGATATTTGGTATACAGTATCCTTAGGGAAGTGAGATATAAGTTTGTTCAAGCCAAGTCTCTGGGTTCATATTTGGGATTCCTGTGGGAGCCCAAATTGTAGTAAAATTTCTATTTTCCAAACTGAGAGGCCTATTTGAACCAAATTTGATATGAGGGCTTATTGGGTCATAAGTATCTAATTTATGACAAAATGTTTTTTCCGTCGCCCCATGAAACTGTAGGAGCTAAAAATAGAAAAAATTTAAAACACCCATATCACCAAAACTATGCTGCACTGAGAATTTTTATTTTGTGTGAAGCTTCTTTAGGAACAGCAGAAAGGAATGGTCCAAAACAAATTGCCATTGGTTTTATTATAGGGTACTTTTCCAGGACTTTGTAAAAATGCCGAGTCCTCATTTTATAACACTGTGAGTAATAGGAAAAACATTAAAGTATCTTCTTCTCCCATACCACTTCTCCAAAGGCTTTAATATTTCACATATAACATCTTTGGAAGATTCATTCACATATTTGTTGAAATCAAATTCTTGGGTCCAAATTTGGGCTCTCTATGGGAACCCAAATGTTCAGATTAGTGCAATATGAGGAATATTCTTTAAAAATATTCTTCAGATCTTTTGGTATGCAGCAGCCTAAGGGAGGTGAAATTCAAGTTTGTTCAAGCCAAGTCCCTGGGTTCATATTTGGGCTTCCTGTGGGAGCCTGAATTATAACTTAGTTGAATATGAGGAATATTATTTAAAAATCGTTTTTTTTCAGATCCACTGGTCAGAATCTTTTGGTATTTGGTATAAGCTTTTCTTAGGAGGGGAGATGTTACTTGTTCAAATCAATTCCCTGGGTTGATATTTAGGCTACCATGTCAGGTGAGCACCCTCAGGCCTCCTGGGACCTCTTGCTGTGAATAGCACTGGCCAGATTTGCTCGTTAAGTTTGGTAAATGGTTAAAAGTTGCAAATTCTTTAAATATTTTCTGATAAACCACCAGTCACAATGCATTGAGATTAGGTATATACAACTTCTTTTAGTGACGCAGATTTGAATTTATTCAAAGAAAGTTTCTAAAAGCAGAAGTAGCAAAAATGTATGGTCTTGCCTGACATTTCTATTTTTTGATGAACCATTCAGCCAATTTGAGCAAAATTTGGTATGCAAAATTATTTGGTGACATGTTATTGTTTTTTTCAAAATTCTTTGTTATTCATAGCCCTGTGGGAACTACAGAAGCTAAAAATAGGAAAAAAATTATGCGCTTATAATTTGAGAACCAGATTTGTGGAATCTTCTTGGGAGTTTTAAAATTTATTGGGCTGAAAAAACTCTTTTTTTTTACTTCTTTTCACTTAACTTAATAAAGTCAAGATAAGCTATTGCGATCATGTGTGGAGAAGTCTGTGAGTCTCTTAGTCCATTCACATTTTCTTTTGCACAGGCTGCACTCCGTAGTCCTTGTTTGGTTATTGCAAAATTTCATATGTAGATTCAGGTCATGTCTCGATGAGAATGCCCCCTTTTAGTTGCAATTGGTCATCTTTGATGGCTGCGTGGACCCAAAACCCGAGAACCTTTATCGCAGTCTACAGGTCGTATTTATAAAGGGATTTCACTTAACTTGGTAGGATGACATTGTATAATGTCTAGATGAGAACATCCAATTTTGGTTGGGTTCATTCAACCGTGATGGCCGCAGGGGGACATTTTCTAGATTCCTTTAGCACAGTCTACAGCTTGCATTTATGAAAGGATTTTATTGCAAAGTTGTAGGATGACTCAGTATAATGTCCAGTTGTAACTTGAAATGATAACTCAGTATGAGTTCAACTTAGTGCCATGTGAGAAAAATTTAAAAAATTCACATCCACCATTTTGAATCTCCCATATTTGATATACAGCATCCTTCGGTGGGGAGTCAGATTCAAATTTGTTCAAATTACATCCCTAGGTTGATATTTGGGCTCTCTATTTTTGATTTACTGGAAATCTGGCGTTATTTCAGTGGTAGCATCTTAATACTAGAAAAAAATCATCTGACATGGACAACAGTTATAAATAATTACATGACTATTCCTCTGTAGTGTTAACTAACCAAAGGTAATTAAATCCTTCTTTACACAACTTTGTCTGGTGAGCACTTCAGGTCCTTTGGAGCCTCTTATTTTTAGCTCAACTTGACAAAGTCAAGCTGAGCTATTGCTATCACTTCTCGTCCGTCGGCGTACGTATGTACGTACGTGTACATACGTATGTACATTAGTACATTAGTACGTACGTCCACAATTTCCTTTGGCATGCCTCACAGGTCACATTTATGATCAGATCACTTTGAAACTTGGTATGCTTGTTTGAGGTGACCTCCAGATGGGAGCTATCGATTTTCTTCAATTTCTGTCAAAAAATGTTGCCAACGTTCTTAGAACTTAGTTTAGTCAAACCACAATATATCCCTTTGACACACCCTACAGGGCACATTTATGATTGCTTTGAAACCTGGTATGCTTGTTTAGGTTGACCTCTAGATGGGAGCTAGCGATTTTTTTCAATTTCCATCAAAAAATGTTGCCACGGCCAATGTTCTTAGAACTTAATTTGTTGTTTTGAAACTTTGTATGCTTATGCAGGATGACAAAGATAGGAGCTATCGATTTTCTTTTCATTTCCATCAAAACTGTTGCTGTTCGCAACAGTCTTTGAATTTATTGCATTTGTGCATCAACATTCCTCTTTGACATGGCCTACAGGCCACATTTATCAGGATTTTTTTTTTTAACTTGGTGTGCTCATTGGGCGAGACCTTTAGATGAGAGCTATTGGTTAGCATTCATTCCTGTGAAAAAAGTTGCCATTTACAATAACCTCTGAACTTACTGCATTTGTGTATCAACATTCTTCCTTTAGCTAGTCTTACAGTTTACAATTATAAATTCATTATTTTCATTACTCTTGACGTTGTGCGCACACAATGCTGTTATGTTGAAATTTCACCAAATAACATTGGTACCAATGATCTTCAATTTTGCCATGTCATTTATAACTTACCAAGTTCAAGTTTGTCAAGTTGAGCTACAGTGTCACTGACACTTTCATTTCAAGTTTTTGTGGATTTTTAATGATTTTATAAAAATAAAAAAAAAGGTTCACCCAGTCAGTCTTGGGGGAGGAAGGTCCATTGGGTGATCTTTTTTTCCCTTGCTTTAAAATGAGTTTTGAAGAGTTTTGAGTGATTTTTTGCACTAAAACAATTCACCCAACAGACCCTTCCTCCTCCAGACACCCCCTTCCCCAGCTAAATTAGATGAATTAGATTAACACCACCTGTGGCAACTGTGTTGTGTCTTTGAACAAGACACTTACACCCACATTGAAGTGGGGGAACGGTGTCATTGTGTACTAAGGTGATGCTGCACTTGTCTTCAACCAATGCTAACCCTGCTTGTGTGGAGTCAGTATGTTATGGAGCCTGACAGCTGCTTGCCATTGCTTGGTGGCTCTCTCTGGGTACCCCGGCTTCCTCCACACGTAAAACTGTCTGACACGAGATGACCCTGGCTGTCAAAAGTGTCATTAAAATCCAATAAATAAATAAATAAATAAATAAATAAATAAATAAATAAATAAATAAATAAATAAATAAATGTAAATTCTGAATGTGACCATAAATCCATCATTAAACAACTTTCTCAGGTGAGTGATTAAGGTCCCTTGGGCCTCATGTTAATATAATGAAATGATATTATTTTTACCTGACAATTAATTTGATACAAACAAAATATAAACTAATGAAGACAGTGGCTGGATTCTACTTTTTTGTAAAAGGTAAAAATGGTGACTAGCATTACCATCCATCTAATTGACTTGTCTATTGTTACCATTCATGTTTGTTTACTTTTGTTATTAGGTCGATAGCAACACCAGTCAAATGGATGGGATCTGCCATGTATTTTGCAATGGGATTTCACTGCGTCAAAACTAAAGGAAAGTGTGCCTCCTCTGCTGAGGCCCCAATAACCTGTGTTGCTTCTCATTCAAGCTTTTTTGATGGAATCATCGCATTTTGCTCTCCGAAGCTGCCAAGTTTTGTATCCAGAAAGGAAAATGAGTTAATACCAATATTTGGAAGTATGTATTGAGAATCACAACCTTGTGTCTTGCACTTTCAGTAGTTAGACCTAATGAGTTTTATGTACCTGTTAATACTGCATTGAGAACCACAGCCAATTTTATGAGCATGTAACTTTCACATGATCGGTTGCAGCATTTGTTATTTATTCCCATCTAGCAGTCCTGTACAAAATTAGACAAAATTAATGGGACCTAAGAAAAAGTTTCCTCAAACCTTTTATCTATCTGGACTAGATGATGACACTTAAAAAAACAATTAAAATATTCATTTTTTTGCTCCAAAACATCAGTTACGACCCCTCATTGGAACAAATTTGACAAGGGATTGTAAGCTAGGCTTTTGAGGCAAGAATTGAACAACGCATAACATTTAAATGGTAATTTTTGTGAATAAGCTGCCAATAAAAACTTCATAGTGTTTTGTCTACTATTGTTGATAGAAAGGCATGACAAATTTGGAGTACTGGTGTAACAGGGGATCTCTCCCCCCCCCCCCTCCTAGGGGTGGAGATATGCCCCAGAGTATCTCCACAATTCTGGGCATCCCCCTCCCCCCTGGCCTATGACTAAAAATAATTTTCAACATAACTTCCCTTTAGCTCACCTGACTGAAAGTAAGGATGATCTGTTTTGATCACTCACCATCTGACACCCATCATCCATCGTCTGTGAGCTTGGTGTTTGCACCTGCTCCTCCAAAGCTGCTGAACTGATTTCAGTTAAATTTGAGGTGATTGCTTGTTCTGACATTGCATTTTATTTTTGTTCAAATCATCTTGCCCATCCCCATAGGGAGGGGGTTGGGGAAATGCTCAAAAAATTTAAAAAATTCTTCTCATGAACCAGTGGATACAATGGCTTGATAGTTGGTATGAAGCTTCCTTTTGAGGTGTAGAATCAAGTTTGTTCAAACAAAGTTCTTGGAGCAATATTTGCTTTTGTAATGGGAGGGGTAAGATGTTTGGCTCTGCCCAAAATTTCTATTTTCTGAACCACTGACCCGATTTGAACTAAATTTGCTAGGTGGTATTATTGAATCATAAGTACATGATTTTTGTCAAAAAATATTTCCCATGTCCCCATGGGAACCCCAGAAGCTCAAAATAGAATTTTTTTCAAATGCCCCTATTTCCTAAACTGCCTGGGACAGAGAACTGTTATTTGGTATGAAGTAAAGCATTGAAAAAATACTTTGTCAGCATTTTTGATAAAATTTTTAAACAAAATTCTTTCCCCCGAACTGCTGATCAGAAATTCAGAATCTTTTGATATTTGGAATATGGCATCCATAGAGGCTCAGGATACAAGTTTGTTAAAATTATGCCCTTCGTTTCATATTTGAGCTCAATAGAGGCACCAAAATTTTAACTTATATGGAAAATAATCATTAAAAATCTTCTTCTTCAGAATCACCACTCAGAATCTTTTAATATTTGGTGTACACCATTGTAACGAGGGGCAGATTCAAGTTTGTTCAAATCAAGTCCCTTGGTTAATATTTGGGCTTCCTGTGTGGCCTGAATTTTAATTTAATGCAATATGGGGGATAATCATTAATAATCTTCTTCATATCCACCAGTCAGAATCCTTGATATTTGGTGTACGACATCCTTAGGGAGTTAGACCTAATTTTGTTCAAACCAAGTCCTTGGGTTAATATTTGGACTCCCTGTTGGAGTAGTCCAATATGAGGAATAATCTTTAAAACACTTCTTCTCCAGAAACACTAATCAGAATCTTTTGATGTATGGTATACACAATCCTTACATGGGTCTGATTCAAGTTTCTTAATTCAAGTCCATCTGTTAATATTTGGGCTCTCCATGGAAGCGCAAATTTTAACATAGTGCAATACAGGGATTACTGTTTACATATCTTCTTCTTTAGAGTCACTAGACTGAATATTTTTGATATATGGTCTACAAAGCAGTCTTATGGGGCAGATTCAGGTTTGTTAACATCAAGTTCTTTGAATAATATTTGGGCTCCCTATTGGAGCCCAAATTTTTACTTGCTGAAATATGAGAAATTCTAACAAAGTTTTTTCTCACAAACCCCCACTTAGAATCTCTTGATATGTGGTATACACATTTCATGGGGTAGTCAAATTCAAATTTAGAAAAATAAAGTTTCTGGGTTAATATTTGGGCTCACTATTGTAGGAATATGAGGAATAATCTTTAAAAATCTTTTTCTCCAGAACTACTAGTCCAAATTTTTAGATGCATGGTATTGGACATCAAACCGAAAGGTCTACGGTTCGATCCCTACCAGGAGTAACTGCACTGTGTCCTTGGGCAATGCACTTCATCCCAACTGCCCATGTGGGGCACGGTTGCGCTCTGTACTAAGGCATACTGCATATCGATGGTGCACTTCCACCAGTGCCAACTGTGCTTGTGTTGAGTTAGTATGTTGAGTCGTTGACAATTGCTCCTCATTGCTTAGTGGTTCTCTCTGAGTACACCAGCTTCCTCCACCCAACTGACTCAAGGTGGCCTTGGCTGTCATAAGTGTCATTAAACCCCAATAAATAAATACAGCACCTCTATGGGTGTCAGATTCAAGTTTGTTCAGATCTAGTCCTTTGATTAATATTTGGGCTTCCTATTGGAGCCCAAATTTTTACTTGGTGCAAAACTGAGAATATTCTTTAAAAATCGTCTTTTCAAGACCCCCAGTTAGAATCATTTGATACCTGGTATACACCAAACCTGGCTTTGGGGGGGGGGGGGGGGGAAGCAGAGCAGATTCAAGTTTGTTAAAATGAAGTGCCTCGGTGAATATTTGGGTTCCCTACTACTATGAGTAATAATCTTTAAAAATTTGCTTCTTGATATTCAATCAGGATCTTTTGATATTTGTTGTACAGCATCCTTAAAAGGTTCAGATTCAATTTGTTACCTTACATGACTGAAAGTCAGGATGAGCTATTGTGAGCACTCACTGTTTGTCATCCATGGACATGGTGTTTGCACCTTCTCCTCCAAAACCGCTGAAATGGTTAAATTTAAAAGTTTAAAAATTTGAGGTGATTGCTTGTTCTGACATCGCATTTTGTTTTTGTTCAAATCAATTTGCCCAGACCCATGAGGAGTGGAAAATGCTCCAAAATTTAAAAACATCTTCTCATGAACCAGTGGGTACAATGACTTGATGTTATGTACAGAGCTTCCTTTTGAGGCACAGAATCAAATTTGTTTGACGAACAATATTTGCCTTTGTAATGGGAGGGACAAGATTTTTGGTCCTGCCCAAAATTTATATTTTTTTTAACCAATGATCCGATTTGAACTAAATTTCGAATGTGGTATTATTGAGTGATAAGTACTTGATTCATGGAAAAAGAAAATTCCCTGTGTCCCCATGGGAACTCCCAAGGGCTAGAAATAGAAATATTTTCAAACATCTATATTTCCAAAACCAAGCAAGACAAAGTACTGTTATTTGGTATGAAGACTATTATTTGGTATGAAGCATCCTCAGGACCAATAAAAAAACTTGCCAGCGGTTGTATCAGAATGATCTGTAGGGGGGTGGGGGATGGCATCGAAAAAATTCTGTGTCCGCATATTTGCAAACGTTAAAAAAAAATTTCCTCCCCCAAACCACGGATCAGTATCTTTTGATATTTGGTATACAGCTGCCATAAGGGGGCAGATACAAGTTTGTTAATATTAAGCACCTCGGTTCATATTTGGACTAAATACAGGAGCCTGAATTTTAACTTTAAAAATCTTCTTCAGAACCACCACTCAGAATCTTTTAATATTTGGTATATATCATTGTTACGGGGGTTAGATTCAAGTTTGGTCAAATCAAGTCCCTCAGTTAATTGGGCTTCCTATGGGGTCCAAATTTTAACTTAGAGTGCTATGGGGAATAATCTTCAAAAATCTTCTTCTTCAGATATACCAGCCAGAATCTTTTGATATTTGGTGTACAGCATCCTTAGGAAGATTAGATCTAATTTTGTTCAAACCAAGTCCCTGGGTTTATATTTGAGCTCCCTATTGGAGCCTGAATTTTAACTTGGTCCAATGAGGAATAATCTTTAAAACTCTTCTCCAAAACCACTAGTCAGAATTTTTTGATATGTATTATACAAAATCCTTACAGGAGTTTGGTTCCTTTGGTCAACTCAAGTTCATCGGTTTATAGTTGGGCTCTCTTTTGGAGCACAAATTTTAACTTAATGCAATATGGGAAATAATCTTTTAAAATCTTCTTCAAATCCACCAGTCAGAATCTTTTGATATTTGGTATACAGTATCCTTAAGGAGGTGAGACCTAAGTTTGTTCACACCAAGTCCCTGGGTTAATATTTTGGTTCCCTATTGGAGACCAAATTTCAACTTAGTCCAATATGAAGAATAATCTTTAAAAATCTTCTACTTCGGAACCACCAGCCAGAATCTTTTAATATTTATTTTTCATCATTTTTTACGAGGGTCAGATTCCAGTGACTTTAAATGAAGACCCTCCGTTAATATTCAGGCTTCCTATGGGAGCCCAAATTTTAACTCAATGCAATATGAGGAATGATCTTTAAAAATCTTCTTCTTCAGATCCACTGTTCAGAATCTTTTCATATGTGGTATACAACATCCTTATGGGTGACAGATTCAAGTTTGTTCAAATCAAGCAGTTGATATTTGTGCTCCCTATGGATGCTAGGCGGGGCAAATTTTAACATAGTGCTAAATTGGTAAATTTTCAAAATCTTCTTCTCCCAAACCACCAGTCAGAATCTTTAATACTTGGTATACAACATCCTGAGGGGGAGGGGGGGTTGCAGTTTTTAGGGGTTTTTTTTTAGCTCACCGAAGGAAGTTCAACTTATCACTTGCCATCCGTCGTCGTGAACATTTTTCAAACGACTTCTCCTCTGAAACCACTGATCTGATTTTCACGAAACTTCATGTGGATGTTCATTACTATATGGCAATTCATGTTTGTTCAAATGAAATGGCCACGTCCCTTGGGGGCTCTGTATGGGGCATAAATCTTATAGCACAGTATGAATTGTAGAAAAATTATTAAAAAATCTTCTTCTCCAGAACCAGTGGGCAGAATCTTTTGATACTTGGTATGCAGCGTCTTGGTATAGGTCTGATTCAAGTGTGTTCAAATCGCCCCCCCTAGATTCATATTTGGGCTCACTATAGAAGCCCAAATTCGAACTTAGTGCATTTCAGGCACATTTCTTAAAAAATCTTCTTCTCCAGATCCAGCAGGCAGAATCTTTTGATATTTGGTATGCAACATTGTGGGGTGGATCTGATTCAAGTTTCTTCAAATTGGCCCCCTGGATTCACATTTGGGCTCAGTATAGAAGCCTGAATTCGAACTTAGTGCATTTCAGGCAAATTTCTTAAAAAATCTTATCTTCTTCTCAAGATCCAGCAGGCAGAATCTTTTGATATTTGGTATGCAATATCTTGGTATGGGTCTGATTCAAGTTTGTTCAAATCGAGTCCCTTGATCAATATTGGGGCTCCCTATAGGGGCATGAATTTTTCCTTAGTGCAATTTAAGGAAAAATCTTCTTCTCCAGAACCAGTGGGCAGAATCTTTTGATATTTGGTATACAGCATCTTGGTATGGGTCTGATTCAAGTTTGTTCAAATGGAGTCCCTTGACCAATTTTGGGGCTCACTATGGGGACCTGAATTTTTACTTAGTGCAACTTAAGAAAAAAAAATTAAAAATCGTTTTCTCCAGAACCAATGAGCAGGATCTTTTGATATTTGGTATACAGCATCTTGGTATGGGTCTGATTCAAGTTTGTTCAAATTGAGTCCCTCGATCAATATTGGGGCTCACTAAAGGGTTGTGAATTTTTACTTAGTGCAATTTAAGAAAAAATCTTTAACAATCTTCTTCACCAGAACCAGTGGGCAGAATCTTTAGATATTTGGTATGCATCATCTTGGTATGGGTTTGATTCACGTTTGTTCAAATTGAGTCTTTTGATCAATATTGGGGCTCACTATGGGGATGTGAATGTTTACTTTGTGCAATTCAAGGAAAATTCTTTAAAAATCTTCTTCAGAACCATCATGCAGAATCTTTTGATATTTGATCAGCAGCATTGCCCCATTCAGTCCTGTTGATGTTTTAGCTCCACAGAGAGTATAGATTTACTCTGTTGAACCTTAAGAATAGCTTTTGATAAAATTTGTGTCTTAAGAGTATGGAACAGTCGGTGAGCGCCTAAAGCCCCCTGGGGCCTCTTGTTTTAATAAAGAGTCTCAGTTAATATTTGGGTTCCCTATGGGTGCCCAAATTTTAACTTTGTGTAATATGACAAATAATCTTGAAAAAATCTCCTTCAGATCCACCATTCGGAATCTACTGATATTTGGAATATGGCATCGTGGGGGTGGAGGTCTTGAAGGGGTTAGATTGAAGGTTGTTCAAGATAAGTCCCATGAGCATAATAAATTTAATGACCTTTCTGTTCAGGCTGAATGGAGCGAGCGTGCACAGCTGGTAGATCCATTGGATTTCTAATGTGCATCTCCTGATTTCAGAATGGCTGCTATCTTGGATCTGACTGGAGAATTTGAATGATGCAAAAAAGTACTTCAGTGATCTGTGGTTGGTATCGTTAAAATGAATTGCGACTGGTGTCTGTCATGAATGTCTGCAAGGTGTTCCGCTAAGCGAATGAAAAATTTCATTTCTTTTTGCCTACGTATTATTTTTTGCAAATTCTGCAGGTGACCAGGTAATTGCAATTTCTGATCATGCAGTTAACATGATGTGGCCCTTTATAACATTTTTTCATGATGGAACTGGGGAACCAAAAGTTGTGCTTGAAGCTGGGGCAAAAGGTGCAATTTATGGTTTCACAGACAGTGTGTGGGTTTTGAATAATATAGCCACTTTGTTGTTTTAAGGTGAGTGGTTTCTCTCTTGTTAATGTGTCATTGAGTGACATGTTTCATAGCCTGCGACCGGTTAGTATACTCTGTAGTATCGGCCACAGATTGCGAATGAATGGGCCTAATATCAACGATTGTGGTAGCGTACTTACTATCCGAGGTTGTTGGTCCAAGACTCATTGAGCTGATGGAGCTTTCGGCCGTGATTGAGTCAGTCGCCATTCCCATTTAGGTGACTATTGATATATAAAAAATATGAAGGAATAATCGAAGAATTGATCCAAGAGGACCACCTAACGGAAACTGGCACTTGGAGGATACTACCTGTAGATATGCATATTAATAATACTGAATACTGATGTGCAGGGTGTTGCCGGTATGTAAATGAAGGAGGGGCAGGGCAAATTATTAAGTGGTATTCTTACCAGATAATAGGTTAGAGAAGAAGATGAGATTGAGAGTTGTTTAAAATGTTATGTACTCTTTTGTGTTGATTCTGTGTTTTAGTTTCTCAATTTTCCTCTGTAGTGTTGCCAAGCCATAGATGCTAATTAAATCCTTCTTTAAGCAACTTTGGTCAGGTGAGTACCTCAGTCCCCATGGGGCATCTTGTTTACTCTGAGGCTGAAAATAAAATGAATTTTATTGAAAGTCCATTTGGCAGAGGGGGAGGGGAGAAGATGCAAAGGAAAAGTTACCCGGGTAAAATATGATTGTACCAAGTGAGGCCTTGTGTGTGTGTGGGGGGGGGGGGGGGGGGGGAAGGGGGGGGGGGAGGGGGCTTCTCTGTTCCAAATCCCATGGAACAGAGAACTGTTATTTGGTATGAAGCATCCTTAGGATCCATAAAACTGGATGGCAAAAAAAATTGCCATCGGTTGTAACAGTGTGTTCTGTAGAGGGTGTCAAAAAAATGCTGAGTCGGCATATTTGCAAAATTTTTTAAAAATTTGTTTTTCCAGAACCAAACATCAGAATCGTTACAGCATCCATAGGGGGGGGGGGGGGGGGGGGGGGGAGGGGGGATTGAGGGAGAGGGTCAGATATTATAAGTTTGTTAAAATGAAGCCTCTCGGTTCATATTAGGGCTCAATACAGGAGCCCAAATTTTTAACTTAGGTTATACATTATGATTAACTGAAGAAAAGACATGATGCTTGGACTATTTTAGTCACTACTGAGGGCTCAAGGAGATTGATTGCTTAATGTAGATTCATTCATGGCCTCAGTTTATATCAGGTTTTGTTCAAGGTGAGCATTTCAGGCCTCTTGTTTTTAACTTACGGGGTTCCACACCTAAAAAATCTTAGACAATATATTCTCAAAATATGTGTATATTAAGTGTCCTCGCCCAGGGTGAGGGGTGAAGACACCCAGGCCAAGGGTACTCCCTCCCCCTCCCATCTATGACTCAAAAACTTTCTGGACAACTTAGGGAATTCTATACCTCAAAATTGGAGAAGATATATACTGGATGAAATATGTGTATATCAAGTATGCTGGGCCTCGGGGTGTGGGGGAGGGGGCAAGATACCAAAGCCAAGGTACCCTAACAAATATATTGTGACAATTCAAAGCTCTTTAAATGAAGCTTATTTAATAAACTCACCAACAAATCACCAGCATTCAAATGCAGAAAACAAACCTCATCTCCACATCCTACAATACTCTGAGGTGTGAATAATATAATTGCACCATTCAAAAACAAACTTCAGTACAGTGCAATAATTAAATCCATAGAGCAATTAAGATTTGCCAGAACAAAAACACTAAGAATTTGTTTTGCAATTTCCTACAAGCAAAACTACAGCTGTATTCAAACATCCAACCAATAACTGGTGTGTCCAGGTCCCCATACACAGTCACCGTTATTGTAACTTCATATTCAAATATTGACTAAGTTTCGATAAACTCAGACTATTTTAAATAAATTGAAGTTCTGAGGTATTGGTTTATTTAAAAAAAAACATATAGGTTGGAACTAGTTTTAACCAGCGGATTAAATACAAAATACCATTATTGCAAATATGAGCAGTTAGTCAATCCAGCTGAACAGTGAGAGGGGGGATGGGGGGGGGGGGGGGGGGGGGAGGCTTGATAATAACATACCACACCAGAAGAGCGTATGTTTATTAATTGAGAATTTGCATGATGATTAGCTTAGATTAGATTATTAGCTCAGCTTTGGCGAAGCCAAATTTGAGGTATTGTCATGGCCTGTCATCCATCTGTCTGTCTGTCCGTCCGTCCGTCCATCGCGCCGTACACACAGCTCGGGCTAGAGGCCGTATTTATGAACTGATGTTTACAAAACTTCTTGGGTACCTTTGTTATTACCGTGAGATGAGAACGAGTGTTTTTGGGTCCGGTCCGAAATTCAAGACGGCCGCTGGCAGCCATTTTGTACAAAATTAGGTGCAATCAGATTTTTGTGCAGAACTTCCATACGAAAGCTCTGATTTGAATAATTGTTTTGTATGAATGTTTAGTACCATGGGATACATCACATATAATACAGGTTTTTTTCTCGTACGCAAATTATACAAATTAGACTAACTTTGATTTATCCAGTGTTACTTTCAGCACTGTAAGTGCAAATGCCAATATGGCTCGGGCTAGAGGCCGTATTTATGAACCGATCTTTACAAAACTTCTTGGGTACCTTGGTTATCACCGTAAGACGAGAACGAGTGTTTTTGGGTCTGGTCTGAAATTCAAGATGTCCGCTGGCAGCCATTTTGTACAAAATTAGGTGCAATCAGATTTTTGCGCAGAACTTCCATATGAAAGTGCTGATTTGAATAATTTTTTGTGTGAATGTTTAGTACCATGGGATACATCACATATAATACAGGTTTTTTCTCGTCCATAAATTGTGCCAATTAGACTAACTTTGATCTATTTAATGTTACTTTCAGAACTGTAACTGCAAATTCCAATACGGCTCAGGGTAGAGGCCGTATTTATGAACCGATCTTTACAAAACTTCTTGGGTACCTTTGTTATCACCGTGGGACAAGAACGAGTGTTTTTGGGTGCAGTCCAAAATTCAAGATGGCCGCCAGCAGCCATTTTGTACCAAAATTAGTGCAACCATTTTTTGTACAGAACTTCTGTATGAAAGCTCTGATTTAAATAAATTTTTGTATGAATGCTTAGTAACATGGAATACATCACATATAATGCAGGTTTTTTTTCTCGTGCAGAAATTATACAAATTAGATGAACTTTGATATATTCAGTACTACTTATACACTATAAGTGCACATGTCAATACGGCTAGGGCTGGAGGCTGTATTTATGAATCGATCTTCAGGAAACTTCTTGGGTACCTTTGTTATCACCTTGGGACAAGAACGAGTGTTTTGGCGTGTGGTCCGAAATTCAAGATGGCTGACGGCGGCCATTTTATACCAAAATTAGTGCAATCAGTTTTTTGTACAGAACTTCTGTATGAAAGTTCTGATTTGAATAAATTTCTGTATGAATGTTTAGTAACATGGAATACATCACATATAATACAGGTTTTTTTCTCGTGCAGAAATTATGCAAATTAGATGAACTTTGATTTGTTCCGTGCTACTTAGTAAGTGCGCATGTCAATACGGCTCGGGCTAGAGTCTCTATTTATGAACTGATCTTCACGAAATTTCTTGGGGTTCCTTTGTTATCACCTTGTGACAGGAACAAATGTTTTTGGGTGCCTTTGTTATCACTGCTATGAGAACAAATATTTTTGGGTTCAGTCAGACCCACTCTGGGACTCAAAGATTTCTTTTTAGCTCACCTGACTGAAAGTCAGGGTGAGCTTTTCTGATCACTTTTCGTCCATTGTCCGTCGTGAAGGTGGTGTTTGGGCCTTTTTCTCCCAAACCACTGGCCACATGTTAATGAAATTTCATGTGAGTAGGGGTTATATAAGGGCATTTTGATTTTTTGTCAAATTAGGTTTCAGCTCATATTAAGCAGAGGGATGGGGCAAAAATGGTCCAATTCTTAAAAAATCTTCTTCTCAAGAACCAGCAATAGCAGAAACTTGATATTTGGTATGCAGCTTCCTTTTGAGGTGTAGACTCAAGTTTGTTCAAGAGAAGTTTGTCGGGCATTATTTGCCTTCATTATGGGAGGGGCAAAAATTTTGGCCACGCCTAAAATTTCTATTTTCAGAACTGTCAGGTCGATTTGAACCAAATTTGATATGAGGTGATAATGGGTCATAAGTAGTTGATTGATGCAAAAAAATATTTTCTCATTGCCCCTTGGGAACCTCGAGAGCTAAAAATAGGAAAAACCTTAAAACTGCCATATCTCCAAAACTACACAGCACAGGGAATTCTTATTTTGTATAAAGCTTAGTTTTATCCAGTAGAATAGAATGGTTAAAAAAATATCCCTATCGGTTTGATCACAAGGTACTTTTTTCAGGACTTTGAAAAAGTGCTGAGAAAAAGATTAAAAAATCTTCTTCTCCAGATCCAGCAGGCAGAATCTTTTGATATTTGGTATGCAACATTGTAGGGTGGATCTGATTGAAGTTTGTTCAAATCGGCTTCCTGGATTCATATTTGGGCTCACTATAGAAGCCCAAATTCGATCTTAGTGCATTTCAGGCAAATTTCTTAAAAAATCTTCTTCTCCAGATCGAGCAGGCAGAATCTTTTGATATTTGGCATGCAACATTGTGGGGTGAATCTGATCCAAGTTTGTTCAAATCGGCCACCTGGGTGTATATTTGGGCTCAGTATAGAAGCCCGAATTCGAACTTAGTGCATTTGAGGCAAATTTCTTAAAAAATCTTCTTTTCCAGATCCAGCAGGCAGAATCTTTTGATATTTGGTATGCAGCATTGTAGTGTGGATCTGATTCAAGTTTGTTCAAATTGGCCCCCCTGGATTCATATTTGGGCTCACTATAGAAGCCCGAATTCAAACTTAATGCATTTCAGGCAAATTTCTTAAAAAATCTTCTTCTCCAGATCCAGCAGGCAGAATCTTTTGATATTTGGTATGCAACATTGTGGTGTGGATCTGATTCAAGTTTGTTCAAATCGGCCCCCTGGGTTTATATTTGGGCTCAGAATAGAAGCTCGAATTCGAACTTAGAGCATTTCAGGCAAATTTCTTAAAAAATCTTCTTCTCCAGATCCAGCAGGCAGAATCTTTTGATATTTGGTATGCAACATTGAGGGGTGGATCTGATTCAAGTTTGTTCAAATCGGCCCCCTGGATTCATATTTGGGCTCACTATAGAATCTCGAATTCGAACTTAGTGCATTTCAGGCAAATTTCTTCAAAAATCTTCTTCTTCAGATCCAGTAGGCAGAATTTTTTGATATTGGGTATGCAGCATTGTGGGGTGGATCTGATTCAAGTTTGTTCAAATCGGCCCCCTGGATTTATATTTGGGATCACTATAGAAGCTCGAATTCGAACTTAGTGCATTTCAGGCAAATTTCTTCAAAAATCTTCTTCTCCAGATCCAACAGGCAGAATCTTTTGATATTTGGTATGCAACATTGTGGGGTGGATCTGATTCAAGTTTGTTCAAATCACCCCCCTAGATTCATATTTGGGCTCACTATAGAAGCCCGAATTCGAACTTAGTGCATTTCAGGCAAATTTCTTAAAAATTCTTCTTCTCCAGACTCAGCAGGCAGAATCTTTTGATATTTGGTATGCAACATTGTGGAGTGGATCTGATTCAAGTTTGTTCAAATCGGCTCCCTAGATTCATATTTGGGCTCACTATAGAAGCTTGAATTCGAACTTAGTGCATTTCAGGCAAATTTCTTTGAAAATCTTCTTCTCAAGATCCAGCAGGCAGAATCTTTTGGTATTTGGTATGCACCATGCTTAGTGGGGTGAGATTCAACTTTGTTCAAGCCAAGTCCCTAGGTCCATATTTGGACTCACTGTGGGAGCCCGAATTATAACTTAGTTCAATATGAAGAATATTCTTTAAAAATCTTCTTTTTTTTTTAGATCCACTGGTCAGAATCTTTGGATATTTGGTATAAGCTTTTCTTAGGAGGAGCAGGTACAACTTGTTGAAATCAATTCTCTGGGTTGATATTTAGGCTACCATGTCAGGTGAGCGCCCTCAGGCCCCTTGGGGCTTCTTGTCTAGTTTAGTATCTAACTGTCTCCCTACTTTTACAATACTTTACCTATATATTTGTTACAGGCTATGGTCAGCATTTATGTCCAGACCATTACAATACTTTGCGTGTACCTTTGTTATCAGGTCATTACCTAGATGTGTGTCATTGCTGTATCACATACTATACATGTTCATGTCTTAAACAAGTTGAGCTACAGTGTCATTTTATTTAATGATATAGATAGAATGTGATACAAAATAAATGTGGTCCATTGAAATACATTATTATAACTTGCTGTAGAGATACATTTATAAAACAGAACAGAATAATTTTCTATACCGAAGGAGATGACATAGCCAGATTTGCTGTCTACTTGCCATCTTCCACAGATGTTGGCCAAATTGACAACACTTCATGTAAACTGCAAGTGAATCGTTATTCTTGAAACTGGATTATTACACCTGTTAAGGTTTACTGTTATCCATATCTTTCCTATTTTCTTAACAGTATACTGTGATTTATCGAATCAAAAGCTTTTGAAAACTCCAGGAATACAGCTAATGTTATATCTTTGGTTGGTTTGTTATTTTCTATGCTTATATGTCTGAGAAATTGCATAATGGGATGAATGCTACTGTGTTTGTCTTTTTTTCAGGATACTATTAAAATAGCCGGTGTCCGTCCACGTGTGTGTGCATCTGTGCGTGCATCCCACTTTGGTTTCTTGATCATAACTTTAGTTACAGTTGGCCAAATAAAATGAAATTTGATATGTAGGTGTATCAACATAAAATACAGGTCAAGTTTGAATTGTGGTGCGGTCCGACAATTTTTGCCAGAGTTAGGCTCCTTTTTCGATTTCAAAAATTCATTTTTTTGGGTTTCCCTATGATACCTTCAGGTATAGTTGGCCAAATCAAATGAAAATTGGTATGTAGGTGTATCAACATAAAATACAGGTCAGGTACAGATCGGGGTATGGTCCGACAATTTTTACCAGATTTATGGCCCTTTTTCTACTTCAAAAAATCTTTTTTTGGTTTCCCGATGATAACTTCAGGTATAGTTGGCCAAATCAAATGTAATTTGGTATGTAGATGTATCAACATAAAATACAGGTCAAGTTCAAATCGGGGTATGGTCTGACATTTTTTGCTACAGTTATGTCCCTTTTTTGACTTCAAAAATTTCAATTTTTTTCAAATACCTCAAATTGTGTTCAGATAGTTAACCATTCTATTTGTCATTAGTTTTTCTGAAATTTTAGAGAAGGCTGGTAAAATACTTATCAGTCTGTAATTATTAAATTTATTTTTATCTCCAGTTTTAAAAATTCAAATCACTTTGGCAATTTTCATTCTGCTTGGCACAACACAAAGATTGATTAGCAATGTGGCCAATTGTTTGGGCTAATATATTTATACTATTCTTCAAGAGATATCTTGTAATACCATTATTGCCAAAATATTGTTTAGGTAAGGAGAATCCTTGAAGTCTCGAAAGGATTTATCTGTTTGTGTTAATTCTTCACTGGTACGTCTTCCGGTTTGTGAAGAAGTTATTGTCCCCCGACCCTTCGGGGGACTATTGTAATCAGCAGTGTCCGTCCGTCCGTCCGTCCGTCGGACGCCGTCCGTCCGTCCGTCCGTCCGTCCGTCCGTCCGTCCGTCCGTCCGTCCATCACACCCTTGTCCGGATGATAACTTTAGTTTGGATGATTTTACCGAAACTAAATTTGGTATGTGTCTTACTTGGGTGGAAATGCAGGTCAAGTTCGAAAATGGGCACGCTCCACTGATTTCTACTGGATTTATTCCCCTTTTTCGACTTAAAAAATACAGTTTTTGTGTTGTCCAGATGATAACTTTAGTTAGGATCATTTGATTGAAACGAAATTTAGTATGCCGCTTATTTGGGTGGAAATGCAGGTCAAGTTCGAAAATGGGCATGCTCCACTGATTTTTACTGGATTTATTCCCCTTTTTCGACTTAGAAAATACGGTTTTTGTGTTGTCTGGATGATAACTTTACTTTGGATCATTTGATTGAAACGAAACTAAGTATGTGGTTTAATTGGTTGGAAATACAGGTCAAGTTAAAAAATGGCCATGCTTTGCGAACAAATTGCATCCTAACAGCTCCCTTGAATTTGCCATCTTGGTCGTGGGACCGGGGGCGTTGCCCTTGTTAAATTTGTATGCTATTTTGTGCAGATCATTTACCACAGTGCTATTATCATTGACAAAAGTAAAAGGCATGCTGACATTATGCTTTGCTTTATTTATTGTTTCATTTAATATCTTCCAAGTTCCTCTCATGTTATTTTTATTTTCATTTAATATTTTATTAAAGTACATTGCTTTACTTTGTTTTTAGTTTTTAACTCTATTAAAAATTTAACAGTAGTTTTTATAGTTTTAACTTTTTTTATTATAAAATTTTGTCTTGGTGTTTGATGATTTTATAAGGCCCTTAGATAACCACGGTTGCTGTTTAATATAATTTCATAAAACTCTCATATGGTATATTTGGGCAGCTTGTTTCACGGACACGGGGAAAAATCGCTTTGTGGCAGAAGTGATCTAAAGGATGCCAAATCGCAGCACTGAAATATTTATTATTTTCTACATGGAATGTACCGAAATGGTCAGATACAACTGTGATAATTATTCTGGATAAGCAGTTAGTACAAATATTATTTAAGGAGATATGATCTGTTAAAGTTGCTGGGTGACTGGTTATCCGAGTTGGCCTGGTGATACAAGATATGAATCCCTGGCTTACCATTAGGTCAGATAATTTAAGGGTTTTGGGATGAGAATTGTTTTCAATAAGTCAATGTCAAAGTCACCCATAATATGTGCCTCTTTGTTTTCATGATTAATTTCATCTGTTATTTTGTTAAGTTATTTATTTATTTATTTATTTATTTATTTATTTATTTATTTATTGGTGTTTAAGGTCACATACTTATGCACAATGGCTAATCGTGTGCATGACAGTTTTATGGGTGGAGGAAGCCTGAGTACCCAGAGAGAACCACCGAGCATTGACGAGCAACTGTCAGCTCTTCAACATTCTAACTCTGTTCAAGCTCCACTCAAGCAGGGTTACAGCAGTTGAAGACATGTTCACCTTTGACATGCAGTACGCCTTAGTACACGCGTCATCATGTCCCCATGTAGGCAACTGGGATAAAGTGCCTTGCCCAAGGACACAACGTGGGTCATCCTGGATGGGTATTGAACTCGGAACCTCTAGCATAGAAGTCCAACAGTCTACCACGGAGCCACCGCACCTCCTTTAAGTTTTGTAAGGAAGAGATCTGTATCTGCTTTGGGTTGAGTATTAGGTCTATATATGACCCCAATTTATCTTTTAGTATTATTTACTTAAATTTTGATAGATAGGGACTCGATTACATAGAGAATGAAGACAGACAAGTCATTTTGTATTGTAGACACTAGGCCCTCCTTCACATAGTTACCAATACTGCTAGTGTTGAAACGATTAGTGATTTTCAGGAATCGACTAGTCGCCAGCAGTAATCGATTACTAATTGACTAGTCGAAGCCCCAATGTTATTGTTATCAAACACGTGTACCGCCGTTCTTCCCTGGTTAAAACTAACAGCAATACTTGCAATGAAACAATGACAAGTGAAGCTTTCAAAGTCCTCAAAACCTCTTTCAGTTTTGAGAGAGAATTAATGTTGGTAGCTTCTGTTTAAAATCATTTTTTCTCAATATAGTCACTGATATTTTAATAAAATAAATCATTATTCAGGTTTTTTTATATTATTCGTTCCATCCCATTGAATGTTAAAAGGAAGTGCTCTTTACGCATGCGTGATGTACATCCCCTGTCGAAAATTAAGCACAGTTAACGCCCACAGCAGTCATCAGCCTGTCAACAATTGTACACCGAACACTCCCACACAACTTCTCGTATTATGACTTAACCTCTTATCTGTCCATAATTATGCATACATCGAACACGCCTACTAATTTCCATATTGTCTGCTTTGAAAATCATCACCTGACCTGATTGGGTTTCCTCTTAACTCAGTTGCAGTTCGAGGAAAAGCTAGTTTCACTTTCAATTTCCCGGAAACTCGCAGATTTCCAGGAATTTGTCCGCATGTATTTACAAAATGAAAATAAAAAGCACATGGATTTTGTAATTGGTTCTTTAGTGATAACAAATTGTTCCAAATACGAACTGGTATGTGTTGTTCCATAATTTTTCTTTGATGTTTCTGTAAGACATTTTGAACTTACCAGTACCTGGTGAACAAATTGATGTCCGTAGGTGGCCTAATTTCATGTCACCTTTGGTCTTAATTTTCCTGCAGGCTGCTCCCTCGAGAATAAGCTCACCCATATATTTTTCACTGTTTACTTCACGCACCCCTGGTCTTATTCAATCTCTGGTCAGTTGGCCAACTAGGGTTGTTATTCATGCAGTCGGAAACATCAAATGCGTTATTTCCATGGGTTGTTTTTTGATTTCGGGAGTTTACTTGTGACGTTCGTAACAATGTTGGGTGAATTTAAGGGGATGGTGTATGGTTGGGGCAGATGTTCCGACTAATCGACTAGCAGATTTAGGGATCTACTAATTTAATAATCGCGTCGACATCGATTAGTCGGCTAATCGTTTCAACACTAAATACTGCCTTGCCGATCATCTCCTTCCAGTCATGTCTTATTGATGAGTGAATAATCGCCTTCAAAATAATATTACATAATTGATGGAATTTGAAATATTTTGGTTAACCCCAAGATGTTAAAGACTTTTTCTGAGTTCTGTAGATTCGCCAGAAATTCATTTAGGGAGTCCCAATGGGCATTTAGACTTTGGCAGTTTAGATGAAACATTGAAAATTGCTCTGTTTGCTTGGTGTTTGATAATTTAAATTCTTTGGGGGAGTTGTATTTACAGACCCCGCTAAAGTCTCTAAATTGGGAATCTTCCTCATTGGTCATTTCATATGTCCTGTCATAACAGACTTTTATAAGATCAAATTCTTCTGCACCTCGCCTAATCCTCTATTACCCAACATTATCATCGTAAACAGAGACACCACCAAATACATATTATACATATCCAAAAATTAATTTTGAAGAAGTCTTCAGTTTGTAGCTCAGCTTGACAAAGTCAAGCTGAGCTATTGCCATCACTTCTCGTCCGTCGGCGTACGTACGTCTGGGCATACGTACGTACGTCCACAATGTCCTTTGGCACACCTCACAGGTCTCATTTATGATCAGATCGCTTTGAAACTTGGTATGCTTGTTTGGGGTGACCTCTAGATGGGAGCTATCGATTTTGTTCAATTTGCATCAGAAAATGTTGCCGCTGGCAACGTTCTTAGAACTTAATTTAGTCAGACCTCAATATTTCCCTTTGTCACACCCTACAGGGCACATTTATGATCGGATTGCTTTGAAACCTGGCATGCTTGTTTGGGGGTGACCTCTAGATGGGAGCTATCGATTTTCTTCCATTTTCGTCAAAAAATGTTGCCGTTGGCAACGACCTTTGAACTTAGTTTAGCCAGGCATCAATATATTCCTTTGGCATGCCGTACAAGGCACATTTTTGAACAGATTGGTTTGAAACTTGGTATGCTTGTTTGGGGTTACCTCTAGATAGGAGCTATCGATTTTCATCGATATCCGCCAAGAAATGTTGCTGCTGGCAATGACCTTTGATGAACTTAGTGTAGTTATGCATCAAAATTTTCCTTTGGCACACCCTGCAGGGCACATTTATTATCGGATTGCTTTGAAACTTGGTATGCTTGTTTGGGGTGACCTCTAGATGGAAGCTATCGATTTCCTGCAATTTCCGTCAAAACATGTTGCCGCTGGCAACGTTCTTAGAACTTAGTTCAGTCAGACCTCAATATTTCCCTTTGACTCACTCTACAGGACACAATTTATGATCGAATTGTTTTGAAGCCTGGCATGCTTGTTTGGGGTGACCTCTGGATGGGAGCTATCGATTTTCTTCCGTTTCCATCAAAAAATGTTGCCGCTGGCAACGACCTTCGATGAACTTCATGCAGTTATGCATCAATATTTCCCTTTGGATCACTTTGACCGGATCACTTTGAAACTTGGTGTGCTTGTTTGGGGTGACCTCAGGGGGGAGCTATCGATTTTCTTCCATTTCCGTCAAAAATAGTTGCCATTGGCAATGACATCTGATGGACTTAGTGCAGTTATGCATCAATATTTCCCTTTGACACACCCTGCTGGGCACATTTATGTTTGGATCACTTGGAAACTTGGTGTGCTTGTGTGGGGTGATATCTATATGGGAGTTATCAATTTTCTTCCATTTCTTTCAAAAAATGTTGCCGCTGGCAACGACCTTTGAACTTAGTTTAGTCGGGCTTCCATATTTCCCCTTGGCACACCCTTCAGGGCACATTTATGATCGGATCACTTTGAAACTTGGTATGTGTGTTCGGGGTGAACTCTAGATGTGAGCTTTTTTTTTTCATTTCCTTTAAAAAGTTATTGTCATTATCACCAGCCTTTGAACTTACTGCATTTGTGTAGCAACTTATCCCTTTTGCACACTCTGCAGGATATATTTATGAATTTCCATAAAAAAGAGAGAAAAAAACATTGCCACAAGCAATGATCTTCAAACTTAGTGCATTTGTGCATTAACATCTTCCTTTGGCATGCCTCAGTGGGTGCATTCATTATCAGGTTGTTTTGAAACTTTGTATGCGTATACAGGGTGACAAAGATCGGCGCTATCGATTTTCTTTTCATTTCCATCAAAAACTGTTGCTGTTAGCAACAATCTTTGAATTTATTGCATTTGTGTGAGCCCTTTAAATAAGAGCTATTGATTAGCATTCATTTCTGTGAAAAAAGTTGCCATTTACAATAACCTCTGGACTTACTGCATTTGTTTATCAACATTCTTCCTTTAGCCAGTCTTACAGTTTGCATTTAAAAATGCATGGATTACTCTGGCATTGTGCACACACAATGCTGTTATGTTGAAATTTCACCAAATAACATTGGTACCAATGATCTTAAATTTTGCCATTTCACTTATTACTTACCAAGTTCAAGTTTGTCAAGTTGAGATACAGTGTCATTGACACTTTCATTTAAGTATAGTACCGACTGACTAATGATATTCCAACTACATTATCAATGTATTGCTTTAGTGAAGGTGTGTCTTGATGATGTAGGTGGATATTTTATCAGTTGGGACTTGAGCCATCACAGGACAAATCATCTTCATGATGCCCCAAGGGAGGGGGAGGGGGGCATTGTGGGGGTGGGGGTGGAGGGGGTGTATCTTCCAGTTTGTTCAAATTGAGCCCCTGAGTTCATATTTGGTCTCCCTATGGCAGCGTTTTTAACTTAGTGTAATATGAGGAAATTTCTTCAAAAATCTTCTTCAGATCCACCAGTCAGAATGCTTTACCAGTTGGTATACAGCATCTCTAGGGGGTCAAATTCATTGTTTGTTCAAATTGGGTCCCTGGGTTAATATTTGGGCTCTCTATTGGAGCCCAAATTTAACCTTGGGCAATATGAGAAACCTTCTTTAAAAATATTCTTCTTCAGATCCACCAGTCAGAATCCTTTCATATTAGGTATACAACTTCTCTTGGTCAGATTCAAGTTTGTTCAAATTGAGTCCCAGGGTTAATATTTTGGAAATTTCTTTAAAAATCTCCAGAACCATCAATCAGAATGTTTTGATATTTGGTATACAAAATCTCTATGGGTAGTCTGATTCAAGTTTGCAAATCATGTCCCTGGGTTAAGATTTAGGCTCTCTACTGGAGCCCAAATTTTAACTTAGTGCAATAAAAGGAAATTTCTTTAAAACTCTTCTTCTTCGGATCCAGCAGTCAGAAAGCTTTCATATTTGGTATACAACATCTCTCGGGGGTCAAATTCGAGTTTGTTCAAATCAGGTCCATGAGTTAATATTTGGTCTCTATTGGAGCCTGATGTTTAACTTACTGCAATATAAGGGAATTTCTTTAAAAATCTTCTTCTTTAGATTCAGCAGTCAGAATCCTTTCATAATTGATATACAACAACATCTCTAGTGGTGGTCAGATTCAAGTTTGTTCAAATCAGGTCCCTTAGTTATTATGTGGGCTCTCCATTGGAGCCCAGAATTTAACTTAGTGCAATATGAGGGAATTTCTTTCAAACTCTTCTTCAGATTCACCACTCAGAATCCTTTCATGTTTGGTTTACAGCATCTCTTGGTGGGTCAGATTCAAGTTTGTTCAAATCGAGACCCGAGGTTGATAATTGGGCTTAACTTAGTGCAATACGAGGAAAGTTCTTTCAAAAGCTTTTTCTCCAGAAACATCTCCAGAACCATTGGTCAGAATCCTTTGATATTTGGTATACAACATCTCTAGGGGGGGTGGGGGGGTGGGGGGTGGGGGGGTGGGGTGGGGGTGGGGGGGATAGATTCAAGTTTATTCAAATTGAGTTCCTGGGTTAAGATTTGGGCTCCATGTGGGAGCCCAAATTTTAACTTGCTGCAATAAGAGGAAATTTCTTTAAAGATAATCCAGCAGTCAGAATGCTTTAATATTTGGTATACAACATCTCTCGGTGGTCAGATACAAGTTTGTTCAGATCAGGTCCTGGAGTTAATATTTGGGCTCTCTATTAGAGCCCAAAGTTTAACTTAGTGCAATATAATGGAATTTCTGTAAAACTCTTCTTCAGATTCACCAGTCAGAATCCTTTCAAAGGGTATTTTTGTTTTCTAAAAATTTGATTAGCTGTTTCCATCCTGGTTTCAAAAAGTGATGATAAATAGTGAATATAAGGCCAATATGAAAGAGAAAAGGTTAGCATTTGGACATTTTTGTAATGCATTTTTGCGATGAGAATCCAGTCATCAAATACCCTGTTTCATATTTGGTATACAACATCTCTCAGCGGGTCAGATTCAAGTTTTAACGTGGTGCAATATGAGGAAATTTCTTTAAAAATCTTCTTCAGATCCATTGGTCAGTATGCTTTTGTATTTGGTTCACAACATATCTTGGTGGGGTGGCGGGTGGGTGGGGGGAGGGGGGGTGGTGTTCAGATTCAAGTTTGTTCAAATCGAGTCCCTGGGTTAACATCTCTAGGTGGGTCAGGTTGAAGTTTGTTCAAATTGAGTCAGTGGATTAATTTGGGAGCCTGAATTTTGACTGCAATATGAGGAAATTTCCTTAAAAATCGCCTTAAGATCCACTAGTCTGAATGCTTTCACATTTGGTATACAACATCTTAGGGCTTGGGGGGGGGGGGGGGGGGCTTGTGCTTGTGCTTGCCTACAGCTGATAGAATTGGAAGCAGTCAGGAAGACCCATGGTAATAATCATATCTGACATGGACACTATGAATATGAGTTATGAATAATTTCATGACTTCATTTCTCTGTAGTGTTGTTGAACCATGACTAACTGAATGTGACCCTGAATAATTCTTTGAACCACTTTGTCAGGTGAGCGATTAAGGTCCCTTGGGGCCTCCTGTTATGTCTCCCCTTCCCAGAAGGGAGACATATTGTTTTAGTGCATCTTTCTTCTTCTTCTTCTTCTTCTTCTTCTTCTTCTTCTTCTCATACAAACTTTGTCCGGGCCATAACTTTTTTGTCTTTTGACCTACACCTTAGATAACTGGCATGTGGATATTTCACCATAAGCCGGTGTGCAGTGTACCATAGTGACCTTCATGTGACCTCGACCTTTGACCTGAAGGTCAGATTTATGTGGTTTTTTTTTAAGGGAAACATCACATAAACTTTGTCCGGGCCATAACTTTTTTGTCTTTTGACCTACACCTTAGATACTTGGCATGTGGATGTATCACCATGAACTGGTGTGCAATGTACCATAGTGACCTTAATGTGACCTTGACCTTTGACCTGAAGGTCAGATTTATGCACTTTTTTAAGGGAAACTGTCTGGACCAGAACTTTTTTGTATTTTGAGTCAGGCTTTAGATATTTGGCATGTGGATGTATCACCATTAGCTGGTGTGTAGCGTACCATTGTGAACTTTATGTGACCTTGACGTTTGATCTGAAGGTCAGATTTGTGCTTTTTTCAAGGAAACTTTGTCCGGACCAAAACTTGTTTGTCTTTTGAGCCAGGCCTTAGATATTTGGCATGTGGATGTATCACCATGAGCCGGTGTGTCGCATACCATTGTGACCTTCATGTGATCTTGACCTCAAGGTCAAATTTATGTACTTCAAATAGGGAGTAATTGTCCAGACCAGAATGATTTTGTTTTTTGGCCTAGGACTTGGTTATTTGACATGTGGATGTGTCACCATGAGACCGCATGTCGACTACCTCGATGACCTTCATGTGACCTTGACCTCTGACCTTAAGGTCAAATTTATGTACTTCAAATAGGGAATAATTATCCAGTCCAGAACTTATTTGTTTTTTGACCTAGGACTTAGATATTTGACATGTGGATGTATCGCAATTAGACCACATGTCACATGTAATCATGACCTTCATGTGACCTTGACCTAAAGGTCAAATTTATGTACTGTAAATAGGGAGTAATTGTCCAGACCAGATTTTTTTTTTGAACATGTGGATGTGTCACCATGAAACAACATGTCCGCTACTTTGATGAACTGCATGTGACCTTGACATCTGACCTCAATGTCAAATTTATGTACTTCAAATAGGGAATAATTGTCCAGATCAGAACTTTTTTGTTTTTTGACCTAGGACTTAGATGATTGACATGTGAATGTATCACAATGAGACCACATGTCATCATGACCTTCATGTGACCTTGACCTCAAGGTCAAATTTATGTACTTTAAATAGGGAGTAATTGTCCAGACCAGAATTTTTTTTTAGCTCATCTTGACAAAGTCAAGCTGAGCTAATCTCATCGCTTGCCGTCCGTCGTCCGTCGTCTGTCGTCCGTCGTCCATCAACACCATGTTTTGGTCTTCTCCTCCAAAGCCACTGGGCCAATTCAAGTGAAAGTTTGTGTGAGTGATGGTCCCAAAGGGGCATTTCATTTTTGTTTAACTCAGCATGCCCAGCCCCATAGGGAGGGAGTGGGGGAAAATGCTCCAAAATATTTTTAAAATCTTCTTCTCAAGAACCAGTGTGTACAATGACTTGATATTTGCTATGGAGCTTCCATATGAGGTGTAGAATCAAGTTTGTTCAAACGAAGTTCGTGAAGTAATATTTGGCATTGTAATAGGAGGGGTAAGAATTTTGGCCCCGCCCAAAATTTCTATTTTCTGAACCGATGGTCCGGTATGAACCAGATTTGGTTTGTGGTAGTATTGGGTCATAAGTACTTGACCCATGCAAACAAAAAATTTCCCACATCCCCATGGGAACCCCGGGAGCTAAAAATAGAAATATTTTCAAACGCCCATATTTCCCAAACCCCACGGAACAGAGAGCTTTTGCTTTTTTGCAGCATTCATAGGGGGGTCAGATAAAAGTTTGTTGAAATAAAGCTTATTGGTTCATATTTGGGCTCTCTACAGGAGCCCGAAGTTTTAACATAGGGTAATATGGGGAATATTCTTTAAAAATCTTCTTCTTCAGAAACCACTAGTCAGAATCTTTTAATATTTGGTATACATCATTGTTATGAGGGTCAGATTCTAGATTGTTCAAACCAAGTCCCTAGGTTAATATTTGGGCTTCCCATGAAAGCCCAAATTTTATCTTTGTTCAATATGGAGGGTAATTTAAAAAAATCATCTTCTTCAGATCCATCAGTCAGAATGCTTTGATATTTGGTATGCAACATCTCTATGGGGGTCAGATTCAAGTTTGTTCAAATCAGATCCCTAGGTATATATTTGGGCTCACTATGGTAGCCCAAATTTTTACTTAGTGCAATATGAGAAAATTTCTTTAAAAATCTTCTTCTTCAGATACACAAGTCGGAATGCTTTTATATTTGGTATACAACATCTCTAGGGGGGGGGGGGGGGGCAGATTCCAGGTTGTTCAATTCGAGTGCCTAGGTTAATATTTGGGCTCCATATGGGAACATGAAATTTAACTTAGTACAATATGAGGGAATTTCTTCAAAAATATTCTTCTTCTTCAGATTCACTTGTCAGAATGCTTTCACATTTGGTATACAACATCTCTAGGGGGGTCAGATTCAAGTTTGTTCAAATCGGATCCATAGGTCAATATTTGGGCTCGCTATGGTAGCCCAAATTTAAACTTAGTGCAATTCGAAGAAATTTCTTTACAATTTCTCTTCTTCAGATCCAACAGTCAGAATGCTTTCATATTCGGTACACAACATCTCTAGGGAAGTCAGATCTAACTGTGTTCAAAGCAAGAGCCTGGGTTAATATTTGGGCTCTCTATGGGAGCCGGAATTGGCCATTTTGCTGAAGAATTAAAAATTTTGTATTCAGTACCCTCTAGAGGTACTAAGATTAATCCACATAGGTTGTATCAAGGGGCTTCATAGGGGAGCTCTACATTTTACTTATGATCAACTGAAGAAAAGGCATGATGCCTAGATTATTTTTGTCACTCCTGAGGGACTCCAGGGTTGACAGTGTAGCCTATGGAGATGGCTTGCTTAATGTAGACTCATTCTTGGACTCTGTTTAAATTGTGTTCTGTACAAGATGAGCGCTTCAGGCCCCGTGGGGCCTCTTGTTTTGACATGTGGATGTGTCACCATGAAACCGTATGTCCACTACCTTGATGAACTGCATATGACCTTGACCTCTGACATCAAGGTCAAATTTATGTACTTCAAATAGGGAATAATTGTCCAGATCAGAACTTTTTTGTTTTTTGACCTAGGACTTAGATGATTGACATGTGGATGTATCACAATGAGACCACATGTCATCATGACCTTCATGTGACCTTGACCTCAAGGTCAAATTGATGTACTTAAAATAGGGAGTAATTGTCCAGACCAGAATTTGGGGTTTTTTTGACATGTGGATGTTGAGCTAGATCATAGATATTTATAACCCCGCTCCCCAAAGGGGAAGTTGGGACATACTTGTTTACCTCTGTCTGTGTGTGTGTCTGACAGTCTGTCCATAACAAGATTTTGCACATTTTTCTCAGCAACTTTTAATCCCAGCAATTTGA
Source organism: Pictodentalium vernedei (assembly GCA_031216915.1). Classification (NCBI taxonomy): domain Eukaryota; kingdom Metazoa; phylum Mollusca; class Scaphopoda; order Dentaliida; family Dentaliidae; genus Pictodentalium; species Pictodentalium vernedei. The sequence goes on from CM062295.1 coordinate 421,546,098, forward strand.
TATTTTAATAAAAGCTTCATATATGTCATATTGTGGGATGCGTGTTCGTCTGTCTGTAACAAAATTTGTCATCGCACTTAAAGTGACTGCATTTATTTTACCCTTGCCCAGGTATTTTGAAAAGTCGAAGGTGCAACTAATGAACTTTGGCTATCTGCTTGAAGTTCCGTGTATGTGGTTCACAGTATTTACTTGTACCCCCTTTTTTATAAATATCATAAAGTAAAAATACGTGCAGCCCGAGAGCGCACATTTTCATGTCAACGCTGCGGCAGACAGTTGTTTGGACCAGAACATTTTACTCAAGTAAAAAGAAAGAAAGAACATAACTTATTTCTCTTTAGAGCTAGACCTTACATATCTGGTATGATTGTCAATATTTTTATGTATATATCATTTGTAGTGCATAAAATAGAAAGGAAGGGGAGATATATGTTTTAGTGTGCTAAAACACTTTCTAGTTAATTTTTGCTTCCAAAACATAACTTTTGACCATTCATTGGTTCATAAGCTATATTTTGAAAGCTAAAAAAATGCTGACATAATCCTGATATCATTTGAGTTGATGGGTTAATCCTGGAATTGGTAGTCAACAAAGTTTGTAGAGCAATATTTGTCTCTGTAATGGGAGGGCAGGATTTTTGGCCATACCCAAAATTTCTGTTTTCTGAACCAATGACCCGATTTTAACAAAATTTACTATGCGGAGGACATTCATTGAGTTGATTCATGCCAAAACATTTTTTCTGCATCCCTGTCGGAACCCCAGGAGATAAAAATAAAAATATCTTGAATACGCTTATGTTTCCCAAACCACATGGAATAGAGAACTGTTATTTGGTATGAATCAACCACTAGAATGAAATGTAAAAAAAAAAATGTCATCGGTTGTGTCATAGTGTACTGGAGGAGCAATCAGAAAACAGCTAAGTCAGCGTATTTGCAAAAATGCAAAAGTCTTTTCCAGAAGCAGTGATCTGAATCTTTAAATATTTGGTATACAGTTTCCATTGGGGGCCAGATACAGATGTGGTATACTGTATTCTTAGGAAAGTCAGATTCAAGGTTGTTCAAATCAAGTCTCTGAGTTAATATTTCGTCTTCCTACGGGGCTTGTGTCAATTGTCTTTAAAATTATTCTTCTCCAGGACCACCAGTCCAAATCTTTTGGATTTGTTTTTGTATACAGCATCTTGAGGGGATCAGATTCAAGTTTGTTCAAATTAGCCTGTTTATGAAAATCTGTTTCTGATTTCTTTAAAGACTTTTTACTCCTGAAAATAAGTCTCCATAAATTCTCTTTCTATATAGTTTAATTCTGATGCTTTCACCATTTCCACACCAATCCAAATTTACTGGTCACAGTATATTCTGTTTCTTTAGTTAGTCAGTGTGAAACACACAATGGAAGAAAAAATGATCTGTTGCCTCGCACATCCCACACTTGCAGGAAGGAGTAGGTGACAGATGATTATTGTGTAAGGTCTTGTTACAGTTATTCAGGTGAAAAAATTGGTTTTTCAACAAATGTACGGCTTCTCATTAACCCGGCTGAGGATATTTCACATTTATATTACCTCCCCTATTAGCAATACTCACAATGTGTGTAGTTTCTAGAAACTCTGAATATGACCTTTTCTGGTGACAACTGAACACAATAAAAGTCTTACAATATCACTCAAATACCCTCAGCTGAATGACGTTGATGGCTAAAAGAATGGCTCAAAATGGTAAAAATTTTCTCATTTTGGGGATAAATTTCCAATTTTCGTGCATCGATTGCGATAAAACTGTGTTATAGGAATTCCTCATTCCTCAACTGAGGATTTTACAACATAAGATGATCATTCTGACAAATAAAAAAACATATGGGTTTCTTATTCATTTTTAGCATGACTTAACAAAGTCAAGATAAGCTGTTGCCATCACGCGTGCGGAAGTCTGTTAGTCTGTGAGTCTGTTCACATTTTCCTTTAGCACAGGCTACACCCCGCTGTTCTTGTCTGATCGTCACAAAATTTCATATGCAGGTTTGGGGTCATGTCTAGATGAGAACATCCCCTTTTGGTCGCGATCGGTCAAACGGTATGGCTGCCCGAGCCCAAAACCCGAAAACCATTAGCACAGTCTACAGGTTGTATTTATGAAGGGATTTCATTGTAACTTGGTAGGATGCCTCTGTATAATGCCTGGATGAGAATGCCCCTTTTGGGCATGATCTGTCAACCGTGATGGCTGCCCAAGCCCAAAACCCAAAAACTTTTAGCACAGTCTGCAGGTCATGTTTAATATGGAGGGATTTCATTGTAACTTGGTAGGATGACTCCTTATGATGTCTAGATGAGAATTTCCCCGTTTGGGCGTGATCTGCCAACCGTGACGATTGCCCAAGCCCAAAACCCGAAAACCTTTAGCACATATTTAGGTCATATTTACTGAGGAATTTCATTGTAACTTTGGGGGTTGACTTCATATAATGTCTAGATGAGAAAGTCCCCTTTTGGACGTGATTGGGCAACTGTGACCCCTACAGGGGCCCGAAGCCCAAAAACTTTTAGCACAGTCTACAGGTGATATTTATGAAGGGATTTCATTGTAACTTGGTAGGATGACTCCAAATAATGTCTAGATGAGAACATCCCATTTTGATCGCGATCAAGCAGCTTTGATGGGTGCCCGGGCCCCAAAACCTTTAGCATAGGCAAAAGGTCATATTTATGGAAGGATTTCATTATAACCTGTTAGGTTAACTCCATATAATGCCTAGATGATGACATCCCCTTTTGGTCGTGATTGGTCAACTGTGCTGGCTACAGGTGCCCAAAGCCCGAAAATCTTGAGCACAGTCTACAGGTCATATTTATGAAGGGATTTCATTCTAACTTCGCAGGATCACTCCAGATGATGCCCAGATGAGAATGTCCCCTTTTGGTCGCAATCATTCAACCATTATGGCTGCCCGAGCCCGAATACCTTTAGCACAGTCTACAGGTCATATTTATGAAGGGATTTCATTGTAACTTGGTAGGTTTGACTTCATATAATGTCTAGATGAGAACGTCCCCTTTTGGACACGATTGGGCAACTGTGACAGCTACAGGGGCCCAAAGCCCTAAAACTTTTAGAACAGTCTACAGGTCATAATTATGACAGGATTTCATTGTAGCTTGGTAGGATGACTCCAAATAATGTCTAGATGAGAACGTCCCCTTTCGGTCGCGATCATTCAGCCTTGATGACTGCCCGAGCCCAAAAACCTTTACCATAGTCTATAGGTCATATGTATGGAAGGATTTCATTGTAACTTGTTAGGTTGACTCCATATAATGCCTAGATGATGACATCCCCTTTTGGTCGTGATTGGTCAACTGTGATGGCTACAGGTGCCCGAAGCCCGAAAATCTTGAGCACAGTCTACAGGTCATATTTATGAAGGGATTTCATTGTAACTTCGTAGGATCACTCCAGATGATGTCCAGATGAGAATGTCCCCTTTTGGTTGCGATCATTCATCCATGATGGCTGCCCGAGCCCAAAGCCCAAAAACCTTTAGCACAGTCTACAGGTCATATTTATGAAGGGGTTTCATTGTAACTTGGTAGATTGACTTCATATAATGTCTAGATGAGAATGCCCCCTTTGGACGCAATTGAGAAACTGATGGCTATAGGGGCCTGAAAACCTTTAGCATAGTCTACAGGCCATATTTATGAAGGGATTTCAATGTAACTTAATAGGATGACTCGTTTGGGAATAATTTCACTGTAACTTGGTAACTTTCGTTGATATACATTAACTGTGAGGGCCACATACATTAACTGTGAGGTCACATTAACCCACCCCTTAGCTCTTTAGTACAGTGTACACCTCATATTATTTTTAGCTCAACTTTGGCGAAGCCAGATTTGAGCTTATGCCATGGCCAGTCGTCCGTCAACAGTTCAATACGGCTCGGGCGAGAGGCCGTATTTATGAACTGATCTTTACGAAACTTCTTGGGTACCTTTGTTATGACCGTGGGACGAGAACGAGTGTTTTTGGGTCCGATCCAAAATTCAAGTTGGCCACTGGCGGCCATTTTGTTCAGATTTAGGTGAAATCAGATTTTTGCACAGAACTTCCATATGAAAGTGCTGATTTGAATAATTTTTTGTATGAATGTTTAGTACCGTGGGATACATTACATTTAATACAGGTTTTTTTCTCGTATGTAAATTATGCAAAGTAGACTAACTTTGATGTATTTAGTGTTACTTTCAGCACTGTAAGTGCAAATGCCAATACGGCTTGGGCTAGAGGCCATATTTATAAACCGATCTTTACGAAACTTCTTGGGTACCTTTGGTATCACCGTGGGACGTGAACGAGTGTTTTTGGGTGCGGTCCGAAATTCAAGATGGCCGATGGCAGCCATTTTGTACTAAATTAGGTGAAATCAGATTTTTGCGCAGAACTTCCATATGAAAGCACTGATTTGAATAATTTTTTGTATGAATGTTTAGTACCATGGGATACATCACATACAATACAGGTTTTTTCTCGTATGTAAATTATGCAAATTAGACTAACTTTGATGTATTTAGTGTTACTTTCAGCAGTGTAAGTGCAAATGCCAATACGGCTTGGGCTAGAGGTCATATTTATAAACCGATCTTCACGAAACTTGGGTACCTTTGTTAACACCTTGGGACGAGAATGGATGTTTCTGAGTGCGGTCCAAAATTCAAGATGGCTGCCAGTGGCCATTTTGTACCGAAATTAGGTCCAATCAGTTTTTTGTCACAACTTCTATACAGCTCATATTTATGAACTGATTTTCACGAAACTTCTTGGGTACCTTTGTTTTCCCCTTGGGACAGGAATGAGTGTGTTTTGGAGTGTCTTTGTTATCACTGTGCTATGAGAACAAATATTTTGGGGTTCAGTCAGACCCACTCTGGGACTTAAAGATTTCTTTTCTAGTTTAGCATCTGACTGACACCCACCTTTACAATACTTTACCTGTACATTTGTTACAGGCTACGGTCAGTATTTATGTACAGACCGTTACAATACTTTATATGTACCTTTGTTATCAGGTCATTACCTAGATGTTTGTCATTGCTGTGTCACATACTATACATGTACATGTCTTGACAATTTGAGCTACAGTGTCATTGACACTTTCATTATCAAAAACATAGCATACAGGGAACAGAGATGAACATATTCCCAATTATCACAATTCTTGTCTTATTTCTTAATCCTTTCATAAACATTGAACATTATCCTTTCATCAAACACAACACCCAAGTTAAGCTACAGTGTCATTGACACTTTCATTTCAGAAGACTCTCTCAAAGCAAATTTACACAAAAATTGTCCCATTTGTAACCTGCATATTGCCAGGACCCAAACAGGTCTGGGTTAGTCAATGGACACTCCTGTGTGACCTTGTCTCTCAACAGAACTGCACTTGACAGTACACAGTTTGAATCAAGACCATCAACAGATTATTTTGGCCATATCACCATTAATGAGAATTATTTACTAAATCCACACCACCACAAAATAAAAATATAGCTCAAAATAGCCATTTGGCTGAGGATTTCGAATAACCTTGGATATGACCTTTTAATAGGAAACGATACCTAAATAAGAACAAAAGAGTCTAATGCCATCCTCCGCCAACTTTTTTGCTGTGATAGGAATAATCTCAGTATCGATCTGGAAATGTATTCATACCCAGTAATGTCACTCACTAAATATCATTTAATTTCTTTAATCACAACTGAAGATATCTTCCAAAAATCTTCAATTTTGGTAAATTTGACAAGGGCTGTAACTCTTGAAAAATTATTTGAATCACAACTTCCTTTCCATATGCACATGTACACATCATACTGATACTGAACACCAAGTTTCGTAAAAATCCAATGAAAGATGCAGGCAGAGTTAAGCAGACAAGCATTTGTGACGGAAATTTTGCTATTACCAAGGGCCATAACCATGCAAAATTTGTCGCATCAACATTTTCTGTCCACATGCACATCTACACTTGATACTGATACTTCAGACCAAGTTTCATTAAAATCCAATAAAAAATGTAGGAGGAGTTAAGCAGACAAGCCTTTGTGATGGAAATTTTGATGGATGGACAGATGGATGGATGGACAGTCAAACACCATTTCAATATCCCCTTCCCTACTTCATCTAATTATCTAAGGCTACTGCAATGCAGTTGTGACATGCAATGGTATATTTAAGGATGTGTGCGAGATTTCGTACCACTGTAAAACACAGGTGGTCGTTGATTTCTAATCATGAATTTAAGGATTTTATTCATCTTGAATAGCGCCTTGGTGTGGGCGTTAAACTTTATATTGTTGATTATTTGTATGGCTCGCTTTTATAAGGTACTTAGCAGCCGGTGCATGACCCCAAATGTGTATTGCGTACATTAAATGGCTTTGCACTAACATAAAATACAGAATTTTTTATGTATTGAGAGGCAAAAACTTTTGGGATCAGTTGACGACTGGGAGTGGGTTATGCTATTTTCATCTACTAGAAAGGTTGCAAAGTGATCGCTTATGTCTGTGATTATGATACCTGATCTTAATACTTTTCCAGTTGTGTTACATAAAATGTGATCTATAAGTGTGGCTGAATAGTCTATAACTCTTGTTGGCTTTGTAATGACCGGAAGAAATCCAGCAGTAAATACACTGTTTATGTATTGGGCGGTTTTTTGATGATTATAGAAGTTAATCAGATCAATATTAAATCTCCTATTAGATAAGTTGATTTATGTTCTTTGTTGATCTTACCAAGTAATTCATTCAGGTTGTTCAAGAAAGAGTCTAAATCTGCTTTAGGGGCTGTATTCAGGCGATATATCAACCAACTAAGATTTTTTTTATTCAAATTAAGTTCTATGAAGAGAGATTCAAAGACACGAGGGATGAAAATCGACAAGTCTTTGCGGATATTGAATGTTAGGGTTTCTTTGACAAATATACCTACACCATCCCTTCCACCGTCATCATCAAGCCGTGTTTGCAGAAGTAGAGGGTGATATCCCTCCAGTGTGTGGGTGACGTTTTCCTTAATAGTGAAAGTTTCCATCAGCCCTATTATGTTATTGTGATTAGAGTCACTTTGTAAAGTATGCAACAAATCCTTTAGAGGCTCCCAGTTCACATTCAAGCTATGGCTGTTTAAGTTAAAGACTGAAAACGCCCTTTTTATGTTCGGGCTATCTTTCTGAAATCTTGTGGTGTATAGTAGTTACAATTGTGAGTATTTACAGTATAAGGTGAATCAGTGTCATATTCTGGGTCATTTGTTGTATGGTCATTAAAGAGTTTTGGAAAATTATACATATCCTGGCTCTTAATTTCGTCTAATGTGATTTTATTAGACATAATTATATGTAATTACTAAACCTTTTACAATGCATAGGAACACAGTTTTGGTGAATGACAAGATTATCACAATTGGTATCATGAAATACTCCTTGAGAGTAGGGTATATTTTGCATTTGAGAGTGAGAGAAAGTAAAGTAAAAAGATAAAGAAGGAAAAATAAAATAGGGTGTAGCGATGTAAGGTGAGTAAGGATCATGGACGGGGTGTAGAATTACTGTGAGAGGGTAACAACATTATATTCAAAACTTAAGTAGAAGTAAGTATCCGACGGATTCAACTCGTTCACCATTAATTTATTTGGATTTTTTAATGGATATTTTAAGAATTATTTCAAGAATTTTGCACCATAGTTGGCAGCAAAATCAAGTTCATGGGGTGAGGTGTATAGAGAAAGAGAAAAAAAAAAATGAGGGATGAAAAAACCCCCCAAAAACTTTTGAATAGATTTGAGGTGTGAGGGGACATGTCATCATTCTGTCGGCTGGTGTGAGAGAGAGAGAGTGCAAGAATCTTTTAGTTGCGCGCCTCTGGGAAAAACTAGTACGATTAGCTATGGAGTAGTTCATTTCACAATGTATATATACAGCCATCATGGAATTCGAAAAGGAGGTCCAATATATACAAATTTTGGCTGATATAATTGATAAAACAAAAAACAAGACAAAAAAACCCCAAAACAACCAAAAGAATCAAACAGAAAAAACCCAATGTAGACAAGATTTAGATGGAAAAGTCCTCTAGGAGACAAGAATAGTTTGCGTTGTAACATTATAAACATTATATACAAGAGTATCTTCAGATTTTTCAATGCTTAGGCCTTTTGCTGCTATTAAAATTTGTTGGCACATGGCCACAGTCCCCCTCCAACAAGTTACAATTGGCTGTATGATTATAAACAGGAGCCTCATTGGATTGATTACTGAAAGAGTAATCATGAGTCGGTGCTAGTGTCAGCATTTTGCCATTAGTACAATATGTTGGGGAGCACCTACAGGTCCTTACCAACAAACTGCAAGAAACAAGATCATTATAAACAAGATTGTCAATGGATCGATATCAAATTGGAAAGTGTTTTAATGCCAACAGCAGTCTTTTTGCTACAGTTACAATTAGCTAGCTAGAGAGTTTCCTAGACCTCCCACCCCTGCCCCCACCCCCACCCCACCCACTCCAATGACTTGCTAAGGATTTGTGCATGAAGGTTCTCTAGGAAATACAAGTAAAGTTTGCGTTGTAGCAGCTCATTACGGAATGACAACACGCACCCAAAATGGAATTTAATCAAGGATGTCCAGTATGCAGGTTGGGCAGAGACGATTAATATAACACTCCTCGGACCAGTAGTGGGACAACATTTTCCTGGTCCATAGTTTTTACTCCGGCTTGCTCTATTATATTTTTGGGGGCGTGCCCTAGGCGAACCTCCATCAAATTATTTTAAAACACTATATGAACAAGTGTAAACTAATTGCAATTACGAATCATTCCCTCGGTCAACTGAGTTTCACTTTTCCTACAACAAACTTCTTCATAAGAAGCCAGCTTGTCTGTGGAACGATAAACGTACGAATCACAGTGTTGCGATGCCAGTGGTGGCATTTTGCTATGATTACAATTTGTTGGAGGGTGCCCACCGGACCCCTCCAGTAAAATATACGAGGCAAAATCATTATAAACAAGAATGCCAATGATCGTTTACCGACAGAACAGCAGCGCGTCAATGCTGGCTTGGTCTTTTGCTGCTATTGCAGTGTGTTAACAGGGGCCCACTCCAACAACTAGTAGGAGGCAAGTTCATTTTAAAAAAAATTCAGTGGGTCGATATCAAATTGGCAATAGTAATATTTCAGTGCCAACATCGGTCTTTTGCCACAATAGAGCACCCCCACCCACCTAGATCCCATTTCTGCATCACTGGTTAAAGCAGCAGTTGATTGTCTATCACCTGCCATTGCAAGCATTATTCAGTCATCGCTCCAGGAAGGTTGTGTACCAACAGAGCTGAAAATAGCCTTGGTTTCACCATCAATCAAGAAACCGTCTCTTGATCCAGATATCCTGAAAAATTATCGTCTTGTTTCCAATCTACCCTTTATATCCAAAATTTTAGAAAAGGTGGTTGCCAAACAACTTATGCAATACCTGTCAACAAATTGCCTATCGGAAACATATCAAGTGGCCTATCAGGCTTATCATGGTATGGAGACTGCTCTTTTAAGGGTCTGTAATGATATAATATGTTCATTAGGCGAATGTAGATCTGTCCATCTGGTCTTATTGGATCTTTCCGCTGCTTTCGATACAGTTGATCATTCCCTTCTCTTATCCACAATGCAACAGCTTGGAATCAACAGAAAAGTTCTTGCCTAGTTCCGATCTTACCTCTCGTTACGTGAACAACAAGTAACCATTCCTAAAATGAACTCTGAAAGTAAAGTATTAATGTGTGGAGTTCCCCAGGGGTCCGTTCTTGGGCCGGTATGGTTTACACTTTACACAGCGTCATTGGGAAAGTTGCTGAGGCAGATCGGTGTTCCTTACCATTTGTACACTTTGATGACACTCCGTTGCATTTGTCACTAGACCCTTCAGTTGGATCTGACCCTATTGCTTCAGTTTCAATGATGGAAGACTGTAGACAAGGTTCGAGACTGGATGGCCTGTCATAGACTTAAAATGAATGACGACAAGACCGAGGTACTAGTCATATCGCATTCAAAGAGTCCATCAAATTTGCAGATCAAGTCACTTGTTATCGGAAATTCTACACAAAATGTATCAAACAGTGCTCATAACATTGGTGTGATATTTGACTCTCATCTATCAATGGAGGAAAATGTCTATTTGCAGCACTATTTGCAAGCACTGTTTCATGCAAATTAGGAACCTGAGCTATCTTCGTTGTTACCTCTGCCCTGAGTCATTGGAAACTGTAGTTCATGCTTTTATTTCATCACACTTGGGTTTTTCCAACTCACTTCTTATTGGGTAACCACAGTCATATATTTCAAAACTACAGAATATTCAAAATACAGCTGCACGTATTATCACACCACCACTAAAAAAATTGCACTGGCTCCTTGTACGATAACGGATTATTTTAAAAATTTTGGTTTTGGTATTTAAATGCATTCATGGCTTGTCACCTAAGTACTTACAAGACCTTCTGGCAATTAAAAAACCTGAAAGGAACTTGCACTCCTCCTCACAAATCAGGCTTCAGATGCCCTTCTCTAGGTCCACTTTTGTGAATAACAGAGGTTTATCTTTCGCTGGACCTGCACTTTGGAATAATTTACCAGTTCAGGTTCAAACATCGAAAGATCCTAACCAATTAAAAAAAAATTTAAAATCGCATCTTTTCAGAGAGGCTTTTAACAGTATGTAACCTGTTGACCCTAACACCTTTCTCAGTCTGTATATTGCCTTGATAGTCATGAGCTCATTGTTTATTTAACTGTACAGCATTTTAGGGCACTTTGTGATTTTACGCTTTATAAAATTTCCTTATTATTATTATTATTAATCACTTACAAGAGGCAAAGACATTAACATTATGGACGAGAATTGGACGAGAGGGACCTCCAGGAAATACGAGTACAGTTTGGTTATAACATTACAAATATAAGCAAAAGTGTCTGTGGGTCGATAACCGATATGTCTACCCTTATTCGATTCATGCCTTGACGTTTTGCTGCTATTACAATATGTTGGGGAGTGCCCATAGACTCCCACCAATGAGAGTGGTGGCTGAGTGGATAAGTGCGCTGGTCTCTCATGCCAGAGGTCTCGGGATCAATCCCGGTCGGGGACAGTTCTCAAGATGTCTGAACACTCTCTTCAGCATCAATTGTGGGGTTGATGCTGTCACAGCGTACCATCCTATCGGGTGGGGACGTAAAATGGCTGTCCTCTGTGCGGAGAGAGATACACTCCATGCAGGCTGAAGACCCCTTCGTAGTATTCGAGAAGAGCTAGGCCACGAAGTTGCCGCTATGAAGGTCATCCCACACACCTACACCATTGGGCCAAGGAGAGGCGTTAATATAAGTTGCATAACTTGTTCACCAATCCTTGTAAAACAAATAAGATTAAAACGAGTTGTGAGAAGAAATACCATCGTAATCAGGAGTCACGATTCCATCTTGTGCCTTTTGCTATCATTACAGTTCTTTGGCGAGTGCCCAAAGGCCTCCTTCATCGAGTTGTAATAGGCAATGGCATTATAAACAAGGGACCTCTAGGAGCTACAAGTGCGAGATTTAGTCATGGGGGACCTCTAAGAGATACAAGTGTGGTTTGGATATAACATTATAAGCAAACGTGTCTATGGGTTCATAACCGATACATCTACTGTTATTTGATTCATGTATATGCCTTTTGCCACTATTACAATTTATTGGGGAGTGCACATAGAGCCCCCCCCCCCCCCCCCCCCCCCCCACCAACAAATTGTAAGAAGAAATGCCGTTGTAATTAGGAGTGACGATATTCCAGCTTGTGCCTTTTGCTAACATTACAGCTCGTTGGCGAGTGCCCACAAGCCCCTCTCCATCGAGTTGTAAGAGGCAAGGTCATTATAAACGAGGGACCTCTAGGAGCTACAGGTACGGTTTGCATTATAATATTATAAGCAAAAGTGTCTATGGGTCGATAACCGACATAGCTACCGTAATTGTCCCCCGACCCTTTGGGGGACTATTGTAATCAGCAGTGTCTGTCCGTCCGTCCGTCCGTCCGTCCGTCCGTCCGTCTGTCTGTGCGTGCGTCCGTCCGTCCGTCTGTCCATCCATCCGTCCGTCCGTCCGTCCGTCCGTCACACTCTTGTCCGGATGATAACTTTAGTTTGGATGATTTTACTGAAACTAAATTTGGTATGTGTCTTACTTGGGTGGAAATGCAGGTCAAGTTCGAAAATGGGCACGCTCCACTGATTTCTACTGGATTTATTCTCCTTTTTCGACTTAAAAAATACAATTTTTGTGTTGTCCGGATGATAACTTTAGTTAGGATCATTTGATTGAAACGAAATTTAGTATGCCGCTTATTTGGGTGGAAATGCAGGTCAAGTTCGAAATGGGCACGCTCCACTGATTTTTACTGGATTTTTATTCCCCTTTTTCGACTTAGAAAATATGGTTTTTGTGTTGTCCGGATGATAACTTTACTTTGGATCATTTGATTGAAACGAAACTAAGTATGTGGTTTAATTGGTTGGAAATACAGGTCAAGTTAAAAAATGGCCATGCTCTGCGAACCAAATTGCATCCTAACAGCTCCCTTGAATTTGCCATCTTGGTCGGGGGACCGGGGGTGTTGCCCTTGTTCGATTTACATCTGGGCCTCTTGTTACCATTACAATTTGTTGGGGAGTGCTCACAGACCCCCCTCCAATGAGTTGTAAGAAGCAACGTGATTGTAATCAGGAGTGACAATTCCAGCTTATGCCTTTTGCTACTATTACAGTTCGCTGGAGAGTGCCCAGAGCAAAAGTGTCTGTTGGTCGATAACCGATACATCTGCTCTTATTCAATTCATGCCTTGATGTTTTGCTACCATTACAATTTGTTGGGGAGTGCCCGTAGACCCACTCCAATGAGGTGTAAGAAGCAATGTTGTGATCAGGAGTGACGATTCCAGCTTGTGCCTTTTGCTAACATTACAGTTTGTTGGCGAGGGCCCACAGCCCCCCCCCCCTCCCCCCCACACCCCCCCCCCCCCCCCCCACACCCCCTCCCCCCCCATTCCCATTGAGTTGTAAGAGGCACGGTCATTATAAACAAGGGGGACCTCTAGGAGAGATTTGGACAAGGGGGACCTCTAGGAGATACAAGTGTGATTTGGTTATAACATTATCAACATTATAAGCAGAAGTGTCTATGGGATGATAACTGATACATCTACCGTTATTCGATTCATGTCTTGTCCCTTTGCTACTATTGGGACATATATATAATACATATTATATTTGCTACTAAGGATTGAAAGAGGTCACATAGAGATGATTTACAATCTTTAAGAAGATGCAGACTTACAAGATCGAGGCTAGATGCCTTAAATACCTTTATCAACTTCATTGTTTCATATACTTCACAACAATGTAAAGGGGCTTGTGAAGTATGGGATACAGAGTTTGGTAGGGAAGGTATCGAATTGTCAACTGAGATAGAACTGAAGTATTCGTTAAACACTTCTGCTTTCTCAATGCTTGAGGAATATACTTTATTTAAATGGATAATAGTAGGGATTTGTGCTGCTTTATTAATTGAAACTGATAGTAGAGAGAAAGGAGAGAGGAAGTGACTTTGAAAATTCGCTACCAATTGATTTTGGGTAGTGGTAGCAAATCATGTTCAGGATAATTGGTTCTTGGACCTCGAAGTCTTTCACATTGACTGAGTCACTCACAGCAAAAAGATCTAACAGAGAGGCCGATGACACAGTAAAACAGGTTGGCTCACTTACAAGCAGCCTCAGGTTGAAAACATTACTTATTTCAGTAAAACTGCCTCTTGAGGAAACCAGCTGGTTGTTAAAATCACTAGTAATAACTAAACCGACAATTGGCATGTCTCAGACTTTTTCGATGGATGCCGACATGGCATCCCATGTCTCTAGGTGGGTGGTAGAAGACCACTGACAATAGAGACTTGCTATGTTTGGTAAATATTTCTGCCCAGAGACACTCTGTATTCAGCACCTTGAGGTTGGGTTGCTGTCGAAAATAGATATTGTCTTTAATGTAGATGGCAACCCCACCTCCCCTTTTAGATTAGTCATATCACAAAGGTTCATGAAACTCATGGGTTAGGACACTGGATGTGTGGATCGTTGCTCTGCAGCCATGTCTCAGTTAAAGCCAGGATATAATAGGATGAGGAAACACATTCAACAGTATCTAATTTAGGTTTTAAGCTCTGAAGGTTAAGATGCAAAATTTTCAAATTATTTGGGTTATTGTGTGAGTTGAAAAAGCTTGGGCCAGGGTTGGGTTTGATGTCACCCAACAGTAATAAGGTTATACCCAAATAAGGGAACATTGAAGTGACAATGAAGACAGAGATTATTACTTTCAAAATGGATGAAATGTTGAAGATGTGAACACTCTTGTGAGGATACCTAGCTGCTTCTGTGGACTTTATCACATGTGAGGTAATTGTTTCAGTGTAGTACCTAAGGAACAGAGCAATCATAGCAGTGACGCTTTCATGCAGTTCAACACCACCGAGGTGCAGGAGCAGATAAATTAAAAAAACTTAAAACTGATTGATGATTCGACAGCTAGTGCTTTAGGCTGCGAACAAATACTGTAATGTTGATTGAAAGTACCTATTTAAGCATGGTGCAATTCGATGTTACAATTATGTAATCTGTTATGTAATCTGTCGGTGGTAGCACAACCACAGTGCATGGCTATAAGTACTAGTAACAAATACATGTAATACCTTCTTTTTCCCCCCACTCATTCGTTGACTGTTGATCAGTTCGGACGATCCACTGGATTCTCTGTGAGCCCCACAAACTACAGCAAAAATGACCTTTTCTTAGAAGATATTGGACATGTTAACTTGTCTGAATGTGGGTAACACCAGAAACTGGACCATCCATGTTTCTGCTGATGCCTGCCAGGTGATCTTGGACTTTCCAATACCACCTAGAATGGCTCCAACAAAGAGACCAAAGAAGCCAGCAGACAGACCATCAGCCTCTCTGGAGGGGGGTGGGGTGGGGGTGGGTGGGGGGGTAGTACCTTTGCTCAATTGGGCTCTGGTCCACACTCGGAGAATGCTGAGAGTACCAAGTGCAAGAAGAAGAAAAGCCTGTCCTCAATGCACCGGGATGCCAAGCGCTCAGAGGCCTGGAAGAAAAAGAAGACGCTTCTAGCCCACCGGAAAAACTACCAACAGACACCACCCATACATCAAATGTCTCTCTCTCCAGTTCCATCTCCAGCCTGGACCCCCATGCTAAACAGGAAGATGATGAAGAAATAAGCAAGCTCGTCTACGAACTGGAACAACAGATCGTGAGAACTGAAGAGTCAACATACAGCTCCTCCACTGAAGAGCTAAAACAAACGATAGAGCTCATGGAAGAAGCCAAGAGAGATGCCACTCTCTGAAATGAGCACTTGTATAACATGGAAAACCAGCTGGCAGAACTCAGAAAGGCAATGGCTGCACTACAATCCAATGTCATTTTGGCAACAACACTAGCTCAAAACAGGACGGAACCACAGCCTCCACCACCAAAAGTCAAGGTATCTCCACCTCTGCCCCCACCACCAAAGAAAAAAAGGAGGAAACAGAAGAAATAGGAAGCAAGACCAGCTAAGCAGCCACCAATCCAGTATGGGCAGTATGCGTACGAGCATACCAAACACAATCCACTTATGGGATGCATGTCGCATCCCAAAGTGAAGAATCTTTTGGAGACATATGATACGATTGTATTGTTTCAAAAGTGGATTGTATTTCAAGTTGACTTAGTAAAAAAGGCTGCAGTGGAAGGTAGTGAATGTAAGACAATTAGACAAGAAGGTAGAGGAAACCTAAAACAATAGGAAAAGGTGATGATAAGTAATATATATATGATAACTGCCAAGCATCTGTATATAAATGAAGGTAAAATCCGCTAAATTCAAGTCATAAATTGCCTCTTTACATGAAGTGGATATTCCAAAAATTGGTATAGTGGTTATGCAGCTGGTGAAACTAATTAATTCTCAAGGAAGCGTGATGATACCAATCAATATCATCACAAAATGTACAGGAGAGAAAGGAGTTTTGCAGTTTTAGAAGTTAAGCGTGATGATACCAATCAATATCATCACAAAATGTACAGGAGAGAAAGGAGTTTTGCAGTCTTAGAAGTTAAATTGAAGCAGGGTTTGCAGTTGATAACCTGCAAGCACAAAGACTTTGTTAATTATTGATACAGATTGTTGGATACTGGATAATATGAGGGAATAGAAGAAAAGTTAAAAAAAGAAGAACTGTTAATAATACTTAAACATTGCGCTGGATTCATCAGTGTTAATATACAACAAATGCAAGGCTGTATTGTGTGGTGGAAAACAGAAAGGGTTTACCAGAAAGAAAAGATAGAGAGAAAAGGAAAACAAAAACAAAAAGAAGGAAAAACAAATAATGCCTGACGAGGCCCACTTGGCACAAATATGTCAAAAGTTGGCAAGAGGGACATGCAGTTATAATTTCAATACAGTGGTACAAAGATAACTCTTGCCATCTTGCAACAGATATGCTGGTATAATTTTGTTTGCACGCATGCATGCATGCACGCACACATACACACACACCACAAAATGACCTGATCGTTTGCAAGAAGAAATCAAGGGTATCCCAGCTGCTCATGATGGATAAATCCAGCACATGGCTGTTTGGGACACTTAATTGTTATCCAGGCACTTAACCTGTGGTAAATGTGAAAGTTGCTTCAGAGGAGCACCTAACTGGTTGGCTGCCCAAAAGCAGCCATTTTCCAGATCAGGCAGCATTTAGTTAGGGTATGTACATCAGCAAACTATAAAAGATACTGTATGTTTGGTATGGTTTGGATGGTATGTACGTTCAACTTTCAGAAAAGGATTAAAACTCTAACCTGGGTTTCAAGATCTTGCTTAGAATCACAGTAAGGCTAAAGCCATCATGGGCTTGAGTTAAAACCAACACCAACTATGCAGAATTTGGTGGAGTGGCTTGCAAGGAGGACATGGCTGACACCACTTTTTGGAAAACAGTACTGCAACACGCGACGAGAAAGGTCAAAGATTGCACATAATTGTATCTACGTAGGGTGTTAACTTTGGTAAGAGGAGGAGTGGATTCAGAGGAGGGCATGGCTTGGGCATGGTTTCAGTTCATTTATCCACAAACGAAATCTAGATTTCATGAATGTACATGGGACGAAGAAGGATATAATACATACAAAACCAAAACCAAACTTTTTGTTCCACAATTCTTCTCTCACAATAAATCACGAAAAGCTCAAATACAGCATTGTAGATTGCACCTATCTTGTAGTAACTTAAATGATCACCTTTTTAGAAATTATTTCTCTGTCACTGCTCTCTGTAGATGCGGCTCACGTGAAACAGCCGAACACTGTCTTCTTTACTGCCCAACTGATACAACTGAATGATATGAAACCCTTGGCATCCTGATTTACCCTATCAACGTGGATATTTTGCTAAATGGAAATGCCCATTACAGCCCCGAAGTCAACAAAGAAATATTTGAAAAACTTCACAAGTTTATAATATCCACAAAAAGATTTGAACCCCCTATGTATGATCAAGAAAAACCAGATAATACATATAATGAAAGGAAAGAGTTTATGTTGACGGCCACGACAGTGCGTGTGAGTCTAGACTCACCCTCTCCGTCGACCACAGGTACGTCCTTTAACATTCTCAATGAACAACTTTCAGTGGGACACATACCTTCATGCTACGTTGCGATCCTTGCCACTTCTGCTGAGAAAAGGTTTGTTTCGTAATTTTGGTGGTGAAAAGCTGTGCCAATAAAACTCCACCTGCACCTCCCCCCTCCCCTCCACCCCAGTGCACTCTTGCACATACTTCTCTGTTTCCTCACCCATTCTTTACTGAGCAATTGAAAAGGAATACACACTTATAAATTTATTTCATTTTTTAAAGATTTTATACATTGTTTGTAACTCTCGCCAAAATGTGTAACATATCTGACGGAGACAGCTTACATAAGCATTATGCTTGCTGCTGGATCCAATTTCATACTTTGTATATCGCGACAAATGTATTTTTTCTCACCTTTTTTCTACATTTTCCTATTACTATTCATGTTTTCGATAAAATGACCGGAAGATATTCACTTTTACTTGCAAATCTAATCTCTCAACAAACGTTTTTTACCTGTGCGATTTGTGATATTCGCATTCATCTTTCCTCCATGTTTTTTGGTGTTTTTCGGCGTCTGATCTGTGTATTGGTTGTTTTTGAATGACGTCACGGGGGAGAAAATCCTTGCAAAAAAGCAGGTATGCTTGTTTGTTCTGTTCCCGACATGGTCTAGGGTCAGTGTAGTGAGGGCTAGGGTTAGCTTATCGGTAAGCTAACCCTAACCATCACTACACTGACCCAAGACCTACAATCGCCAACCAAAGAGAAAACGAATGTTATGTACTTACCTCATTTATCCTATTTAGAGGACATACTCCATTCTAACTGTACAATTCAAAGAATAAAAAAAGTAACGAGAACAGGAACATGTAACTTTAAAAAACGATGATTGAAGAACTTTTAACAATTAAAATTTGTTAACTTTATATTGTTTTTAAATGATAGAGAGAAGTAGTTGGAAAACATCATAACCATTCCTGTGATTTTCCATTTTTTGCATGATAAATTCGTCTAAGAAAGCCCCCAGATTTCCTTTACTTGTCCCCCCCTCTGATTTTTAACTGTGCTTTAAGTTCCCCGTGTAGTTGTTCAACACAATTGATATGGACGCCAGTGTCAGAAACAAACTCCAAAGAATGGTTCACAGTGTCGTGATGATAACCATTCTTGTTAAGGCACTGATACGACTTCCACATATAAAAAACAATAATTGTACCAGGGGCTATATTTGTTTTTATTATGGGTAATAACACTTTTTTGGTTCTCTTCTTCACAAGTCTACAGTTGAAAATTTTCCTTCTCCTCTCATACATCGTGAAAATCCATTCATCCATACCACAGTATGTCCTTCCCCTACTATACTTTCTTTTTCCATCAATTTTTGTTTTGTCGATTTCCAATATATCGCCCATCCCACCCAACACTGAAGTTTTGCAACAAGTAACTAGTGCATAAATCTCTAAAGGAACTGTACCAGTCAACTTGAGATTTTTCCGATCTTTTTGTCATGAGTACACACAGGGTTATCTGAACTTTACAAACAAACAAATTTAAACCGGCAATAATCTGTTTTATAGTAAGTTTGGGGTTAAAAAAGAAGCTGTTCCTTCTGAAAGAATATTTTTTTTTGCACAGACGGCAATGGAAAACTTCCCCGTCAATTTTGCTGGTATCTTTTATCAAAATACACTTTGTAACATTGTCGGGTGTTGAACAATTGTCACATTTTACGTTTTTGGGTAAGATTTCATTGTAATGCAACCAGTTTTTCAATTCTTCAATGTTGTTTAAAACCCTGAAGAAAGCAAAGATATCCATTTTCAAGCAGACGATAATTTCATTGAAAAATTTCATGTTAAATACTAACTGAACTCTCCAAGTTTCAATACAAGTACAACCTGATGAGGAAAAGAAACAGATCACTCTTTGGAACAACTCAACGAAACGCGCACTTCAAAATGACGAGAATGCAGAAGAATCTCTGGCACCGTAACATTAAAAGGGTTTAAATTATCTCTAATCTTAGTCAAAAGTGAATATCTTTTGGTCATTTTATCGAAAACATGACTACTAATAGGAAAATGTAGAAAAAAGGTGAGAAAAATGCATTGTTTTTACATAAAAGGAAAAGTCCCCTATTCTTCAGCTTTACCCTAAACTGAAATAAAATATTGTTTAGACTAAACCAAAAGTGGAATTTTCGCGATCTGATCACCACGCTAACAAACTGGACAGTCGAGTATTCCTAAATAAAACTGAAGTACATTCTAAAATCAGTTGGGCCGCAGATCAACTGAGTTGATTGAACTTGAACTGAATGTAGTCTGATCCGGGCTAATCCCCAACCCATCCATTTTTAGAGTGTAAATATAATAACGTGGAATGAAGAACAAGACATAGCAGACAGGCGGAAATACCCTCTTAGGTTCGATGTTCATGCATGTATTCCCAGACAAATTACTGAGCTCTGGATTGGGATTTGGAACTAAGCCTTCATATATACATATATGGTTATTTGAAAGTTCAATTCGAAATCCTGATATTTATATATAACAACATATACTGGTGATTTCATTGGGGGTCAGACTTAATATTCATATTGCGTGAATAGGAGGTGTACCTCTTCTGGACCTCACCTCGAGAATGTAATTGTGCTGACATGGAACGCATGTATATACAAGGGGTGTATACACATATTTACACATAACTAAACTTTGGGGTTATTCAGTATGTCACCACAGTAAGGATTTTGTACAGTACACTACAAAATTATTTTGATCTTTTGCACAATCCTAAACTTGTCTAATTCAGTCATCTGTGACTTGAGTTGTGATTCTGTGGATGGAGCCATTCCTGTACTACACAAAGATGACCCCATCAAAGTTGCATGAGTCCTGGATCATCTATTTATTTATTGGAATTTAACGATACTTTCGATAGCCAGCGTCACCTCGTGTTGGACAGTTTTATATGTGGAGGAAGCCGGAGTACACAGAGAGAATGACCAAGCAATGGTCAGACTCCCCAACATACTAACTCCACACATGCAGGGTTAGTATTGATTGAAGACAGGTGCACCATCGACGTGGAGTATACTACACAGCACCACCATCCCCCCCTCCCAACATCCCCCTCCAACACCCCCCCCCCCCCCTGCCCCGCACCCATGTGGGCAATGGAGATTGAGTGCCTTGTCCAAAGACAATATAGTTAACCTGGTTGGGATCAGACCATGGACCTCTAGGTTAAGTTCAATGCCGTATCCACTGAGCCACTGCACTCCCTTGGATCTTCTTATCACGAGTTAAAATCCGAGCTCTGTGAGCTAAGTAGGCTCAGATTTTAGTAAGGTCTTTGCTGTTGAAGACACCACTTTGACCTCTTGCTGAATGAGTGGCCTGGGAATCAAGCTTAACTGTCTTAAGTTTATTCCTGGATCTCTATAGCTTGTCTCTTCTCCAATAATTATTCAGCCTTAAAATAATGAGCCTTGCATTCAGAATCTTTTGATTTTGGTATACACCTTGGTGAACAGCATTCTTAGTGGGGTCAGATTCAATTTGTTAAAATCAAGTACCTGGGTTGACATTCACATTTCCTATCGTTGCCTAAATTTTAACCTGGTGCTATATTGGAAATATTCTTTAAAAGTCTTCTTCTCCATAACCATCAGTCAGGTTGTGGGTGGGCCAAGGTTAATATTTAACTTGGTGCAAAAAGAGGAATATTCTTTAAAATCGAGAACCACTATTTAGAATGTTTTGATATTTGGTATATAACATGCTAACTGGACATAGTTTTTCAAGTCCCTAGATTCTTATTTGGACTCACTTATGTGTGATATGACAAATAATGTTTAAAAATCTTCTTCTTCAGATCCACCACTCAGAATCTATTGATATTTGGTATACAGCATCTTGGGGGGGGGGGGGGGGGGGGGGGGGGGGGGGGGGGGGCAGGGGGTCGGAAGGGGTGGGGGAGATTTTGTCAGGTGATCGTTTCAGCCCCACTGGGGCTGCTTATTTTATTTCTGATAGATATTAAAACATGAATAATTATGTCAAAATCTTCTGGAATGCAACATTGATGAGATAATTACAATATAAATCCCATACATGCAGCACGAAAGTCAAGGTATGCTACTGTTTCATTGACACTTTCATTGATTTTCAACATCTTTATATGGGCATCGGGGCGCAGTGGCTCAGTAGGTAGAGGTGCAGGCTGCAAGCCACGAGGTCCTCAGTTCGAATCCCATATGCGGCAACTGTGTTGTGTCCTTTGGCAAGACACTTCACCCCCATTGCTCATATGGGAGCATGGCAGCGTTGTGTACTAAGGCATACTGCACGTCGATGGTACACTTGTATTCAACCAGTGCTAACCCTGCTTGTGTAGAGTTAGTAAGTTGGAGTGCTGACAGTTGCTCACCATTGCTCAGTGGTTCTCTCCAGGTACTCCGGCTTCCTCCACGCATAAAACTGTCATGGTCATGATTAGCCATTGTGCAGAAATATGTGACCATAAACATCAATAAATAAATACATAATATGGACATCAGATTCAAGTTTGTTCAAATCAAGTCCCTGGGTTCGTATTTGTGCTCCCAAAATGAACCCTTTTTTTAAACTTAGTGCAATATGAGGAAAATTCTTTAAAAATCTTTATCTTCAGATCCACTAGTCTCTAATTTTGATATTTTGTAGACAGTATCCTTATGGGTGTCAAATATTAGTTTGTTCATAGTTCAAGCACCTACCAATTAGGCCTTCAGTCATTTCAACATGTTCATCTTTGTATTTTCTGGAAATTGCTGATTTCCTGTCGATATGAAATATTTGTAATAATGCACTTTTCTATATAACCCACGCTATACTACTGTTGTACTTTACCAGGCATTACTCCCACCCCCCCACAATACCACTTGACCTACCATAACGTGCTACCTATACCTGTCATAGGGTATATACCACCCATATTATACTACCATTCTAAACTACCAGGTATTACCCCCACCCCCACTATACCACTTGACCTGCCATAATGTACTGCCTACACCAGTCATAGAAAAATACAAAGCAATCGGTTGGTTAATAATACCGAGGACTTACAGAGGTATATACCATGTATCCTATGCTCGTGTTCTAAACAGCCGATTATAATACTGCCTGAACTAGCATTACAAACTACCAATACCAGCCATAAGATAATACAAGGATTCAGTAAGTCAGTAGTACTAAGGGGATAATATTCCAACAGACTGCTCAACCTATACTGCCATTCTAAACAACCAAGTGTAACACTGCCTGTCCTTTCACATTCCATTCCACAGTATCTATAATACCAGTCATCGAGTCATAAAATAATATGAAGGTCCAAGGGCTAACAGGGGACCTACATGGATATATACTGCTACTACCATATCACCCCCCCCCCCCCCTCCCTCACCCCAAGAGGAGAAGCCCAACATCCCTGACACAAGTAACATTTTGTCGGAATGTACATTGGACAACAACAGAAGTCAACATTTCTATGATGTCGCATGCGCATTTTGACATCATGACGTCAATAGCAATGTCAACCGTTTTGCAGAAAATTTTTTTCAAGAAAACTCACCTTCACCATCAATTTTCCAGCACACGCCCATACTAAATACCCATAGCCCCATGTGTACATATATCACTGTACATATAGCATACTATACATGCAGTGTGTACACCATTTGCCGGATCTAGATGGATGGATCCAAAGTTTTGCACAGGAAAAAGCTATTCCGGCAGAAGTATTCCGGCAGAAGTCTCCGGTTGCTATGGAAATTTAACACTAGCTGCCCAGGAAAACCCCCAGCTAATGAGGGTCATTCGGGTACATTATATACTACTAACATGGATATAAAGTATTGACTAAACTTGACTTTATCTCCATAAATAATAAAATGAACTAGATTTTTCGATTTCAAAAAATCGAGAGATTCACCTATTCCGCTTGTTTTTTTGAGCAGCAGCGAAATAAGATTGCATATAGTGCTGGTAGGATTTCGGGCTATATTAAGTGGATTGCCGATAGAAAACTCCCTACAGTGTCCAACAATTCTTTCGGCAATACTCTTTCACATTGGCGTGAATGCTGTATGGTTAATGTCCAAATTAGGGGTCAATAGCAAACCTGTTGAACAGATCGTACCCGTCCAACCCCCTCCCTCTAGATTTTTGGATTTCAAGAAATCGAGAGATTCATCTATTCCGCTTGTTTTTTTTGAGCAGCAGCGAAATAAGATTGCATATAGTGCTGGTAGGATTTCGGGCTATATTAAGTGGATTGCCGATAGAAAACTCCCTACACTGTCTAACAATTCTTTCGGCAATACTCTTTCACATTGGCGTGAATGCTGTATGGTTAATGTCCAAGTTAGGGGTCAATAGCAAACCTGTTGAACATATCGTACCCGTCCAACCCCCTCCCTCTAGATTTTTCGATTTCAAGAACTCGAGAGATTCACCTATTCCGCTTGTTTTTTTAGGCAGCGGTGGAATAAGATTGCATATAGTGCTGGTAGGTTTTAGGTAGGACTGTCACGATTAATCGATTAGTCGATTGTTGATCGGTCACGGCGAAATCGATTAGTATTTTTCGTTGTCGAATAATCGGTAAGTTGTACCCCACTTTAGACTTTTAACAATTAAAACAAAATTTGATGAAAAAACTATTGTTTCTAAAGGTAAAGAGTTAAGAACATGGATGTTAAACCCCAAGAAGCCATTGGAAATATTTGTCTTTCA
The DNA here is from genome assembly GCA_031216915.1 of Pictodentalium vernedei. Classification (NCBI taxonomy): domain Eukaryota; kingdom Metazoa; phylum Mollusca; class Scaphopoda; order Dentaliida; family Dentaliidae; genus Pictodentalium; species Pictodentalium vernedei. The sequence continues at coordinate 421,570,685 of CM062295.1, forward strand.
GGTACATTCATCAAAACTTTGATGTTCTGAACTTTTGAACCATCTGTGTAATAATCAAGACCGGTCGGCAGTTGCAACGCAACTGCCGACCGGTCTTGATTATTACACAGACAGTTCAAAAGTTCAGAACATCAAAGCTTTGAATGTGCCTAAAAGAGGATCGTCTTCGTTGTTTACCGGAGGTAGGTCAACTGACTTGAACTTCATATTTATCGACTTCAAAGAGAGGGAGGGTGGTGGAGGTCATCTAGGTACGATTAATCGATTATTATCGATTATTAGCGACGACTAATCGATTCCTAAATTAAAAAATCGTGACAGCCCTAGTTTTAGGCTGCATTATGTGCATTGCCGATAGAAAACTCCCTACAGTGTCTAACAATTCTTTCAGCAATACTCTTTCACATTGGCGTGAATGCTGTATTGTTAATGTCCAAGCTAGGGCCTAATAGCAAACCTGTTGAACAGATCGTACCCGTCCAACCCCCTCCCTCTAGATTTTTCGATTTCAAGAAATCGAGAGATTCACCTATTCCGCTTGTTTTTTTAGGCAGCAGCGAAATAAGATTGCATATAGTGCTGGTAGGTTTTAGGATGTATTAAGTGCATTGCCGATAGAAAACTCCTTACAGTGTCTAACAATTCTTTCGGCAATACTCTTTCACATTGGCATGAATGCTGTATGGTTAATGTCCAAATTAGGGGTCAATAGCAAACCTGTTGAACAGATCGTACCTGTCCAACCCCCTCCCTCTAGATTTTTCGATTTCAAGAAATCGAGAGATTCACCCCGCTTATTTTTTTGAGCAGCAGCGAAATAAGATTGCATATAGTGCTGGTAGGATTTCGGGCTATATTAAGTGGATTGCTGATAGAAAACTCCCTACACTGTCTAACAATTCTTTCGGCAATACTCTTTCACATTGGCGTGAATGCTGTATGGTTAATGTCCAAGTTAGGGGTCAATAGCAAATCTGTTGAACAGATCGTACCCGTCCAACCCCCTCCCTCTAGATTTTTCGATTTCAAGAAATCGAGAAATTCACCTATTCCGCTTGTTTTTTTGAGCAGCAGCGAAATAGGATTGCATATAGTGCTGGTAGGTTTTAGGCTGTATTAAGTGCATTGCCGATAGAAAACTCCCTCCAGTGTCTAACCATTCTTTCGGCAATACTCTTTCACATTGGCGTGAATGCTGTATGGTTAATGTCCAAGTTAGGGGTCAATAGCAAACCTGTTGAACAGATCGTACCCGTCCAACCCCCTCCCTCTAAAAATGAGTGAAAATTTCATGGAAATCGGCCTAGAATTGGCTGAGGTATAGCGTTTTGATGAGTGGCGGTGATTGTTTGAATTTGGTCCTGTTCTAACCGGTACAACCTGACGGTGGGTGTATGTCTGGGGTTGTGGCACTGTTCCCTCTCTGAGGTAGTTCCACTTGAATGGTTTTGATTCACAGTCACTGGTGGAGAGATGCCGGTGACAGTAAGATGCATTGTGTACAGTGGCGCCAAATGGACCCCGCTAAGCTGGTAACAGACAATTGCCAAAAATGAAAAGTGGACAGAAATTGCGCATGGATTAATGGCGAAAATGCGGTAATTTGGCTAATTTGACATTAAAATTGAGCAGACAGCAGTGTCGCTCCTACGTCCACTTTGTCCAGACCACCGAAGGCAGCCACACGAAATTTTCAGAAGTTGTTCTACCTTTCCTGCTCGACAGGTTAGTATCTTTATCGAGAGGCGTCTGCGTGAGAACAACGTGAATCGCGTGGAAACCGAGGGGACGATTCGTCCCTACTCTATTCCCGATGCAATGACGTTTCCATACACTCTGTAGCTGTCACCAGTCGAGTTTGGCTTTATTTCTGTCTATTTGATGAACTGTTCAGCTTTAAATATTTGCACATTTATATGGGAAAGAAAGTTTGGAGTTAAACTGCTTATTTTAGACCGTCCCGGCAGACACTGACAACACGACCTGGTGGCGAAAAAGCCGTCATCTGGCTAATTTGACATTCAAATTGAACAGATACAATGTGGGATATACGCCAAATGTGTCCCAACCATGCAAGGCAGCAACTTGAAATTCTCCGAATGTGTTCTATGGTCCTTGACCGACAGGTTAGTATCTTTGTCGAGTGCCGAGACCGCGTGGAAACACCGTGGATCAGGTGGAAACCGAGGGCACGATTCGTCCCTACTTTATTCTCAATTCAACGACTTTTCTATTCATTATTTACCTGTCACTGGCTGAGTTTGGCATTATATCTGTTTATTTGATGAACTGTTCAACCTTAACTATTTGCGGCTTCATGTTGCACCGCCGAAAGGCCACTGCACGGTTACCAATATATTCAGGGACTGATTTTACGAAAATAACAATTATTCCGACTGTACCCACATGGGATCTCCTAAATCTGCTAAGTGTTAATTTTTTAATATTAACGTATAAAACAGAAGTTGTCATGCTATGCTTGCTGCATGCAGGCATAGAAAACATTCAGCGCTCAATGAATTAGGAATGGAGTAAATTGTCTCTTAAACCTGCGAAATTCTGAAAAATCGAGAGTTTTTTTTCGACGGCACATATCTTTATGCATCCGAGACAGGGATTGCGTTAAACTTTACAGCAACCTTATAACAGAAAATATTCTTGGAATTGAACTGTGAATCTGAATTTCGAAAGCATTTTTGGATATTCTATTCCAAACAACCACAGCATGTTTATTAATATTCAGTGATTTTATGAAAATATCAATTATTCCGACCGTACCGATATGGGCAGTCTCGAATCAGCCAAGGCTTAAACTTTTAATAATGACATATAAAACAAAAGTTGTCATACTAGGGCTGCTTCCAGTTTCAATTTTATTCTCTGGCAGAACTTGAGGAAGCTGAGTATTGCTTAATTACTGTTGCCAATAAGTTCTACTTTGCTGTGTAATATGACTCTTTTCCTAATGTCTGAGGCTTGAATCCTTGAAACTCGGCAGCAGAGGCAGAAATGATTTGCAAAAGTTGACTATATTATTGTGCTGTGATTGTAATATGGGCCGTGAGCTGAGAAAAGGGACTTTAGGGGTAAAAAAATAAAATTTGAGTTAATTTCACGTCTCTAATCTCCGGAAAACAACCTTTTCAACAAAGTTTATTTCAGGATCATCTGACAATTAGAAATGGGTCAAAATAGGGTCTAAAGAGGGGTGTCAAAGCGCTCAATAAGTTAAACTGACCGTTTGATGTTTTGGCGTAATACCCGTGAAATGCATATGTGCAACATTATCGATCTTCCAAATGAAAACAAGAACCAATACCCAAATACAGAGTACTGACGGTTACAGGCAGTACCAAATTGTTTCTTTTAGACAAGTAAAGTATTAGTGAACACAGACCACACAGATCACCATATGAGCTTTCACTGTGGATATATTTTCATGGTTTGAGAAGAGTACCGTAATCTCGAATGGAATTGGATAAGATTTTTTTTTGTAAATTTTCATCAGTAGAGAAATATTTTACTACGCCCCTTACAGACACCACCATAAAATGTACTGAAAAAGAAATAAGATAATTAATAAATTAAAAAACTCACTAGTCTAGTGTTTTTGACAGATTTCCAAACAAAACAGCGGGGTGGCTCAGTGGTAGACTGTTGGACTTCTATGCTAGAGGCCTCAAGTTTGATCCCTGTCCGGGACTATCCTTGTTGTGTCCTTGGACAAGGTACTTTATCCCGGTCGCCTACATGGGGGCACGATGACGCAGTGTACTAAGGCGTACTGCAAGTCGATGGTGAACATGTCTTCAACCGCTGTACCCTGCAAGAGTGGAACTTGAACAGAGTTAGAATGTTGAGCTGGCAGTTGCTCGACGGTGCTCGGTGGTTCTCTCCGGGTACTCCGGCTTCTTCCACCCGTAAAACTGTCACGGTCACTATGAGCCATTGTGCATAAGTATGCGATCTTAAACACAAATAAATAAATAAAAAAAAAAACAAAAAAAAGAAGAAAGAAACCGGTGCACCATACCCACCACTACCACCCAAGGCACTTTTGAGATATAGGCACAGGGTGGGGAAGGGGGGGGGGGGTTGTTGGTGAGGGGGGGGGGGATCTCCTATCCTAATCTTTCGTTGACATTTGGTATCCAAACATAGTTCTGATAAAACAGGAGTGTTCCCGCTTGCTAGTATCCAAACCTATATACTAAGCGAGAAATGTTTGATCAAAAATTTAATGACTGAAGATGCATCAATTTTTCAATGAGAGATTTGTAACCTTCACATAAACAAAGCGACAACCGAGTCCGGCCCAGCCTGTATCACAGGTGTTTTTATGATCATGTGTGTTTCACACAAATGATAAAAGCTTGTTTGTTCCTTTTATTCAAAAATAATTCCTGTTAAATTTATCCAGACATTTAACAGCTATGACAGCCCCCCCCCCCCCCACTCCCCCCCCCCACCCCCCCATCACCACCACCTACCAGCGAGAAATTCTGAATCCTGTAAGTCTATGCCTGGACTTTGTTGTAACATAATCAGTAAGTTACTCTCATTATCAAATCAAAGATACAACCAACATACTTTTATGAAAATGGGCGACTCTAGGGAGGTGAGGTGCTGGGAGGATAGCTTGTGGAGAGTGAAAAATAAAACATTTGTCTATGAGTGCCAGGGAGAGGAAGAGTGGCATGGTATGGTAACAAAGGGTTATTTGTTCAGTGCTTTTCTTCGATTTCATTGGATATCCTCTAAGGTCCCTTTTCTCAGAACACGGCCCATATAGCCTTACATGTTGAAGTAACTCAAGCACGAAACTTTGGAATAAATTTGAAAGTTACTTCTAAAGTATCCTGGGAGTGATTCCTACTCAAGTGTGCAAGTATAAACAAGTGTGTCAAAAACTGTGTCAAACTTCTCACACTTATATATGTCAAATAGCTTCAAAATTACAGTGTGCATTGAACTCGAGTCTTTTTTTTGTCTTAATTGTTTTTTGTCTAATCCACATGTGTCTTTTTTGAGTGTTATGCCTTACTTTATTGATGTCTTTCTTGCTAGTAAAACATTTTTTCTTCCATTTAAATTGTAACAAATAGATATTTTAACTTTTTACTTAAGGTAAAAGTTATATCCAGCCACCACTATTCACAAAAATGTGATTCAAAATTCAATTTTTACCTCCAAAATAAAGTATATGAGACTCATTGCAATGAGCTTGTTAACTGGTTGATTACTAGAAGCCACTATCAGGGTTTTCAAAAAAAATGAGGGTACCAGAGCGAAAGCCAACATTTTCCTTACTCATGTTTTCTATTCACTCAAATACAAAAAATATTTTGTTTATACAAGTTTGTTCTATTACAAATTATTGGGAATGTCTGTAGGCACTCTCCAGTAATCTGTAATAAAACAAATTTTAAATAACAAATTTAGACCACCCAAAATAATAATGCCATCAACCATTTAATTCATTCCAATGAGGAATCAAGCTTTATTTTTCTGGGGGAAAATTTTTACATTGTTTTGTTATTCAAGAATTTTTATGGCCAACATTGACTTTTTGTAGAGTAAGGTAAAAGGTTAAATGAAAGTTCTTTGTTTCAGTTTTGTTAGATATTTTCTGTCATAGTTGTTGTTTGGTATGATAATGCATCTGAAACTAACACCTGATATATTTCAGAACTATATGAACAATCTTGGGGAGTGTTTTGAGTATTTCCACAAGATATTTACCAGGCAAAGAATCTCTTTGTTGTTCTAGGAGTGTTTGCAATTTTGTTTTAATGTATACTTTCATTTTAGGTTGTTCAAGGTGTGGATGTGAATACCTCCTGATGGACAAGCCTGAAAATAAGCAATCTGTCATGCAGAATGAGGTCCCAAGAGGATGAATTTGCTGCTGCTATCCCATACAGTGGGCAAATTTACCCTGTGGGTACCTCTTTCTGTTCAGGCCTGAGACCTTGATTCAAATTAAGGTTCATAGAGGCTGGGGACCTCATTTTGCAGATGACAGTCTGCTTATTTCCTGGCTTGCTCATGAAAACCAGAAAGTGGAGCATTACTTGTTTAGTGTGGTAAACAAATTCTTTTTTACTGATAAAATAGGAATATCAACCAATGAATAAGGTGGAAGTGTACATTGAGAACACAGGAAAGTGACCAAATCTCTCTTAATTGAATACTCCTGTTAATTGAATATTTTTTACTGGCAAAATGGCTATTTATTAAACAGGTTTCCACTGCATTATTGGTATGGTGTACATGTATAAGATTAGTAAAGTAGTGTGCGTGCGTGCATGTGTGCGTGTGTGCATGCATGTGTGCGTGCGTGTGTGATTAGATAAAGGACTTTGAAACTGAAAATCCATAGAAAACACCTTTTGAACTCCTGGATTTTTCTTATCTCAGAGCAATACGAACACTATTAACAATGAACAGCAGTATTCTGCAGCTGCCAAATAAGTCTTGAGCCCTAAAAGAAGTTACGCAATCACATAATTACTAAATGCTTGCCAGTCTTATCAATGAGTTAGTAATTCATGGCTTTCATATGGTTCACTAATGCTTGAGTTTAAATGATCTTCAGCATTGTTTGAAGTGATCCTTTCTTGTTTGGAGTACATGACTCATTGGACTTGAATGGTCAATTGTATGATGCACATGGTGATTAACTTTTTCAATTCATTGTGCTCCCATTTCTGCCCAAGAACATGTTAATTGAACTTTTGCTGCCAACATCCAGTATTCTACCGAATTGAGAAAGTCACTGTTGAGTGGTTTCAAATCATGCAGTAGCAGTGCAACATGAGCAGTAAACAACAGCAAAGGCCAAAAAGTACCAAAGAGATGCCAGTCAAGTTTACTCAGTGGGGGCTTTTAAACAATCATTTTCATCAATATCAAAACAAGATCATTTGTAAAATCTTTCTTTTTTCTATTTTAAATCATACAAGTAAACCATTTTTAAAATGTATGAATGAATTTTATTAAAAATCCAGAGTTTTAATTTTACAGATGATTTGAATTCAAAAAATCTAAAAAATGCTGTGATCAGAGAAAAAGGAGTTATACATTCACAAAACTTCAAGATAATACAAATCCAGCATATAGCACTTTTTGTTTTTGTGTTTGAGAGTTTTTTGAAACACTGGCAACCTTTTTTGTGAAAGATGTGAGTCCATGTGAAAGCCAGGTCAATGGTAACAGCCTGCTGTATAGCATAAGTTCAACGTAATGGCTGATGCTCAACCAACTTTTTTTTGAATGACAGCTTTATTAGAGAGCTGTCTGGATTAATCTTATAAATGTTTAACAGTTTTTCAAAGTTTGGATGTTTCCAACATTTTTAGACTGTTTAGACTTCGAGATAGCTCTTGATTCATTTGAATGTTTTTTTTTTTTCATGGGAAAAACTGTTTTGGGTTTTTCGGCTCCAATTTGGTTATTATGCAATGAATCTGCATGTTTAAAATCACCTACTTGAAACTGATCCTGAATATCAGACCCTGCTCTAAACAATTTGGTCTTCAAAAGGTCATTGTAACAAGTTAACAAGTCATTATCATGAACTGCCAATCCATTATAGTAAGTTGACAAGTTGTGAAATCGTTTTAATAAGTTGATAATTCTTTATAATAGAATGTCAAGTCATTATATTAAGATGTTAAACAGGCCTGGCATTCTTAAAAATGCAGGAGAGCTAAAAATCGCTCTCTTTGCCTGGCCTAGGGGAGCGATTAGCTCTCCTCAAGCTTACAAAAGCAAAAGTATTTAGAGAACAGGTTCATTGTTTTAGATTCTGATACCCCTGGGGATGAGAGTGAGGGGGACATTAAGGAGGGAGAGGTGGTTGCTGTGGTTGCTGATGTTGATAAGCCAAATGGTGTAAGGAGGGCAAAGAGAAAGAGGGGGCCAGAGGCATGCAAAACAAGGTGAGTTGCATATGATATAGGAACTTGGGGAAGAAGAAGAAAATTAGTTGTAGCGATGAGTAGCATTGTACGTGGGATTGACAATGTGGTTTGTGGTCCTGAAAGTTCTAATCGAACAGTCTTGTGCTTTCTTGGGGCGAAGGTGGAGGATCTGAGAGACTGAGTAGATGGTATTGTGGCTGGGTCAGGATCGGATCTGGTAGTGGTCCATGTGGGGACCAACAATATCAGGGAGAGAAGGTCAGTAAGTTTGGTGGAGTCATACAGAGGTTTAGCCAGCAAACTGCTAAGTAGGAATGCAAGAGTATTGTATCCAGGATGAGGATGAAGGACAGGATAGACCTGTTGAAGCTCGGTTATCTTAATTATTTGGTAAATCTCCCCGACAGCCGATGGTGTAAAGTAATGTTCCTGAGAATTTTCAACTCAAATATCAAAATGGGGTGGATGGTCCAAGTGAGGGAGCTAGTAGAGAACTACTCATTGGAGATCTCGGACCTGGGCGTTGGGGTAAACCAGGGTAAACAAATCGTCAGAGAAAGGGTCATGGAGGATTGTAACCATAATTGGCGAGAGGGGGTCAAATCAAAGAGGTCTTTGGGTGGACTGCGTGATAAAGAGAAGCCAGGTTTTGAAGAGTACCTTGATGGCACCTTTGGGGGTCACTGTTGTTCAAGCTGAGGTCGCGATCCCTGGAGCTGAGGGGAAAAATTGGGAAAGACGGTGAAAGGGAGTGCCAGATGTGTAACTTGGACATGGTGGAGACCCTGGAACACTTTCTTCTAGAATGCCCAAAGTATCAGTCTAAAAGAATGAGATTCACTGGGAGTATAATGGGGAAGTGGGATGGGAGAATGAAGGACATGTGGTTAGTGGGAGACTCAAAGGAGAGGGTTAATATGCTAATCGGAGAGATTGGGAAGAATGGGGAAAGGGATGTCATCAAGCAGTTCGTCTCCGAGTGTTGGGAGGAGAGGATAAGCGTGGGAATAGGGAGGCAGTTGGGAGTACAGGGGTAACCATGGCCTTCTCGTCCTAGAACCGCGACAAATCAGTGGCTGGCCAAAGTGTTATTATTATTACCTGTGTGTTATCAGCATAACCATGGATGTCAGGCAGGTGAGATTCAATGATGGTGAACATTTTTGAAATATAGAATAGAAACAGAACAGGACCAAGGCAATTGCCCTGTGGGACTCCACATTCAGGGTGGAAGTCTTTTGACAGATCACCGTTTATTGATACACGCTGCTGTCTATTCTTGAGGTATGGTGATAGCCAGCTAGCAGCAACACCATTAAGTCGAAAATCAGAATTCATTGTCTCTAGCAGAGTTTTATGACAAACCATGTCAAAAGCAACACTAAGGTCTAAAAGAACAAGCAATGTTACCCTTCCAGACTCCATATTAAGGAGGATGTCATTCTGAACCTTGAGTAATGCCGTTTCAGTCGAGTGAAATTTTCTGAATCCAGACGTGTTGGCTGGTAATGGAGCATGCATATCACTATGTAACATTATTTGGTCAATTGCGGCTTTTTCACACAGCTTAGAGACGAATGGTAAGTTACTAACTGGTCGGAAGTTTTTAAACACAAGTTCTGCACCTTGTTTCTTCAGAAGAGGATTAACAATTGCTATTTTCCACGCATCAGGCAGTTGGTAGAACGGGGGTAACCAAGGCCTTCTCATACATGAACCGCGACAAATCAGCGGCCGGCCAAAGTGTTATTATTATTATATCCTTCTAGCAGAGATATGTTGGTTATTTTTGTGATTACAGGAGCCAAAGAGTCTACACATGATTTGACAATAGATGTTGGCATTGAGTCGAGTTGACATGAGGCATTTGATGATTCTTTTATTAATTTGGTTACCTCGTGGATTTCTAAAGGTCGAAAAGTTGAAAGTGCTTTTTCTGATAGTCTCTGTTTGATGTCAATTTTGTCTACATTTATGTTCTTAATTTTTTCCTGAATTAATTTTATTTTTTGGATGAAGAATTTTGTTGAGTGCACAGTCAGATAATCTGAATGGGATTAATGGCTCAGAAAGCTGAAAGTCATCAGTACATCTTGTGCTGATAAGGTCAAGAGTGTGTCCAGAGGTATGAGTAGGCCCAGTAACATGTTGTTGTAAACTAAATGTTTGTAATGAGCTATTTAATCATTATAAAGAGTTCAGTTTTAGTTTAAACAATATTTATTTGTGAAAAGAAGTATGAATACAAAAACAATGGTGCAATGAGTAACATGAACAATAATGTCATTCAGATTTGACACAAGGTAGGATTCAGCAGCAAGCATTTTTGCTTTTGTAAGCCATTTCCGGGACACAATTTGCAGTCTCTGATAGTCATGACGAGGGAGTTGATTTATGTATATTTGAAAATAATAATTTATAGTTTCACCCTGCAGTATAATGAGTTTAGAAGTCATAACAATTTGTAAAGTCATTATAAAAAGTTGACACATCATTATAATAAGTGGACATGTCATTATATGAGTTGGCAAGTCATAATTAGTTGTGGAGTTGTTATAATGCATTGTGATGTCATTATAACTTGTTGACAAGTGGTTATAACAAGGTGTGAATTCATTATAATGAGATGGGAAGTCATCATAATGAGTTGTGATGTCTTTATAATGAGTTGTGAAGTCATTATGAGTCCTGGTGTTATTAGTCCCCTATGGGAACCGTAAGGGGACTATAGGATTGCACTCTGCCTGCCTGCCTGTTTTTATGTTACCACCTCTCTCACCAACATGCTTTAAGCTACACCTTTCATATTTGGTACATGGATAAATGGTTCTGAGGGGATGATGCACTCTCAAAATTTTTTTTCAAAATCCAAGATGGCGGAATGGCAGCCATTTTGCTGTGTTTTTTAAGCTTTTTTTTTCTCTATTTTCATATTACCACCCCCTCCCTCCAACATGGTTCAAGCTACACTTTGCATATTTGGCACATGGATAGAGGGTTGGGAGGGATGATGCATGTTCAATACTTTTTTTTTCAAAATCCAAGATGGCGGCATGTCGGCCATTTTTGTTGTGTTTTTTAAGCTTTTTTCTCTATTTTATGTTACCATCCCTCACTCCAACATGGTTCAAGCTACACTTTTCATATTTGGCACATGGATAGAGGGTTGTGATGGGATGATGCACGTCCAATATTTTTTTTTCAAAATTCAAGAGGGCGCCATGGCAGCCATTTTTGTTGTGTTTTTTAAGCTTTTTTCTCTATTTTATGTTACCACCCCTCCCTCCAACATGGTTCAAGCTACACCTTTTCATATATGGTAGATGGATGGATGGATGGATGGATGGATGGATGGATGGATGGATGTCTGTCTGTCTGTCTGTCTGTCTGTCTGTCTGTCTCTGTCTGTCTGTCTGTCTGTCTGTCTGTCTGTCTGTCTGTCTGTCTGTCTGTCTGTCTGTCTGTTTTTATGTTACCACCTCTCCCTCCAACATGCTTTAAGCTACACCTTTCATATTTGGTACATGGATAAATGGTTCTGAGGGGATGATGCACGCTGAATATTTTTTTTTCCAAATCCAAGATGGCGGAATGGCGGCCATTTTTGCTGTGTTTTTTAAGCTTTTTTTTCTCTATTTTTATGTTACCACTCCAACATGATTCAAGCTACACTTCTCTCAATTCTCAATTTTTAGATTCCATTCACATTTGAAATCCTGTCTGATAACCTGTATTTTACCCAAACCACCCCCCAGGTCTGACGCTCCTGTTGACTGTTTTCATGAAACCCGAATTGTCCCCTAGCCGAACCGTCCTCAGGCCAAACCATCCCCAATTATTTTACCGAAACTGCCACCCAGGTCTGATACTCCTGCTGACTGTGGTCATGTCTTATGTGACAAAAACACCTTATGTTACAAAAGCGCTGTAGGGGACTAATACCACCTCGGCGGTCAAACATTTGTTATAACAAGTTTTAAAGTCATATTGAATTGACAGGTCATTATAATGAGTTCACACATTGTTATAATGAGTTTACAACTCATTGTAATGGATTGTGATGTCATTATAACAAGTTAACAAGTCATCATAAAGAGTTGAAAAATGGTTGTATTATGTAATCAGTCTGTCTGTCTGGCCATTCATCTGTCTGTCTGGCCATCTATCCATCTACTTGTCTGTCCATCTGTCCATCCATCTGTTAACTTTTTAGCTCACCTGACTTTCAGTCAGGAGAGCTATAGTGATCACTCACCGTCCGTCGTCCGTCGTCCTGCGTCCGTCGTCCGTCGTCCGTGAACATGGTGTTTGCGTCTTCTCCTCCCAAACCGCTGAACCAATTTAATTGATATTTGAGATAATAGTTTGTTATGACATCGCAATTTGATTTTGTTCAAATCAAGTTGCCCCGCCCGTGGGTAGGGCCACACCCAAAAAGTGTGCTGAAATCTTAAAAAATCTTCTTCTCATGAACCAGCAGTAGCAGAGACTTGATATTTGGTGTGCAGCTTCCTTTTGAGGTGTAGACTCAGATTTGTTCAAGAGAAGTTTGTGGGGCTATACTTGGCGTCGTTATGGGAGGGGCAAAATTTTTTGCCCCACCCAAAATTTCTATTTTCCAATCCGAGAGGCTGATTTGAACCAAATTTTATGTGAGGGCTTATTGGGTCATAAGTAACTAATTTATGCTGATTTTTTTTTTCCCGTAGCCCCATGGGAACCGCAGGAGCTAAAAATAGAAAAAAATTAAAACGCCCATATCTCCAAAACTGCACGGCACCGAGAATTTTTATTTGGTGTGAAGCTTCCTTAGGACCAACAGAAAGAATTGGTAAAAAAAAATTGCCATCGGTTTTATCATAGGGTACAGTTTCGGGACATTGAAAAAGTGCTGAGTCAGCACTTTTTAACACTGTAGGCAATGGGAAAAACATTAAAAAATCTTCTTCTCCAGATCCAGGAGGCAGAATCTTTTGATATTTGGTATGCAACATTGGAGGGTGGATCTGATTCAGGTTTGTTCAAATCGGCCCCCTGGGTTCATATTTGGGCTCAGTATAGGAGCCCGATTTCGAACTTAGTGCATTTCAGGCAAATTTCTTAAAAAATCTTCTTCTCCAGATCCAGCAGGCAGAATCTTTTGATATTTGGTATGCAACATTGTGGGGTGGATCTGATTCAAGTTTGTTCAAATCGACCCCCTGGGTTTATATTTGGGCTCAGTATAGGAGCCCAAATTTGAACTTACTGCATTTCAGGCAAATTTCTTTGAAAATCTTCTTCTCCAGATCCAGCAGGCAGAATCTTTTGGTATTTGGTATGCAACATTGTGGGGTGGATCTGATTCAAGTTTGTTCAAATCGGTCCCTTGGGTTTATATTTGGGCTCTGTATAGGAGCCCAAATTTGAACTTAGTGCATTTCAGGCAAATTTCTTTGAAAATCTTCTTCTCAAGATCCAGCAGGCAGAATCTTTTGATATTGGGTATGCAACATTGTGGGGTGGATCTGATTCAAGTTTGTTCAAATCGACCCCCTGGGTTTATATTTGGGCTCAGTATAGGAGCCCAAATTTGAACTTACTGCATTTCAGGCAAATTTCTTTGAAAATCTTCTTCTCCAGATCCAGCAGGCAGAATCTTTTGATATTTGGTATGCAACATTGTGGGGTGGATCTGATTCAAGTTTGTTCAAATCGGTCCCTTGGGTTTATATTTGGGCTCTGTATAGGAGCCCAAATTTGAACTTAGTGCATTTCAGGCAAATTTCTTAAAAAATCTTCTTCTCCAGATCCAGCAGACAGAATCTTTTGATATTTGGTATGCAACATTGTGGGGTGGATCTGATTCTATTTTGTTCAAATCGGCTCCCTAGATTCATATTTGGGCTCACTATAGAAGCTCGAATTTGAACTTAGTGCATTTCAGGCAAATTTCTTCAAAAATCTTCTTCTCCAGATCCTGCAGGCAGAATCTTTTGATATTTGGTATGCAACATTGTGGGGTGGATCTGATTCCAGTTTGTTCAAATCGGCCACCTGGATTCATATTTGGGCTCACTATAGAAGCCCAAATTCGAACTTAGTGCATTTCAGGCAAATTTCTTTGAAAATCTTCTTCTCAAGATCCAGCAGGCAGAATCTTTTGATATTTGGTATGCAGCAACCTTAGGGGGGTGAGATTCAAGTTTGTTCAAGCCATGTCCCTAGGTCCATATTTGGGCTCAATGTGGGAGCTTGAATTGTAACTTTGTTCGAAATGAGGAATTTTCTTAAAAAATCTTCTTCTTCAGATCCAGCAGTCGGAATGGTTTGATATGTGGTGAGTAGCATCATTGGGGGGGAGGGGGGATTCAAGTGTGTTAAAGCCAAGTCCATGGGTCCATATTTGGGCTCCCTGTGGGAGCCCAAATTATAACTTAGTCAATATGAGGAATTTTTCTTTAAAAATCTTCTTCTTCAGATTCAGCAGTTGGAATGTTTTGATATTTGGCATGGAGCAACCTTAGGGGGCTGAGATTCAAGTTTGTTCAAGCCAAGTCCCTTGGTTCATATTTAGGCTCACTATGGGAGCCTGAATGACAACTTAGTTCAAAATGAGGAATTTTATTTAAAAATCTTCAGATCCAGCAGATGAATGCTTTTGATATTTTTTATGCAGCATCCTTAGGGGGGTAAGATTCAAGTTTGTTCAAGCCATGTCCCTAGGTCCATATTTGGGCTGATTGTGGGAGCTCGAATTGTAACTTGGTTCAAAATGAGGAATTTTCTTTAAAAATCTTCTTCTTCAGATCCAGCAGTCGGAATGTTTTGATATTTGGTGTGCAGAATCCTTAGGGGTGTGAGATTCAGGTTTGTTAAAGCCAAGTCCCTGGGTTCATATATGGGCTTCCTGTGGGAGCCCGAATTATGACTTAGTTCAGTATGAGGAATATTCTTTAAAAATCTTTTTTTAGATCCACTGGTCAGAATATTTGGATATTTGGTTTCAGCTTTTCTTAGGAGGAGCAGATGCAACTTGTGGAAATCAATTCTCTGGGTTGCTATTTAGGCTACCATGTCAGGTGAGCGCCCTCAGGCCCCCTGGGGCCTCTTGTTTGGTTTCAGACTGATAACTCCAGTTTGGATTATTTGATCTCAACCAAAGTTGGTATGTGTATTACTCAGCTGTTAATACAGGCCAAGTTCAAATATGGGTTCCGTCCAATTATTTTTACTTGAGTTATGGCCCTTTTTTGGCTTAGAATTTGACCGTGTATTAACATTTTTGGGTTCCTGGACCAGTAACTCCAGTGTGGATCATTTGATCTCAACCAAAGTTGGTGTGTTTATTACCCAGCTGTTAATACAGGTCAAGTTTGAATATGGACCTTTTTGACCTAGAGTTTGACCGTCTATTAACACTTTTTGGTTTCCAACCAATAACTCCAGTTTGTTTGAATCATTTGATCTCAACCAAAGTTGGTACAATTCAAAATGGCTAATGGGAGTATTTAGCCACGCCTGGTGGTGCGCTTGTTAGAAGGTGTGAAGACATAATAACGAGTAGTGACGTCACTATAACAAGCTGACATGTCCTTATATCAAGATGAAAAGTCATTAAATACGAGTTTAGAAGTCAATATAATTAGTTAGAGGAATTATCAACAAGCCGTTCTGAAAGTTACTTGGTTTGTTCGAATCAAGTCTCTCAGTTAATATTTGGGCTTCCTATAGGGGCCGAATTTTAACTTGGTGCAATATGAGGAAATTTCTTTAAAAATCTTCTTCTTCAGATCCACCAGTCAGAATCCTTTCTCATTTGGTATACAACATCTCTAGGTGGGTCAGATTCATGTTTGATCAACTCGAGTCTCTGGAGTTATATTTGGCTCCCTATGTGCAATAAGAGGAAATTTCTTTAAAAATACACATAGGTTGTATCAAGGGGCTTTATAGGGGAGCTCTACATTTTACATTATGATCAAATGAAGAAAAGGCATGATGCTCGGACTATTTTTGTCACTCCTGAGGGTCTCAAGGATTGAAAATGTTTCCTATAGAGATGGATTGCTTAATGTAGACTCATTCTTGGATACTGTTTATATTGTGTTCTGTTCAAAGTGAGCACTTCAGGCCCCATGGGGCCTCTTGTTTTGATTATTGATTCCAGTTATTTGGGGTTTCTACCTTATAGGACAATGAAGTGAAAAGAGTTTGCATTCCAGCCTCGCCTAACTATTGTTGCTGAAGTTACCCCAAATTGTTTATCAGTGCTCCCCACTGATAAAAATCTAAAAATCTTGCTTTAATGGCACCCTTTTTCAGAGAGCTGTCTTGTTGGGGGGGGGGGGGGGGGGGGGGGGGGGGGGGGAGAACTGGGGCAGTACACTTATTACTTGGCTAATTCAGCTGACATAAACCAATTAATATATTTTTTTTAAAGTTTGCAGAGGTAATAAAAGGGGAGTATGTAGCAGATAAAATAACCATGCAGGAGCACCTGGGAAACATTTTCAGGCCTTATTCAATAATTTTTTTTTTGCGAGTGTCTCAGCATGTCTTCTGTTTATGTTGCGTAAAGGGTGACTTGTTTTGATTTTATCTTCTTATAGCTTTGATAAAATTTACACAGCCAGTTCTAGTTTCAAGAGAAGACCCAAACTCTAGACTGAAGACAATACAGGAAATCCAGAGAAGAGCACAGTCAGGTGGTAAATGGCCACAGATTATTATATTTCCAGAAGGAACATGTACCAACAGATCATGCTTAATAACTTTCAAACCAGGTATGGTGTTTAGTAAATTAAAATATACAATAATGCAGGCCTTGTTGCTGATACCCATGGTATTTATAATGAACGTGTCAATGACACTGTAGCTCAACTTGTTTAAGACATGTACATGTATAGTATGTTACACAGCAATGACAAACATCTAGGTAATAACCTGATAACAAAAGTACATGTAAAGTATTGTAATGGTCTGTACATAAGTGCTGACTGTAGCCTGTAACAAATATATAGGTAAAGTATTGTAAAAGTGGGGTGACAGTTAGTTGTTAAACTAGAAAAGAAATCTTTGAGTCCCAGAGTGGGTCTTACTGAACCCAAAAATATTTGTTCTCAAAGCACAGTGATAACAAAGGCACCACAAAACACGCTTTCCTTTCACAAGGTGATAACAAAGGTACCCCAAGAAATTTCGTGAAGATCAGTTCATAAATACAGACTCTAGCCCGAGCCGTATTGGCATGTGCATTTACTGTGTATAAGTAGCACTGAACAAATCAAAGTTCATCTAATTTGCATAATTTCTACGTGAGAAAAAAACCTGTATTATATGTGATGTATTCCATGTTACTAAACATTCATACAGAAATTTATTCAAATCAGAACTTTCATACAGAAGTTCTGTACAAAAAACTGATTGCACTAATTTTGGTACAAAATGGCTGCTGGCAGCCATCTTGAATTTCAGACCGCACCCAAAAACACTCGTTCTCGTCCCAAGGTGATAACAAAGGTACCCAAGAATTTTCATGAAGATTGGTTCATAAATACAGCCTCCAGCCCTTGCCGTATTGACATGTGCACTTACAGTGTATAAATAGTATTGAATAAATCAAAGTTCATCTAATTTGCATAATTTCTGCACGAGAAAAAAACCCGTATTATATGTGATGTATTCCATGTTACTAAACATTATACAAAAATTTATTCAAATCAGAGCTTTCATACAGAAGTTCTGTACAAAAAACTGATTGCACTAATTTTGGTACAAAATGGCTGCTGACGGCCATCTTGAATTTTGGATTGCACCCCAAAACACTCGTTCTCATCCCGCAGTGATAACAAAGGTACCCAAGAAGTTTTGTAAAGATCGGTTCATAAATACAGGCTCTAGCCTGAGCCGTATAGAAGTTGTGTATAAAAAACTGATTGGACCTAATTTTGGTACAAAATGTCCACTGGCAGCCATCTCGAATCTTGGATCGCACTCAGAAACACTCGTTCCTGTCCCAAGGTGATAACAAAGATACCCAAGAAGTTTCGTGAAGATCAGTTCATAAATATAGACTCTAGCCCGAGCCGTATTGACATGTGCACTTACTGTGTATAAGTGGCACTGAATAAATCAAAGTTCATCTAATTTGCATAATTTCTGCACGAGAAAAAAACCTGTATTATATGTGATGTATTCCATGTTACTAAACATTCATACAAAAATTTATTCAAATCAGAACTTTCATACAGAAGTTCTGTACAAAAAACTAATTGCACCAACTAAAGTACAAAATGGCTGCTGGTGGCCACCTTGAATTTCGGACAGCACACAAAACCATTCGTTCTCGTCCCACAGTTTTTATTTTTTTATTGAAAAACATGGCCGGCAGTGGCCATCTTGGATTTGGATATAAATTGTCCAACAATTCCTTTAGCACACCCTACAGTTCGCAGCACTAACCTGATCAGTCCAAAATTTCATATGTAGCTTTGGGGCAATGTCTAGATGGGAGCTATCAAATTTTTCCGAATTTCGTAAAAAAACAGCCATCTTGGATTTGGCATATAAATTGTCAACAATTCCATTAGAACACCCTACAGGCAGCATCTCTGGTAGCTTTGGTTTGATGTCTAGATGGAAGCTATCTAATGTTTCTGAATTTTGTTGAAAAACATGGCCATCATGGATTCGGACATAAATTGTCAACAACTCCATTAGCACACCATGCAGACCTCATCTCTCACCCAATCTTTTTCAAATTTCACAAGTGGTTTTGGTGTAATGTCTAGATGGGAGCTATCAAACTTTTCTGAATTTTGCTGAAAAACATAGCCGGCAGTGGCCATCTTGGATTTGGCATATGAATTTTCAACAATTCCATTAGCAGACCCTACAGGCCGCACCTCTCAACTGATCTTTTTTTAAATTGTATATGTAACTTTGGTACGATGTCTAGATGGGAGCTATCAAATTTTTCTGCATTCCACTGAAAAAGATAGCCGCCACTGGCCATCATGGATTTGACATATAAATTGTCAACAATTCCATTAGTACACCCAACAGGCCCCATCCCTCCCCCAATTCTTTTCAAATTTCATATGTAGCTTTGGTGTGGTTTCTTTTCTGTAGAAACTTGAGTGAATGACATGGTATTACTGGATCTTTCTGTTTAGTTCAGTTGGACAAGTTGAGCTGCAGTGTCATTGACACCTTCATTTTCTGTTAATTTCAGATCCAATGCCAAGTTTTGGTAAAATTATAGTTTCTCATAGGTACATTAGGTTACCACACATCTTTATAATAAAAAGCAGTAATGTTTCTGGTGCCTGACTTCAGAAAACAAAGGAGTGGACTTTTTATGACCGTTTGCATCAATTTTGTTCAGGATAGCCACAATTTTGGTTGAGGATGAGACACCATAGCTTTTCCTGCAAAATTGTTGGATGCCTTTTTTAGTCTGAAAAGTGTTATTAATAATAATAACACTTTGGCCGACCTCTGATTTGGCGTGGTTCTCGGCTGAGAAGGCCTTGGTTACCCCTGTACTCCCAACTGCCTCCCTATTCCCACGCTTCTTCTCTCCCAACACTCAGAGACAAACTGCTTGATGACATCCCTTGACCCATTCTTCCCAGTCTCTCCAATTAGCATATTAACCCTCTCCTTTGAGTCTCCCACTAACCACATGTCCTTCATTCTCCCATCCCACTTCCCCATTATACTCCCAGTGAATCTTATTCTGTTAGACTGATATTTTGGGCAGTCTAGAAAAAAGTGTTCCAGGGTCTCCACCATGCCCAAATTACACATCTGCCACTCCTTTTCACTCTAATCTTTTTTTCTGTGTGTATTACGTTTAGTGGTGCAAAATCATAAATGGACGCAAATTGTGTTGGTATCTATTATGAGAATCACACATCAGAATCACACCACATTTGCATACTCTCCAACATTGATTCCACTCCTAAACAGCTACAAATAAAAACATACAGCCACATCAGAGTAGACGTGGATAGGCAAAAGCAACGAGCTGCTTACACTTTGTTTTCTGCCCCACCCCACAGAACATACGGCTGCTGAGTTCTGCTTGTGGCTTGACTTTGCCACGACCAACTCATAAGAATATCACATTGCAAAATAGCACTACATTCATGATCACACCGACACTGTAGACTCGAGAACAGCTACAAACACACACATGCAGTCACACCACCCTCCTCAAGAACAGTCGCCAATGTGGCATGAAAGTCAAGAGTAAGCTATAGTCATCCTTCACCATCTGTTGTCCGTCCTGGTGTTCGCAGCTTCTCCAAAACCACTGGACCAATTTAAGTTAAATTTGAGGTGATTGTTTGATCTAACATTGCATTTTGATCTTGTTCAAATCAATTTGCCCTGCTTCATTATTATTTGTGCACCTTAATTTTTCAATAGTGAAGGTCTCCACACCCACGAGTCAGATTCTTTTGTTACGTGGTAATGAAATCCTTAGTGTGGGAGGTTCAAGTTTGTTCAAATCAAATCCCTGGGTTCATATTTAGGCTTGAATTTTAACTAAGTGCAGTATGAGGAATAATCTTCTTCAGACTCACCAGGCAGAATCTTTTGATATTTGGAATATAGCATTACTATGACTCCCAGATTAAAGTTTGTTCAAATGTTATGCTTGCCTTATTTTGGTAGAAACCAGAGGGGTTTGAAATTTAACACAGAACCCAAGAAAGAATTTACTATTTGTTTAACTTTACTTAGATGAAAATGTGAGTACTTAACATTTGCTCAAATGGGGACCATTAGGCCACTCGAGGCCTGAAGTGTGGAAGGGTTGTTTGCGCGAAATTATTTGTTTTGCTTGAAAAGAGGATTTCAAGTGATTTCATGCAAAAAATGAACTTTCACCCGTTGTGGGATGGGAAGTTAGAGGGGTTCCACTGAGTGATGTTTTCAGTTGACTTCAAAACTTTGGTTTGAAGTTGTTTGATAGATTTTAAGCAAGAAAGAAATTCACTCAACAAACTCTTCTCCCCCACTACACCCCCCCCCCCCCTCATCCCCCCCCCCCCCCCCACATACCTCTAGCTAAATTAGATTAATTGTATTAACATGTAGATGCCGAATTTGACTGTAAATCCTTCTTTAAACAATTTTATCTGGTTTGCAATTAAGGCCCCTTAATAACTGTAATGTATCACTCTTCCTTTTTAGCTCACCTGACTGCAAGTCAGTGGGAGCTATTGCCATCACTTTTGTCCATCATCTGTTAACTTTTGCAAACTTGACTTCTTCTTCACAACCACTAGGCCAAATTCGAGCATATATTGCCCAGACCATCTATGGAGATACCCTTTCTATTTTGTTCAAATGAAGCAGCTGCCATATTCAGGCTCTGGTTTATGCCCCAAAAGCTTAAAAACCTTTAAAAATCTTCTTCTCATGAACCACTAGAGGGAATGTCTTGATATTTGGTATGTAACATCCTTTGTTGTTCAAGATTAAAGTTTGTGCAAGGGAAGTTGATAGGTCAATATTTGGGCTCTCTGTGGGGTGTGGGGAGGGGGGGCATATCCATTTTGGGCTCTGCCCAAATTTCTATTTCTAGAACTGGTGGGCCAATTTCAACCAAATTTGGCATGTAGTATAAGTGGGTCCTAAGTAATGGATTGATACCCCCCCCCCCCCCCCCCCAATTTTTTTTTTCACAGCCCTGTGGCAACCCCAGGGGCTAAAAACAAAAAATTCAAAAGCCCATATATCCCAAACCACAAGGAAGAGAGAACTGTTATTTGGTATGAAGCATCCTTAGGACCAGTAGAAGAGATTGGTTAAAAAAATTGCCATCGGTTCAATCAGGGTGGCCGGTAGAGGGTATTGAAAAAATGATGAGTCAGCATTTTTGCAGTAGTTCATCTGGAGAAAAATTTCATTCACAGAGAACCGTGATTGACATCTAGAATAACATGTTGTTCTTAAAACAATAAATTGCTGCCAGACACATTCTAATCTATTATTATAATCTTGAAATGAAATTGTGCAGAAAATTTGATCAAAACCCTTTCAATGCTGTGCACATATAGGTTTTTTCTGGTTCCATGGAAATTTTTTTATTTTATTCCTGTATGAATAGCTTTAATTTAACCCTCTCATGACTTCAGTGTATTTTCCAAGTTTTTATTTCAAGTTGAACTCTTTCACCGCTGTGCACATATCTGTTTTTCCTGGTTTCTTGGAAACATTTATCTGATTCCTGTATGGATATCTTTAAATTAACCCTCTCAAGGCTGCAATGTGGGTTCCAAAGATTTTATTGATGCCATGATCAAGCACTTTCAATACTGTGCACATATGTTTTTAGCTCAACTTTGGCGAAGCCAAATTTGAGCTTATGCCATGGCCAGTCGTCCGTCTGTCCATCTGTCCGTCAACAATTCAATACGGCTTGGGCTAGAGGCCGTGTTTATGAACCGATCTTTCCAAAACTTCTTGGGTACCTTTGTTATGCCCGTGGGACGAGAACGAGTGTTTTGGGGTTCGGTCTGAAATTCAAGATGGCAGCCAGCCACCATTTTGTACCGACAATGCAGAAATCTGTTTTTTGCACAGAACTTCCATATGAAAGTGCTGATTTGAATAATTTTTGTATGAATGTTTAGTACCATGGGGTACATCACATATAATACGGGTTTATTTCGTGTACGTAAATTATGCAAATTAGACTAACTTGATGTATTTAGTGTTACTTTCAGCACTGTAAATTCAAATGCCAATACGGCTCGGGCTAGTGGCCGCATTTATGAACCGATCTTTATGAAACTTCTTGGGTACCTTTGGTATCGCCGTGGGACGAGAACGAGTGTTTTTGGGTGAGGTCCAAAATTCAAGATGGCCGCTGGCAGCCATTTTGTTCAAAGTTAGAAGCAATCAGATCTTTGCACAGAACTTCCATATGAAAGCTCTGATTTGAATAATTTTTTGTATGAATGTTTAGTACCATAGGATACATCACATATAATACAGGTTTTTTTCTCGCGCAGAAATTATGCAAATTAGATGAACTTTGATTTTTTCAGTGCTACTTACACGTAGTAAGTACACATGTCAATACGGCTCGGGCTAGAGGCTATATTTATCAACTGATCTTCACAAAACGTCTTGGGTACCTCTGCTATCAGGTTGGGATGAGAACGAGTGTTTCTGAGTGCGGTCCGAAATTTAAGATGGCTGCCAGTGGCCATTTTGTACCGAAATTAAGTCTAATCAGTTTTTTGTACACAACTTCTATACGGCTCAGGCTAGAGGCCACATTTATGAACCGATCTTTACGAAATGTCTTGGGTACCTTTGTTATCACTGTGGGATGAGAACGGGTGTTTTTGGGTGTGGTCCGAAATTCAAGATGGCCACCAGCAGCCATTTTGTACCAAAATTAGTGCAATCAGTCTTTTGTACAGAACTTCTGTATGAAAGTTCTGATTTGAATAATTTTTTGTATGAATGTTTAGTAAAATTGAATACAGCACATACAGTACGGGTTTTTTTCTCATGCAGAAATTATGCAAATTAGATGAATGTTGATTTATTTAGTGCTACTTATACACTGTAAGTGCACATGTCAATACAGCTCAGGTTAGAGGCTGTATTTATCAACCGATCTTCACGAAACTTCTTGGGTACCTTTGTTATCACCTTGGGACGAGAACGAGTGTTTCTGAGTGCGGTCCAAAATTCAAGATGGCTTCCAGTGGCCATTTTGTACCGAAATTAGGTCCAATCAGTTTTTTGTCACAGCTTCTATATTTATGAACTGATCTTCACGAAACTTCTTGGGTACCTTTGTTTTCACCTTGGGACAGGAATGAGTGTGTTTTGGGGTGCCTTTTTTATCACTGTGCTATGAGAACAAATATTTTGGGGTTCAGTCAGACCCACTCTGGGACTCAAAGATTTCTTTTCTAGTTTAGCATTTGACTGTCACCCACCTTTACAATACTTTACTTATACATTTGTTAAAGGCTGCGGTCAGTATTTATGTACAGGCCATTACAATACATTATATGTACCTTTGTTATCTGGTCATTACCTAGATGTTTGTCATTGCTGTGTCACATACTATACATGTACGTGTCTTGACAAGTTGAGCTACAGTGTCATTGACACTTTCATTTCTAGTTCCTTGGTAATTTTTTTTTCTGATTCCTGTATGAATATCTTTAATTTAACCCTCCCATGACTTCAGTGTGTTTTCCAAAGATTTTATTTTATGTTGAACCCTTTCAATCCAGTACACATGTTTTTTTTCTCGTTTCTTAGAGACATTTATCTGATTCCTAGTGGGCGCGGTGGCATTGCGGTAACTGGTTCCCGTCAGATCACCGAAGTTGTTGAGCCTGGATAGCCTTCGCCCTCGTATGGGCGACCATCTGGGCGATCGATTTGGACTCCCGCATTGTATCCTTGGGCAAGGCACTTAACCCTGGTTGTCCACATGGGGTCACGATGAAGCCGTGTACTAAGGCGTACTGCACATTGATGGTGCGCATGTCTTCAACCAATCTAACCCTGCATGTGCTGTAGCGTGGAGTTACGATGTTGGGGGGCTGGCAGCTGCTTGTTGTTGCTCGGTGGTTCTATCCGGGTACTCCGGCTTCCTTCACCCGTAAAACTGTCATGGTCATGATTAGCCATTGTGCATAAGTATGTGACCTTAAACACCAATAAAAAATATCTGATTCCTGTATGGATGTCTTTAATTTAACCCTCTCAAGACTTCAGTGTGGGTTTCAAAGATTTTATTGATGCCTTGATCAAACCTTTTCAATGCTGTGCACATATATGTTTTTTCTGGTTTCTTGAAAAAATTTCTCTAATTTCTGTATGAATATCTTTAATTTAACCCTCTTAAGGCTTCAATGTGGGTTCCAAAGATTTTATTTCATGTAATACTTTAATGAAAACCTATTTTTTATAAACCTACCTCACAGTTGTTTACTACAGGCTTGCACTACAGTTGGGAAGACCCAAACTCGGAAAATATACTCTCTATTTTGATCTTTCCCAAGCAATTTGGGAAAGATAAGTGGTGAAAAAGCACCAAGAAAAAATAAGCCAGAACTAGGTCGAGTGCTCCTGACGCAGACCCAGTAGGGGACGCTCTTCTCCTAGTACAAATCCACGACTTCCGTTGCCAGTGCGCAGACACGTAGCTAACGACTCATTCTTTTTTCTTCCGCCATGTGGCAGGACGTCCATTTTGCATTCAGAAACAGTGATAATTCAACTCGTTGATAATGGTTACCTGTGACTGGAATTATGGATCTTAGGATCGTATAATAACAGGACTGTGTTTTATATATTCTCGTTATTATTTTCAACCACATTTTCATTGTATTTATATATTTTCAGTGTCGCGCGCAACTTTTGTGTACTGTGCGGTTCGGACATAAAATTTTACGGTTGATAAATTTTATTATTATTATTGGAGTTATTATTGTCAGTGGGGGACTGTATGGACAGGATTTCTCCTCTGTGTTGGTGACAGAATTTCTGTTTTTTGGGTCCCTGTCATCCATCTGGTTCAGTTGTGGTCCCGCCGGTCCTTTTTCTGCCACTTTTCTCTCTTAGTTGGGGTTGTTCTTCTACTTTCTACATCTGTTGAGTTCACCTTTTTCTTTTACTGCTCTCACCTCTGTTATGTACAGTACTGTTCCTTTAGAGCAATGTCTTTTGTCCTCGCTTATGGTGCGTTCTCGTGGCCGTTCCTCCTGCACCTGCGGGGGGAGAGAGGCGGGGGGATGCTGTCGTTTTGGGGCCTCCCGACACGACCACGTCTGGTGAGAGTTATACCCCCTCCGTGGGGGATATGCAGTTTTTAACTGTGGTGGATACTGTGGGAGCTGTTGGGTTGTCTGTGAAGAGATGCCTGGTTCCGGGACTATGGTCCCTCTCTAGTCGACATTTGAGGCTGTCACTAGGGTTGGGACTCCTCCTTTGGAGGCCGAGCTTGGTTGCTCTCTCCCCTTTTCCACCAGTTTCAACAGCTCCCGTTGTATCTGCTGCAACTGCTGTTCCGTCTGCACTGTCATTGGTCACCATTTCAGCCAGCCTCAGCTTATTCCTGCTGGGGTCTGCAGCGAGTATCTGCTGCTACTGCTGTTCCGCAATGTCATCGGTCACCATTTCAGCCAGCCTCGGCTTATTCCTGCTGGGGTCTGCAGCGATGTCTGGTAGTGTGGATGTGGGATATCGGCCTCAGCCTTCCCTGACTTCAACTTGGTGAAGTCGGAAATGGCTGCCGAACGAACCCCCTGCTGTGGCCTCTCTGCCATTGAGCACAGCAGTTTTATCCCTGTAGATGTCTGCAGAGATGTCTGGTAGTGTAGACGTGGGGTATCGGCCTCAGCCTTCCCTGACTTCAACTTGATGAAGTCAGAAGGGGCTGCCGACCGAACCCTCTGCTGTGGCCTCCCAGCCATTGAGTACAGCAGTTTTATCCCTGCAGGGGTCTGCAGAGATGTCTGGTAGTGGAGACGTGGGGTATCGGCTTCAGCCTTCCCTGACTTCAACACTGTGAAGTCGGAAGGGGCTGCCGGCCGAACCCTGCTGTGGTCTCTCAGCCGTCGAGCACCGCAGTTTTCTCATTGGATTCGGATGTTCATGGTGGGGCCACCATGATCTCCATGGCATTTCCATCCATGCAGTCTGGTCCCATGGCCAGTTTTGCGGGACCAACGCCTTTTGTGCAGCCTGGACCTTCTGCCCCTCAGAGGTCCACTGCGACTCTCCTGAGTTTCCGCTCTGTAGATCCTCGGGGTATGTCATACCCCTATACACATCTGCCTTCCGATGTTTCGGCTGCAGCCCGTCGCGCCGCGTCGGGTATATTTGAGGATCATGTCCCTTCGCTTGTTAAAAGGGTCAGGAGTGAAGCCACTTTCCGGTTCGTTCCCACATCGAACCGGCCGACACGGGCAGTGAGCTTAGGGAGGCCCTCTCCTTGCTCACTCAGGTTCTGTCCAAGAGCCGTCCTGTTGCTTCCAGCGAGGCTACGAGTGGTTTCCAGGTGCACCCCCCCCCCCCCCCCCCCCTATGGCACAGCTTCCCGGGATTGGAAAGCCTACACCATGGGAGGCGTCATCTGGTTTGCCCATGATGGGCTATGTGTCTTTCGACTGAGGGGATGAGTCTGACATACCTGACGTCGAGAGCCAACAGTCTTCTGACTTGGGGGCAGCTCTTGACTTTGTGTTTGGGTTCCTACCGTCAAACCAGCCAACAGTGTCAGCCTGGCTGTGATCATCAGTCGCGCGCATACAGCCTGTGTAACAACCTGCTTCTGGGCACCTTCGACTGTGCCAGTCTGTACAGGTGTTTGAAGCGTTTACAGCTTTGGACTCTAAGCTGAGTTCCAAGGCTATGAAGACATTCTTCTTCACCAGGGTTGACACTTTTTTGCCTCCGGCACGTTATCATTCCTATGATTCTGCCAATCCATCAGTCTGCCAGACTTTAACGGTCTTGGATCAGGAATCCAACTCCCTCGGGTTTTCCAAGCCCAAGTCGGCCGTTATTCCTCTGGCGACTTTGGAGTCCATGTTGGGCTTATCGAGAGAGATGCTGGACATGTTTTCTCTCACAGATCACGTTGTCCCTGCTTTGCTGCTTATCTGCCCCCACATAAGTTTGACGACGTACAGGCTCCTTTGCGTGTGCTGTCCAATGCGTTCATGCATCTTATGCACACGCATGCCTGTAACACGGCTAACTTGGAATTAGTTCACAGTGACGCTGTGCTGGACACAAGCCGTTCCCTTCCTGGGGGGGGGGGGGGGGGGGACAGCCCGCTGCTCTTTGATCTGCTTCTTCAGCGGGTCCGCAACTATTCCATGGATCTGTGGCAATGGTCAGGGATGACGCCCTACTACGTCATTCCATAGATCAGCTGCTGTTTCGTCAGCTTGATCAGCCTTCTGTTGGAGGCAGGGGCCATCCAAAGCCTAACTAGCGCCCTTTTGCTTCCTCTGCGAAGCCAGGGGCTGTTCCTCCTGCCGCTGCTTCTACTTACTCACTGGGTAAGGGTAGGCATCAGCAGTCGTCACCTCGATTCGTCCCAGGTTGAGGCATCCAACTCAGTCGAGAGTGCCTCTTCCAACACAAGTCCCTTTCGACGTTACATGTTGGGAACTTTTGATCACGGAGATAGGCAATCTCCTGTCAAAGGGGGCGATCGAGGTCATCAAGAACATTCATTCAGTGGGATTTTATTCAGCCTGTTCTTGGTGCCAAAGAAGGACGGCTGACTCCGACTCCGACCGGTTATTGATCTGAGTATCCTGAACCAGTCTATCATTGCTCCTAAGTTCAGCATAGAGACTTTCAGGTCGGTTCACTGCTCCATTCACCAGGGAGTTTTCGCTTCCAGCATCGACCTGCGAGACGCTTACTTTCACGTTCCGATTCATCGGACATCGCGAACGTATCTCAGGTTCGCTTTTCTGGGACGAGTTTACCAGTTCAAGGCCTTGCCCTTCGGCCTCAACCTGGCTCCTTGGGCCTTCACCCTACTGATGTTGCATGTGTTAGCCTAACATCGCATACAGTCCAGGGTGACTACTTCGGCGTATCGAGACGATATCCTCCAGAGGCATTCCAGTGCTGCCTTTCTGGAGTCAGATGTCGACAGGGACCAGCTAGGGGGGAATTTTAGGGAGACTTCAAGTCTCCCTCCAGAAAAAATAGGGAGACTGCAGAGTCATGTAGGGAGACTTCATAGGCAAGTGGGGAAAATTAAGAATATTCATGTACCACCCCCGCCGCCCCTTCATATTTTCAATTTATTGTCCTCCATTAACGTACAAATAATCCAGGTCCAGTTGTCTATGATGCATCTGTGGCAGGTTAAAAAATCACAATGTAATTATTGACTGAAAATCCCCCACTGCTACCTTCTCCTTTATGACCCCTCACCTCTTCTTCGTGCCAATCCCCCATCACCCTCCTGTGGTTGCCTTTCAACAAAGTCTACTAAGCTAATAATTTCCTAAGTCTGAAAGTGTGAACAGGACCAGATGTAAGAAGGTTGCTTGGGAGGTACCTTGTTAGTTAATAAACAAAATACATTCTGGGGTCGAGTATTTTGTAAAAGAAATGTCATTCCGTATCATTTTTATGGCATTCCGGTGTCATTCCACGTCATTTCATGTCATTCCAATGTTTAGGAGGACCCTTTTTCAAGATCGTCCACATGCACACTTGTGTCCTGTACAAAGCTTTTCTTGACATCACTAAAGCTTTTTTTTCATGTGTTTCAATTCCATTCGTGTTTTTCTGGGAATAGACAGCCCAACAGTTAACAGTCATCAGCAAATCGAAATGAAAATACTGTGTTATAAAATACATCCGTTGTGTATACATTTTCGGCATCCTAAGCGACGTAACCTACTTTCAAACTGGGTTGTTTTGTTGAGTCGCGTAAGTCACCTATTTTCGTTTCGACACTTGAAGCTCCGACCGGAATGCAACAAAATAGAAATAAAAAAATCCGCCAAAAGCGACAATAGACAATTGCTTGTCGTGTGATTTCAAATAAATGGACGTTTATTTGACGAATTAAAATGCCCATTTATCACACTCGAGCACATTTGATTTTTGAAAATACTCGTTTTTGTAAACCTCGCATCACTCAGTTCAGCCTTTTCTCATTTTGGCCAATTTTTAGAGGGCGACTTGTAATCGCCCCGACTATTTTTCTAGGCGACTTTGGGCTTAGAAGGGCGACTTAATCGCCCTAGTCGCCCTCACGGCTGGTCCGTGGATGTCGACACACTGTTGAGCCTGCTCACGTCGCTAGGGTCCAGAGTCAATGAGGAGAAGTCAGACCTGATCCCTTCTCTGTCGTTTTGTCATCTAGGGATGGACTTCCGTACTCAGCTGAATACGGTGGCGGTGTCCCGGACAAGGGCTGTGATTCTCTCAGCTATTGCCCTGACTCTGCCTCAGTCCATGTCCGCAACAGCTCGACGTCTTCCCCGGCTGCTCGGTTTCTGCGGTTCGGTGACGGATCTCATTCTTCTAGGTCGGCTGCATGTCAGACCTCTCCAACACTTTCTGCTCAGTTGTTGGAGGCCGTATGTCGATCCTTTGGATCTGGTGCTTCAGTTTCCGGAGTCTCTTCCTCGTGACCTTCTCCCCTGGACGGATGTTCAGTGGATTATGCAGGGAGTTCCATTGGATTTCCCCACGTCTGATCGTGTTCTGACGGTAGTCGCCAGCGATCTCGGATGGGGTGAGACGTTGGATCCTCTAGGTCGTTCCCTTCATGGGACCAGGATCAAGCAGCTCTTCACATCAACCAGAAGGAGCTTCTTTCTCTTCTTTTGAGTTTCCGGCAGTGATTCCCCCCACCTTTCGAATCGCCAGGTCCTTCTGTTGACTGACAATTCGACATTGGTTGCTTACATTCGGAACCAGGGCGGCACGCACTCTCCTCCCATGTACGAATTGGCTCGGGATCTTCTACTGCTTGCTCAGGATGTCAACGCCGGAGTGGTGGTTCGTCACATTCCTGGTCATCTGAACGTCCTAGCCGACTCCCTGTCCCGACGGGGCAGGGTCATTTCCACCGAGTGGATGCTCCACAGGGCGGTGTTCCAGTCGCTTTGCGATCTCTGGGGTCATCCCCACATTGATCTCTTTGCAACTTGTCGGAACCATCAGGTGGACACTTTCATGTCCACATGTCCAGATCCTCTGGATTTCGCCGTGGACGCTCTGTCACTCGATTAAAACGGTCTTGTCTGCTATGCCTTCCCGCCAGTTCCGATTCTGCCTCAGGTTCTAACCAAGATACGAACCTGCAGTTGTCGAATCATTTTGATTGCTCCCCTGTCGCCTCAGTGGGTGTGGATCAATCTGCTCCCCTCGCTGTTGGCAGCGGTTCCAGCACATCTCCCTCTATGTCATGACCTTCTTTTCCAAGGTCACCTGATGCAGTTTCACGTCAACCTGACTTCATTGTGCCTTTGCACATATCTTTTGTCAGGTCCTGTCTCCTCCATAGAAGTTTTTCGAGATGAGCAGTGGAGATCATTTCTTCTTCAAGGAGGCACTTCGATCACACACATTGCGGATTTTCTGGTATATCTGTTTGGTTCTCGGAGTCTCCAGCCTCATCAAAGGGTACAGGTCCATGCTTTCGGAGACCTTTTTGTATATATGACACTAATCCATACCTCTCCAAGCTTTATTCGGCACTTTTCCTTGAAAAGGCCTAGGACTTTGCCACTTACCCCAAGGAGGATTCTTTCTTGGGTGCTGCTATGCTGGGGGGGGGCATTCGAACCTTTATCCCAGGTGGATATGCGTTTTCTCACATACAAGACATTTTTTCTGATGGCTTTTGTCTCAGCCAGACGGGTTAGTGAGCTTCATGCTCTCTCGGTTGACCCGGCCTTTTTCAGGGGCTCTCCCAACAATGCTACGTTTACCACTGATTGCTCCTTTCTGGCCAAGAATCAGATACCAGAAACCTAACCCACCTCCTATCTGTATCAGGGCTCTTCCTTCTGTTGAGGGTAACCACCCTTTGCTCTGTCTGGTTCATGTAATTCGCATTTATCTCAATCGGGCGCAGTTCATTAGGAAAGGCAGGAAACAATTTTTTTCTGTCTCTTATTCCTGGTCGACAGAAGATCTCTCCTCAATCCATTTCTCGATGGATTTGTCTTGCTATTCTAGCGAGTGGCAATTATCTTACCAATCGTATTTCTGCCTACGAGGTGCGTGCATTGTCTACTTCTTGGGCTTATTCTAACTCCTTCAAATTGTCGGATGTTATGCAGGCAGCCTACTGGAGAAATGCTTCTACTTTCTCCACCTTCTATCTGCGTCAGTTGCAGGAGCAGTCTGAGGACCTTTTTGCTTTGGGCCCTTTTTTTCTGCTCAGGCTGTTGTTTGCCCTAGCCATTAGGCTAGTCACAAGATCAGTTCCAGCTCTGTGCTGTTACTGCCCTTTTCTGTCAGTGCGTCGCACAGAACCATACGCCTCATCTCTCATTGTCTCTTACTAATCTTTGTGAGGCTATGGTTTGATAGGCCTGGGGACCTCTTCCTCTATCCACGGTTCCAGTGCAGTTGGGTTATGTGTGGGTTGGTTATGTGATTCCCTCCATCCTATTGTCTATTCAGCCTGTAGTAAACAAATGTAAGGTAGGTTGATAAGAAATTTAAATTTTATAGTAAATTTCCTTTCTTATTATACCTACCACAATTGTTTACATGGAGTCCCTCCTGTCTTCTTAGTCGGGTAAGAATCCTTCCTCCCTGCTGATCACATAACTCCAACGTTGGCGGATTCAAAAGAATGGATCATTAGCTACGAGTTTGCGCACTGGCAGTGGAAGTCGTGGATTTGTGCTAGGAGAAGAGCGTTCCCTACTGGATCTGCGCCGGTAGAACTCGACCCAGTTTTGGTTTATTTTTTCTTGGTGCTTTTGCACCGCTTTTCTTTCCCAAATCGCTTGGGAAAGATCAAAATAGAGAGTAAATTGCTCTTGCTGCTGATCACTTACTAGTACACTTATCTAGTTTAAACAATATTTATTAAAGAATTTGATATGTATACAATATTCAATAACAGTTAATGGAAGTAAACAAAATGTGAACAGCAAGCAATACAATTGTATACAAGTAGCGAGCAGACAAGTTACAGTTTGAGAGGGGATCCGACAAAAAGCTTACAGCTTATGTAAGTCGTCTCCCTGAAATACACTTATCTGTTTTGACAACGTGAGCCAGGTGAGCGTTTTAGGCTCGCTTGAGCCTCTGTTGTCATTCTTCTCTCATGATCTGAGTTTTAGTCCTGCTGAACCTTCTTGCAACTGTTCTGGAAAATATCTCCACTCGTAACTGCTATGGAAAAAAATGCAAGGCTGTTCCCGAAACAGAGATGTTCGAATGTGCATAACCTCATCTGTGCCATCGTTTGTTAACACACTACTCTTTGAGAACAAAGTACAAAAACAAGAATCTCCAGAGACTCGCCAGATACCCTGAGACAGACTATACTTGCCAATGATGGTCCAGCAACCTCCACTCCACTAATTCAGAGTCCACTTAGGGGAAGACTATACTTTCCGGAAGAAAATACAAACTCAGTGCAGACTATACCAAAATTATATTATCACTGTCAAAAAGGCAACAAAAGTCTAATCTGGCCAAGTACTGTCCCACATGACTTTGGCATGTGCAAACCATTTACTTTGCAAGGAAGTGCCATCCATTCCCACTAATAATCATTCTTTTGTTTGGCTTCAGTGTAATTTCACAATTGAATTTACATGCTTTCTGAAATTTCAATATTATGATGGCTTCAAACATTGGATAACACTGGAAAGACATGCAATAACAACAAGGATATGGAAAGGAAGGATGTCAGACAAAAATGGATTCGTTCATGACAATGTTTTGTAAACTATTAATATAACATTAGAATTGTGTGTTATCTGGGGTTTTTTTTAGCTTACCTGGCCCAAAGGCCAATTGAGCTATTGCCATCACTTGGCATCCGTCACCTGTAAACTTTTTGCATTTTCATCTTCTCTGAGCCGATGTGAACCAAACTTGGCAGGGATGGTCTATGGGAGGTCCTCTACAAACGATCCTCATTTTGTTCCTGCGCGATGGAAAACATGGCCGCCAGAGGCATTCTTTTAGTTTAAACAATATTTATTTCCAGTCATATCTGGTAGTAATGTGGATTGGATTCGACAGTAAGCCGCAGGCTTATTGTTGTCATTTCCATATATATAATAATATTACAAACAGATTAGATCAGATATGACAGATAGCAAGTGTATACTAATCATTAAGTTTGTCAAGGAGCTGGTCACTATGTGTTTGTCCTAGTATCTATTGGAAATATAGGTTTAAGAGAAAGAGAGAGAGAGAGTAAATATTAATTTTAATAGTGTAAAGAAAAGAAAAGAAATACAAAACCAACAAAGATATATGCTAGTCG
Organism: Pictodentalium vernedei; assembly: GCA_031216915.1. Lineage (NCBI taxonomy): Eukaryota > Metazoa > Mollusca > Scaphopoda > Dentaliida > Dentaliidae > Pictodentalium > Pictodentalium vernedei. The sequence continues at coordinate 421,604,603 of CM062295.1, forward strand.
TACTAGATCAAGTATCCCGCATTGAAGCAATGGAGGTGGATGGATTGTCCACGAAGCACGCCACTTTCCGAGTTTGGGGTATATAAATACATGGGTTCAAAATTCAAATCCAATTAGAAGTACAGATTTTAACAATCATTCTCCCGCATCAGCCAGGACATATCTGCGACATCCCACTCGGTGACTCCTAGCAATACCATGGGCAATAGTATAGTAAAACGTAATACCACAAGCCAAAGTCAGCTGAGCCAAAGACTAACCAAACCAACTGGGCAAGCATACCCAGACCCAGTCATGCTCGCATTCACTCAACCAGCCAACCCAGGCTGGACCCCAACCCACTGATTCCAGTGTATTGTCGAGCCATAAACCAGTCCAAACCAGCTGGTTTGAGCAAACATGAGCCCGGTCAAGCTCATATTCACTAAACCCAGCAACCAGGGCCGAGTCTCAACCCAACCGATCCCAGAATACAATATATTGTGTGTGGATAATCCTGGGAAATTTCAAGTATTACACAGAGGGGGTGTTGTAAGAGTCGCTTGCGTTGGTAAAAATGCAGAAGTCTCCTTTATCTCATCACCCAGAGCACTCCCACCACGTCCAATATGATCTAAGAGAATTGGAATAACGTGTTTGGTGTAAGCCATTTATGGTCACTAATCAGAAGGTAATTTTGTAGAATTGTCAGCTGCCGGCTGAACCTCCCAGAGGCAAGGCAAAGGCACACAGGGACTTTGACCCACATCCTATGTACGGTACTACATCATGCGGTGAGAGCTTCATCCATGTCCAAACGAGTTATAGCCTACCCGGGATGTGAGGGGGGGGGGGGGAGGGGGAGGTGGGGGTGCTACACACCGTCTAATCAATGGCATTGATACCATCATGTTGGGATGGGCCATCCTCTTTTCTGTCATTAAGTTGAACCTACCACTAGGCAAAATAAAACTGTACAGTCTTAAAAATGACACAATTGTCTATGTTACAATATTGCTCGGAACCACATAAGAGCATAGTGCAGTCTATGCCTGGAGGGAGATGTCCCAATATATTATCCCGAACCTGAGCATATATTGGACATGCCAAGAGAAAGTGGTCACTTGGGCCAAGTGGTTATTGTATAGGTGGGCATTAAGACTACTGCATCTGAATCGGAGACGACAGTGGTGAATTTGTGCTTTACATGATTTTGACCCTGAAAAGAAAAGGGGTGGTCTTCTACTGTCCCTGTTTAGGTACTGTTTGAAGTTAGAAAGTCGCGAGTCCTCTGTAATATTTTCTGGGAGATCGTTCCACAACTATCTTTCTGTGCAACAATAGGGGATGCGAAGGTTTTTGCTATCGCGAAGGTTATAGTTCTGATTATTTAGTATGGATGGGGAGTCTTGTTTTCTGAATAGCTTGGGACCAAGTTATGATACATTTTAAAGAACTGTACTAATTTGTGTTTCTCGCGTCTTTTGCTAAGGGGCTCCCAACATGTTTCTAAATATAATCAGGCTTTACTTGTACTGACAGTAGCGCTTGTCAGAATTCTGGTGGCAGCTATCTGTATTTTCTCTAATTGGTCTGAGCAGGTTTCTGTACAGTTATCCCAAACAGTGTCAGCATACTCCAGAAGTAGTCTTACAAAGGCAAAGTATATATTCTCCAATATTTTCCGATCCAGTACAAATTTGGGCCTCCACATAAGATAATGCATTTCCAAGCTTTGAGGCTGATATATTCAATGGCATTCTTTTATTCTGGTTGGTGGATTTAAAAAATCTTCTCTCTGAAACTACAAAGCCAAATATTTTGAAACTTCACATAAGTGATGACTGGGATGCCCTCTCCCAATGGGGTTACAAACATGGTCACAATTGCAGCTTATAGTTACCATAGAAACCCTATGGGAAATCACATTTTCATCTTCTTCTCTGGAACTACTGAGCCGTCATAAAACAAACTTGGCAGGGCTGATCTATGGGAGGTCCTCAACAAACAATCCTCATTTTGTTCCCTTGGTTGAAAAAACATGGCCGCCAGAAGCATTCTTTGATTCTGATTGGTTGATAAAAATCTTCTCCTTTGAAACTACAAGGGCAAATGTTTTGAAACTTTGTATGATTGATGACTGGGACACTCTCTACCAACGATTCTCTTTTAATGTTGATCGGGTTGCAAACATGTCCACTATTGCAACTTATAGTTACTATAGAAACCTTGTAGAAAACCACATTGTCATCTTCTTCTCTAGAACTACTGAGCCAATGTGAACCAAACTTGGCAAGAATCATCTATGGGAGGTCCTCTACAAACGATCCTCATTTTATTCCCGTGGGATGGAAAACGTGGCCACCAGAGATATTCTTTGATTCTGATTGGTGGATTTTGAAAATTCTTCTCCTTTGAAGCAGCAAGGCTAAATGTTTTGAAACTTCATATGAGTGATGACTGGGACACCCTCTACCAATGTTCCTCATTTTATGTTGATCGGGTTACAAACATGGCTACAATTGCAGCTTATAGTTACTATAGAAACCCTATTGGAAATCACATTTTCATCTTCTTCTCTGGAACTACTGAGCTGATGTGAACCAAACTTGTCAGAAATAATGTATGGAAAGTCCTCTGAAAACATTCATTCTGTTTCGCACAGATGAAGGAGCATGGCAGCCAGCTGCATTCTTGGATTTTGATTAGAATAACTGAGGGATTACAGGCTCTTTAGAGCCTCTTGTTGGTCATTCTCGGATGAAATCACCATCTGTATTTTCATAATACTATATGTTTGCTAAATGTTTCCTTCCCTTCCTCTGTTTTCCCCCATTGTTTACATTAGAAATGATTACCCCAGGACTAGAGTCTTTGACTACCCCCACAGTTAGGCCCTGTCTCTTAGTCAATTTTATACTTGCCCCATAAGACAAAATTTCCAGAATTAACATTCCGTTTAGACTAGGACAGCTCATATTATATGAATATTCTGTGCATTTTTTTTTAAAATCTTAAAAACGAACCTCTGATTTTCTTTGTATCTGAGATAATTTTCATCATGATATGTTTAATTCAGTAAGTAGTTTTATAAATGCTTTATTAAAACTACCTCTCTTGCGAGCCCATTTCTTCAAATCTTACCAAACTAATTCAAGAGCCTAAGCCTCATCATATTTATCCGGTGAAATTGAACAATTCTGAATGCTCCCTAAGAGTAAAAATCCTAAAAGAGCTTAAAAGTGTCAAAAGACAGAAAATAGTCCAAACCGCACTGACCATGGACCAAAAGTGCATGGTGTAGTCAACCTGGTGTCCTGAATGCTGTATTGAACAGTCACCCATTGTCCAATTCCCGCCAGACACGTGCAGATTTAATTTCCTCATTTTCACGTAACAGTGGAAGACCACATCTGATTTTCAACATTATCAACAGTTGTGAAAGATATTCAGATGGGATTCAGGATAATTCTTTGTTATGGTGCCTTAGGAAAGCAATCATTACGCGTACAGTCCATTTAAAATATTCTTTCCTCTCCACTGGTGTCTAAAAATAGGATAAGCTAATTGGCTTTGAGGGGAACTTTTTAGTATCAAGTGCAGTTGTCAATGATGATCTTATGGACAGTCGCCTGTGTTGACTGATCATATGGGCCAAGTGATTTTAACAAACAATACTTTATTAAGCAATTTTTTTTATTAATGATAGCTGACTTTAATGCTTTATCTACAAACATTTGCTCACACGAATAACAGAATATATTATCTTTTAAAAAAAATATATACACAAGCACTCTTTCAAAGCACTATAATATCGATCGCGTTTTGTTTGCACTTTTGAATAGAAAATCTCTGCTAATATTCCATGGAGTTAGCACTCAACTACTAATGGGTAAAAATACACAGTACGTGACAGGTGGACTACTACCAAATCACTTGTCAAGTGAATGTTTTACAGAACTCATATTTTTTTTACACAAACTGATTTTTTAAGGGCCACCAGATTTATCTACGCATCCATCAAGAGACAATTTGCTTGCTTGTCTGCTGTTTATCAGCGCCTGTAAGTTGAAGTTGAGTGGATAATTCACTCTGTGTGTGATTTAGTTGTAATCCACCCTGCACTTTCCACACACACGAAATAAATTGTGTGAACAAACTAGACACTTTGCAAGAAGCATTAGATATTTATTTATCTATTTATTGGTGTTTTAGCTCACATTTCATCAGCTATGGCTAATTGTGCCCATCGGTCGCAATTGGCAATATTTGCAGAAAAGTGACATTAAACACCAATAAATAAATAAATTGCGACCACAACAAATGTCTAAAGTCAAGTTTAGTCGATCGTTTACCCCTTTGGTGCCCATTTTAGTGGATATCCATCCCATGCACTGGTGACTGGGTCCTATTTCACCCGTGAGTAAAGCGGAACTTTCTTACCATAGTAAATAAGCACTGCTTCACTTCCCGTTGCCACGGGGAAAGAAGCACTATTAAATATTATCACAGTGTACATTATTGTCTAAGAAATTCTGTGGAAATGCAATGCCCCCCCCACCCCCCCCCCCCCAAATATCTCAGACAGCACACCTCTTGAGCGAGGTTGTGATCCATTCAACGTGTTTGTTTAAACACACGAGAATAATTTAACTGGGGGGTGGGGGGGGGTAACAGTTTTTTTGTGGTTGGGAGACGTGATTTGGTTATACTCACAAGTCTCTTTAAAATTTAATCGGGGTCCTTTTTTGTAATTTCACTTCTTTTTTTGAAAACAAAGTACAAAGAACTGTTTCGACCAGGGGAGATAAGTTTGACCGGTGTTTTTATTTTTTTCTTCATTTTTTTTTTTCATGTCACTGATCATGTTGCGTGTCCTGCCAAAATTTTTTTTTTCAAGGGTGGTATCTTTTAAAATGGACACATTTTTCGGTAAATTTAACTGATAATTTTCTGTTGGTAAACAAGTTTTACTGTCAATGCAGTCCAGGATGTGATGGAAGGACATGACGGGGAAAACCCTTCGAAGTGCTTGCCTTATCGGAATGTGAATCTTTTTCCCTTTCAGTGCTCCATCGCTGGTCAAAACAACATAAACCTTGGTTGACATTCCCTTACTGCGATCATCGAAATCGTTCCAATGAGAGGTCATAATCTATGTTTTTTTTAACAAAAATTTAAAACATAATAAAATTTGAATGGAGATTTTTGTGTATAGTGCAGGCCGAATTTGGCTGTTGACGTTGGGTAAAAACAGAAAGCTTGCTAGCGGTTTTCATGATTTTTCCTGCATATTGGACGATTAATTTTTTTAATGAATAATACATTCTCATTTTAGTTAATCTAAACTATTTTGATAAAATGCTTATGCTATAATAAAAATTAAATCACCGGGTTTTAACTTTGAAATGTTTGGGCACTCGACACAGTATAGAATCCATAATCCCGTATCGGAAAAGCTATTGCCACAGCGAAACGCCAGGATGTTTCGCCAAGACTGTCACATTGTTGTTTCAAAAACACCGTACACCAAGAACACATTTTATTCACTGAAATACTCGTTCTATTCCAGGGAATCCAAATCATATATCAGCGAAAATTTGATTTTAATATGAAAACAAATCGAAAATCTCACGAATTAACGGACGGATTTTTTCAATTCCTATATTAAACTGCAGTACAGAGTTCTGGAAATGAAAGATATTGCATTTGTATCTGAATATTTTATTAAATGTAGGGTTTAGAAATGTTCTGACTGAACAATATAATTGCTATAAAGGGACAGTCTATGAAAGATTTTTTTCGCCAAACATTAATTGGTTATGTAATCCTTCTCACATGACCGCACTAAAACAGCTTTTCATATACCCGGTCGTTTCTGCACAAACGACGGGGTAATTAACAAGTGCGGTTTTGTATGCAATGTACGTGTAATGCTAAGATGAAGGCGTTCTTGTTATCAATGTGCTTGAAATCAATTCGCTTTCACAACAAACTTGTTGTCCATCATTTATGCTGGTTTTTTTGTTTAAATACATAGTTGATTCCTATTGGGGGACAAATAATGAATTAGTCTACATTCATTTTTATTATGTTTGAAAACAAATCGATGTATTAATTGCATGAACACAGAATGTTTTTCATATGCGACTGGATATCAGTAATTCGGCTTCATCAAGAAACGAACCGCCTTTGATGTCTGAATTTTCCCGTCGTCTTTAATTAGCCTCGCAAAGGGGGTTGTGGACCCATGAAGACAATGTGTTCACTGGGTGTGATGAAAGGGGGTTTTAAATGGAGCGTACACGTAATGACAAAAAGTTCCTGCCACAAATTTCTCAGGACTTTTTAAATTTCTTCGATATTGTTGTGAAATGTACTGTTGTATAGATACTTACATAAACACAAGCAGAATATTACAATCAAAATCAATCTTCTCAAAGTCAAATACATGTATCATCAATATCAAAGTAGTAATCTGGCTGAAGTTCTTTGAATGGGGTGCCGCTGAAAAAAAGCTTGTGTTTTATAGCTGTTTGGAACATGACCTAATTGGTTGGCCAGTTCCGAACAGGAGTACGGGATACTGAGAATGACTTTGCCACATTCCCTAGATTTTAAAATCCACCCGCCATTTTCAACTGATTTGTGAGCCACCCTTAGGAAAATAATGCAACTATGAGGACAGCAATAAAAAAAGAAGACATTTTCCCCCTATGAGGGGTACTGTATTTTTCAAGGTTTATGGGTGGGGCAGCTGGTACAGCAACTGCAAGTTGTCAGTTGCGGTGGCCAAAAAGATGGGAAGGGGAGGCCAATGGTGACACTAACTCAAGCAGCCACATCCCCAACATAGGCAGGTGTGGAGTGACAGACTTTCAGCTAGTGGCCAAAATATGGTGCATCTGTCTCCAGAAGGAGATGGTTGGTGGGAATCACCTTGAGACCCTGGAGTTGGCGAGTGGTAAATGCCATAACATGGGGCCCACGCTGAAGTAGCAGCGACTGAACCATTGGCTCCAGTCAGCCACTACATCAACATGGCTGCTAAAGTAATGTAGATGGATTTTCTAATGGGGACTGCAGCAGCGACTGACAATTTGGAGACACTGTGCGTAAACATCCATCGATGGTCCGTCAGAGTCTGGGCCTCTAAGGTGAAGGAGGAGGGTTTTTTTCGGGAGTTGCTATTCATAGGACCCTTTCCAGGAAGTCATCTTCATGAATGTGGAGCCTTCCAGGGACTGTACGATCTAGCCCTACCTTCCCAAGGGCCTGGGCAAATGGCAACAACCTTTCTAATTTATCTATGACCCCATCCATCGGTTCTGCCGTGATATCACTCCAGTGTTTTGGGTGGAACCCCATGGCAGTACTGATGTATGGGTTGGGGTCCGCCATGGTGGGAAAAGTTACCGGGTCACAGTATACACAAACACCACCTACCACTGTGACTGGGGTATCTGGGGATTGGAATGGGACCAAATTTAGAAGTTCTGTGGCTGAGACATTAGAGTGGGTAAGGTTACAGAAACAATACACATGGAAGGGGGTGTCCATTGCGTGATCTGGTCACGAATGGGTGGGGGAAATGATAATAATACTATTATATTGCCACCAAGTGTGGTCACACATTTCTGAGCTCCTGCTTTTTCACAGTTTTCAAGTAGATATCTCTGGATTTATTTGTTGAAATTTGTTCCAGCTCTTCTGTACCTGATGTAGACTCTTTTGATATTACTTTTAAAGGAATTTGTTAACAACTTCTGTACTTTTATGAGAAAAAGTCTTGAAACATGTTGAAGATTTTTCCAATCTTCTTTCAAAATTCAATGCATTAGTTAGCCAGGATTATCTAACCCATTGTTCCAATTTAGCTTGGACTGTTAGATTCATTTCACATTTAATACACTGCTAATTGGAAATAGTTATTTCACACCTGATGTTACAAGAGACTGGTGTTCTAAATTGTGGACAATCAAAATGTGTTTTATCAGTTACACCTCAGATGATCTCAATTCGATCAACAAAACAATGAACCATATTAAGCATAGACCCAAAGCAAGTGTTTTCAAAACCTTGAAAACAGAAAGGATATTGAAACCAGAGTTTTGTCATCCCATCAGCAGATCACACCAAGTATACCAAATAGATAACTGTCAAATTACAACACAGACAGGCTGTCAAAAGACACACTAATTCTGGTGTGAGTTTCAGTAACATTAGTTTAATCCTCAAAGATACAGCTCATTACAAAACTACCTCCAATATAATATTTTCAATTGTCAATGCCAGATCTGTGAGAAACAAACTACCTGATTTGAACTTTGGATTACTTAATAAATACAAGATCTGTTTCTGGGAAGGGACATGATGTAAATGACTTTATACTAGATAACAATCTCAGTGTTTTCCGGGCTCTATCTGAAATGTGGTTGAAAGAAAATGATAGTGACAGTTTTTCCATTGGACAACTATTACCACTGGGTTTCTCCATCTTACACAACTCACTGGGGAGGTCGAGGTGGCGGTGTTGCAATCATCCACAGTGATGGCTTAAACATAAAACAGCATCCTGATTTATACAAATCTCTGACATCTTTTGTAATGATAGACTGCCTCATGTTGAGCAACCGTTCACTTTGATTACTCATAGTTTACCGACCGCCACCATCAAAAAGGAACAAACTTACATCAGCACAGTTTCTAAATGAATTTTCAGAATGTCTGTTCTTCTGTGCCTTGTATGGATGTGATATAGCTATTGCTGGTGATTTCAACATCCATGTTGACAATTTAAATGACTCTTTTGCCAAGCAATTCACAAATTTGTTTGAATCATTTGGCTATTCACAACTGGTCTCAAAACCTACCCATAAGAGAGGACACACCTTGAATCTAATTCTTGTTCATCAAAGTAACAGCACGTCAGTACAAAATGTCCATGTCACAGATCCAGCATTGTCTAATCACTATGCGGTCTTGGCCAAATTGACACTATCAACTTCAAAAATTCCTCCCAAGAAAATTATTTATCGAAAATATAAATCCATAAATATTGATGCCTTGAAAATGGATATCAGTTCATCAATTCTGTGTTCGAATTATTTTTGTAGTAGTCATGAATCATCTGAGCAATTGCTATCTTTATTTGAAGAAACTCTTAAGGGCATCATGGCTGAACATGCACCTCCCAAGTCAAAAATTATAACTCATAGGGAAAAAGTGGAGTGGTTTACAGAAGATGTTAGAGCTGCTAAACAACAGCCGCAGACTTGAGCGTCTTTAAAATAAAACAAAGCTTGAGGTTCACCGGCAGATGTTCTGCCACCAAAGAAATACAACTAATAAGATCATCAAAAAAGTGAAGAGGGGGAACTACAATTCTCTTATAGAGGAGTCATCTAATACAAGGGTGTTGTTCTTGCTAACCAATAGCCTCCTTGGTAAAGAACAAAAAGTCATTCTCTGAGATCATCTAAATACTGAAGAAATTCTGGAAAAATTCAGCGATTATTTCATAACTAAAATTCAAGTAATTATGGATAGTATACCATCATGTGAACGACCAGAGTTTGATCATCTTGACATAAAAAGTGATTTTTCTAATTTTCACTCTGTCTCAGAAGAAGACATTTGAAAAATGATTTTATCATCATCCAATAATCCAATGATCTAGATCAAATTCCAACATTTCTTTTAAAAGAGACAATTGATTATCTTCTGCCAGCCATAACATCTATTATATCTGCATTCCTACATGAGGGGTTTGTTCCAAACCCATTGAAAAAAGCACTTGTTACTTCACTCATCAAGAAACCACCTCTTGATCCTGACAACCTGAAGAATTATCGACCAGTATCGAACCTCTCTTTCCTGTCTAAATTGTTGGAAAGGGTTTTTGCTTTACAACTCAAAAATCATCTGCATGAAAATGATCTTTTAGAGCCTTTCCAATCTGCATATAAAGCCAACCACAGTACAGAAACAGCCTTACTGCGAGTCAACAATGACATTGTTAAATCAGTGTCTGAGGGTAAGGTTGTACTAATTGTTCTCTTGGATTTGTCAGCAGCATTTGACACAGTTGACCATGATATTCTCATGCAGACATTGACACAGCATGGCATATGTGGAACTGTCTTATCGTGGGTTGTATCATATCTAGAAGGTTGCAGTCAATAAATATATATCAATAAGATCGGTTCAGAAAGCAGGACATTAAAGTGTGGTGTTCCTCAGGGCTCAGTTCTTGGACCACTCTTGTTTACTCTGTACACTTCTTCTCCAGGTCGCCTTCTTAAAAAGCATGGCATATCATATCATCTGTACGCAGACGACACCCAACTGTACATCACATTGAATCCATCTGTTCCAAGTGACTCATTCACCACAGTCAGTAACATGGAAACTTGCATAAATCTCATGCGGGAATGGACGATAGACTTTAAACTGAAAATGAATGACTCTAAAACTGAATTCTTAGTGATATCCGGGGTTCGCATGCCTACTTACTTACTTACTTACTCTTACTTCAATTCTGGTTGGAAACAACATCACTATGAAAAGTGAATCGGCCAGGAATATTGGACTGATTATGGACTCAAATTTAAAACTAGACATCCATATCAATAAAATATGTCAAAAATGCTACTGGCAGCTTCGTAATGTTGGAAGACTGCGACCTTATCTTAACCAGTCAGCACTTGAAAAACTTGTGCACTCCTTCATCACCTCACAACTAGACTATTGTAATTCAGTGTTAGTGGGGCTGCCCCAGTGCCTGATTCAGAAGCTTCAAAAAGTTCAGAATACTGCTGCTAGGATAATTATTGGTACCAAAAGCTCTGAATACATAACACCTGTTTTAAGACAACTACATTGGCTTCCAATTAAACAGAGAATTGATTTCAAAATATTGATCTTAGTATTCAAATGTATCCACAAACGGGCTCCAGTTTACCTGCTAGATCTCCTCACTGTATATAAACCATCACGCAGTCTCAGATCTAAAAACCAAATTCAACTAGTTGTACCTTTTGGCAGATCTAATCAGGCTCATGATTGTTTGTTCTCCATCGTGGGTCCCAGATTGTGGAATTCCCTGCCAATTTGTGTCATAATTTCAGAAACTCTTGATGTCTTCAAAAGAAATCTTAAAACTTTCCTATTTACTGAAGCATTCTCCTGAACCTCTCTAAGAGGCAACCAAAAGAGATGTGACTTTATTTCAGAAAAGTGTATTTATTTCTGTCAAGCATTTTAGAGCACTATTTGTGGTTTTATGCTCTAGAAAATCAATTATTATTAAGTGGGTCTATGAGATGTAAGACAAGAGGGTGAACTGGGTTAGCAGCATAGATGGGAAGAGGAATGCCAGGGGGACTACGCATTGCCACTGTGAGGGGGGGGGGACATACATACATCTAGGGGGAATGAAGAGATAGTATTGGTTGCTTCCCTGAATGAAGTTGCGGCTACTGTGGGAGATGGAAGGTCAGAGAAAGTAACCCACTTTTCAACAGATATTTTCTTGGTAGGTAGAAGGTCAGGTGTGGAGGATCGGGCTGCTGGACATGGGGCAGAACTAGTAACTGGCACAGGAGAAGAGGTAGTTGGTGATGGGCAAGAGGTAATGGAAACACCAGATCCGGACGGTTATGGGGTGCCAGGGTGGCCAACAAATACATTATAGCCCTCCAGTGGATAAGCCCTACAAGGGAGTTGAGGGGAGATATGGGAAACTCCTGGGGATTTGGCCACTTCTGATGCTGACATAGCACAATCATAGAGGTGATTGCAACAGAGGATGCGACAGAGGATGCGACAGAGTTGGCGGGGATGTCGGCATTCTGGTTCACTAAATGGACCACGAGGTTGGTACCATGTGCTTTGGCCAATTGAGTCAGAGCATTCATTTGATCCATGGGGGAAGAACTGGAGTCATTTCCTTCTGGTTCTTTAAAAAATTGGGGCAGGTGAGCACCCTCACAATGATGGCGCAAAGACCGACTGGGCATTTGACATTCTGGGAGCGCACACCTGGGGGGCTTTACACTTAGCTTTTGCACTAATGGATGACCCACCAGAAGGGAGAGAGCCTCTGGGAGCAGGATGTGGCAAACTGTGCTGCTGTTTTTTGGAGCGGTTTTGGGGCTCCACCATTCCAGTCAAATGTGAAGAGGGGGCTCCACTAGTGGTAAACTTTTACCTCATCCTGTGCCTACTAGGGTGATGTTCAATGACATCAGACTGAGTGGACAGGACTGCCTAATCCTTGGGGTCTTCTGATGTTCTGATATGGGTGGGATGAGTACAAACCTGCCCAGAACTCTTTAATTGGCTGGGAACAAGAGGTGAACAGTCGACCTTGAAGATGGAAATGGGGGGGGGGGGGGGGGGGGGGGGGGGGGGGGAGAACAGTGGGTTTGGTGCAACAGACAGCACCACATTTACTCCCGCTATGGTGCACAGGCAGCAGCTAAAATTGTAGTGGTGACAGGTGCCACCTGCACACAGAGGCATAAGTTTGTGAATTCTCCTTCAATGGGGAGGCAGTTTGGTGTGTGGGGAGATTTGGAAACTGTATTAAATCTCCCAAGAGTGGGGTGGGGGGGGGGGGTGGGTGGGCTGTTCTCTTCCTTTGAGGGGAGAACTCCCCCCGGGTTCTGCAACATTGCATAGAACCCAAGGGAAGGTGGGGTCATTTAGAAACGGGATATCCCAGCAGGTTATGTTTGGCCCTACTGGGGCGGCTGGTCTCCAAGGCCTTCTGGGGCTATCAGAACCTGGTTCACTCTGCTGCATCTTACCTGAAAATAGAAGTTATACTAGTGGTCATCGGACATTGGGGGCATGTGTACACATCTAACTCATGGGATCCTTCCAGGGTAACATTAATACAATGCCCATAGTACCATTCCAAACAGGAATCACATTGAATCATAAAATCCCCTCTGTCAGGTTTTCAACAAAAACAATACAATGGGACTGCTGCTCCAGTCTCCTGGGTATGGGATTTATGCATTGTAATCCATGGGGGAAAATCTCGAACATTGCAAATTTTCATTTTGTCATGATTTACTGCAACTATTTTGTTGTACAACTGAAGTTTATATATATATGAGTTAATTTTCTTCAAGATTATTCCAGGACCTTTCCACACAGGGTTTAACTTCTTAGTTTCACCACGTTTATTCCCCTGACTCAAAATATACACAATATCACCTTCTTTATAAGGATTTACCTGTATATGAAGGTCATAGTACTTCTTCATGATCTTTTGTTGACATTTAAGAGTTGATCAAGCAATTTCATGGGCTTCCTGAATGGAATTTGTTGATTTTTGGACATATTCAGAAACATCTGAGATGGAAGAATTTTGGGATGTAGGACCAAAAACCAGATTGGGTTGATTTACTTCCCTCTCTAGCTTCATTCTATTTGGAGTAGAGCCAGTATGCCAGTTAACAGCTGACCTCAGGGCTCTGGCTAACTGAGCTAAATGTACATCCCAAGTTGACCGTTTTCGGCCCACAAAACAACGGACGGCATCCATTAATGTTCTGTTGCATCTTTCGATCTGTCCATTTGCAGAAGGTCTATAAGCAGTTGTACAGGTTTTAAGGATGTGTAGGGCTCCACACACAAGTGAAAACAACTTGCTTTCAAAGTTTGTTCCTTGGTCCGTAAATATCTGGAGTGGGCACCCAAACCTAGAGAAGAATTCATTAACAGCTGTTGAGGCAGTTAATTCGGCAGTTTGGTCGGGCAAGAGAATACATTCAACCCACTTGGTGAACTGATCCACCATCATTTGATATATTCATTACCACGATCTGTTTCGGGTAAAGGTCCCAAGAAATCCAAGTGAATCCTTTCCATGGGTGCCCCAGCATGGTACAAATTTAATGGATGACGGGCATGCCTAGAGGGTTTCTTCTTCTGATTACATGCCTCGAAGATTTCACTTAAGTTTCAATATCTTCTGATATACTGGGCCAGTAATACTTATCCTTTAGTCTATTCTGCGTACGGGAAATACCTTGATGCCCAGCAGATGGAATGTCATGGTTCAGGGACACCACTTCAGGCTGTGGAGGCTTGGGAATTACCAAAACTTTATTGCCAGAATTATGGACTTTGCAGAGCAGTTGATTATCAAGACTGAACTTCTGTCTGTTCATCCAATAGGTTTTTGCCACAGGACCAGCCAGAAAAAGCTCTGCCTCTTCTGGTTCCTCATGTTACACCAACCACTGAATCAAATGCACAAGATCTGGATCTGTCCTCTGTTCAGTCATAATATCACTATCTGTATAACCTCGTATTTCAAATCCAGTATGGTTTGAATCAGTTTGGGTTGCTTGGACATTAACCTGGGCATGTTCAATGCCAAACTCTAAGGGATCATGATCTTATTTGAAGGATTCAGAGGGGTCAACCTTTAGACAAGTAGATTCACAGGGGGGTTCATGGGAGTCAACCTCCAAATGAGCAGGTTGACTAAGAAATGCCTCTATCTGTTTATTCTGTCCATTAATTTCCACTCTCACCAGGCCACAAAATGACACATTATCTGAATCCTTAATCATTTAGCAAGTTTGACTGTCTTACAGTTGCTCCTCCCAATGGAATTACATTGTCAACTTCAGTGAAGAAATTACCCCAATTTCTATCTACTCTTGTACAATATTTGCATTCCCCGCAAGGGAGCTTTGAGAGTGGTATTATACCAACACAATAATGCATACAAGTTTGGTCATCGGGAAGGCGTGATAGGTCGTCTGCATTGGTGTGTTTTGAACCGTTGCGGTGTTGAATAGTGAAGTGATACTGAGTCAACTCCTCTAGCCAACAGGCTATCTGACCTTGGGGATTTTTGAAATTCAGAAGCCATTTTAGGCTACTGTGATCTGTGTGAACAGTGAAATGCCTATCCAGTAACAGATGACAGAATTGCCAGATAAAACGTATCATGGCTAAAAGTTCCTTACATGTCGTACAATATTTTCTTTGTTCGGGACTCGATAGGAAACTTCCATAAGCCACCACTTTTTCCTTCCCTCTCTGTACCTTAATAAGTTCTGTGCCTATGGCATGACCAGAGGCATCAGTGTCTAAAATGAAAGGGTCATCAATGTTGGGAAATACCAAAGGGGTTGGGAGACTAAGGTATTTTTGATATACTGAAAAGCTCTCTCTTCCTCCTCCTCCCATCCAAAAACATTTTTACCAGTACATTGGTACAAAGGGGCAGCCAGATCGGCATAATTTTTTATGAAAGCCCAATGGTAGTTTGCTAACCCAAGGAATCGTTCAACATCATGTGTAGTCTGTGGCAATGGCCAATTTTGTACTACCCAAGATGCATCACAACCTATCTCCATCCCTTGCGGGGAGATATGGTGACTGGGAAACTCAATATGTTTTGGAACAAGAAACATTTCTGGGGTTTTAATTTTAGTTGGTAATGTCGGAACCTTTGCAATACCTTTTCAAGATTGAAGATATGATCTTTAAATGTCTTACCCATGACAATTATATCATCTAGGAAAGCCAAAGTTATTTCCCAGTTTAAACCTCATAGGACCACATCCATAACTCTTGAGTAACAAGCCGGTGCATTTGTCAAACCATACCCCATTTTCTATTAAATTCAAACAGTCCGTAAATGGTTATGAATGCTGTCTTTTTCTTAACATTTTCATCAATTTGTATCTGCCAATAAACTTGATTTGCATCCAATTTGGAAAACCAGATGTTACCGCTAGGGTATCCAGAAAAGCCTCAACTGAAGGTAATGGGAAAATATCTTTGACTGTAACAGAGTTAAGTCCCCTAAAGTCTAAAGACCCGTGGACTCCACCGCAGTGTTTTCTGATCAAGACGGGGTGGCTGCCCACTCAGATGTTGAGGGGCGAATGATACCAGCCTCCAGCATGCTCTGCAAATGAGATTTCTCTTCATTGACAAAACACATAGGAGTCCGACGCATTCGTAATTTAATCAGCTTGGCCTGACCGGTATCTATTGTATGTTTAATGGTAGTGACGTTTCCAAGGTCAAACTCATGTTTAGAAAAAGCATCTTGATATTTTACAAGTAATTCATTTAAGACTTCCGCATCGGTTGTTTTTTTGATTTTTCATACAAATTTTTCAAGTGGTCTGGTAGGTTAGTGTGGGGTGGATGTTCCATTACTATCAGTATCCAAAGTGAGGAGGGGGTCACACTCAGTGGCTTCAATAGCCTGCCCAATAACAGTCTCCTTTTTGAGTGAGACATATTTATTGTGGGGATTTACTAATGCTACAATTAGTGGGCTGCCTTCAGAGTGAGCATTCAGAGGGATTAATAAATGTTGGTCCAGATTGGGTTCAACCATATACTCTGGCATGGTTCTCTCTAATCCACATAGGACTCTCCTCACAGAGTTGGGTGGAACTACTACTTTCCGAGCTAATGAAATGGATGATAGGGCA
The DNA here is from genome assembly GCA_031216915.1 of Pictodentalium vernedei. Lineage (NCBI taxonomy): Eukaryota > Metazoa > Mollusca > Scaphopoda > Dentaliida > Dentaliidae > Pictodentalium > Pictodentalium vernedei. The sequence continues at coordinate 421,621,066 of CM062295.1, forward strand.
ACCGAATCATTGGGGTTAGGTTGCATTTGTAAGATCTCAATTGGGGCGACATAGACTGGTAGGTAATAATCATTGGTTCCCAAAGTCATTCGGGTTGGGCCAATAATTCTACCTTTCATTGTTAATTTTTTACCAGCTGTGTTAATTCTCACTTCCTTGATAAGGGGAAGGTCAGTGCTTACTGATTGAAAGATTTCCTCAGAAATGATTGACATCTCAGCAGCAGTGTCAACAATAGCATTTAAACAAGTATTCTCTAATTTCACAGGAATTTGTATGGTCGACCTTGACCTTAGTTGACATAGGGTGATCTCATCCAATTTGGGGAGATCATGTTTGAGGCCTTTGGTAGGAGATGGGGTCAGACTCAGGCCTCTTGGCTCGATCCAGTGTCTATATCATCAAAACTAACTTCAGAGGTAGACTTCAAAGGATTTTGGTGAGCTCCTGATGGTTTGTTGGCACCTTTATTCATTTCTAATCTGGAGGGACACTCCCCAGCAAAATGTGATGGCTAGTTTAATATATAATATCCAGTGGGACGTTAGGTGGGAGAGGGTGACCGACTGAACTTACCTCATTCAGGAAACTGTTTTGTGTTGAAGCTCTATTGCCAAAGAACTTACTGCAAGGATTAAAGAATTTACATTCTGGGACATGATACACACTTCTCTAGTAAGTGTCTGCATTTCAGGTGACACAAACTGAACTGGGTCTCTCCGCCAGTTAGGGAAGGGGATGGACTGCTTCTTGAGGATTTAAGAATGTGTTTGGGTGTATAAGCTTCTTGAATTGTTGTGGGGTTAATTTCCCCATATACTGTCTGGGAATCTGTGTTGGGTTTTAATCCTGTATATTGATTGGAAATTGAACAGTCAATGTTTGGTTTGGGTATGGCTAACTTGAGGTGTGGATACAGGTACATGCATGGCCTTAGCAGTATATTGGTATATTTGACTTTATCCATAGCATCCTCCAAACTGGTAGGGCGAAGGTTAGCTGCATATTGTCCTACAACTTTATCTGCCAACCCGTGGCAAAACCACATTACCGTTTGTTGGGTTCTGTGTCCTTCGAGTAAATTTGCAAAGGCTCGCAAAGCAAGAGTTTGAATTTCCTCTGCCCACTCCTCTAAGCTCATTGTGTTACCATGCTATAATTGGGAAAACTTTACTTGGGCTGTTTCGGGCATATCAGACATGCCAAAACGTGTTTCCATTTGACACAAAAAATCATGAATTCCCATATCCGGATGTTGTCGGAATATAGTAGTGTAGTATTTGCTGGCTTTACCAGTGAGACACCAGCATAAATACATTTTGCATTCCTCATCTGTCCAGGTTGGAGATTGAGAATAATGGAAAAAAATTGTGTTGAAAGCTTGCCGATTAGTTGTACCATCATATGTCAAATATTTGGGTACATGAGGTGGATTTCGTTCCTGAGCCAAAAGTCGTCAAGCATTGAGATCAGCTGCGGGTGGGGGCACACCTGGGACACCCTGAAATTGCTGTGCCCGAAACTGTGGAACTGCAGGAAAGGTGGGTAGGGGAGGAGAGATTGGAGCTTGTACCCCTGGTCCAGCTGTTGCAGGAGGGGTAAGTAGTTGGGGTTGTGTTACCATTGGAAACCAGGGAAAGGGGCAGGAAAGGCAAAACCCAAGTTAGTGGGGTAGCTAGTTGATACTGACGTTACTTGTGTGGAATAAGCCATCATTTTATCTAACTTCTGAACGTCAGGCTTAATATCTCGGAAAGTACCAGTCATTTTTTTCTCAGTCTGTGTTAGGGGGTGGTTCTGTCAAGGGAGTCTTACTAATAGCATCTAAAACACAAGTTAAATTCTTGCTGTTGCTTTTTGGGGGTGGCAAGTGTCATCATTGAAGAATGAGGACATTTAGACCATTCATCATTATCCCCAGGTACATGTGGAGTGTAATCAATAGCTGCAAGGAAACCCCTAGTGGCCTGCAGGTTGGGAATGTCACACAACAAATCCTTGGTCAGGTTCTCCTCCTCCTCCCTCAAGAAAAGGAGGTCATCAACCACCTGAAATGACACACCTCAGGGAGTTTCAATAAATCTGCACCCTCACAAGTGTTAATAGAAATGGGCCATTATGGATCCAACGAGGACATAACTTCTCGAAAAATCAAAGTAGAAAAAAAATATAAGAAATTTGGAAAACAAAATGTTGGGAAAAAAACAAAAACAAAAAAGCAGAAAAATAGGGTTAAAGAAATGTAAAAGATGTTTTTGGGAAGCGAACTTACCCAGAATGGAAGGCAATGACAGATGAGAATGCGAAATGAGATGCACGAAAATAGGTACAAAAATGGAGCAGCACGTGGTGAGTGGAATGGCTGACCAAGGCAAACAACAAAATATTAACACATCAAAAGTCAAAATTATAAACGAAAATAACGAACGATGGTAAGTATCCATACAAGAATGGTAGCGGCGATATAAACACAAGCAGAATATTACAATCAAAATCAATCTTCTCAAAAGTCAAATACATGTATCATCAATATCAAAGTAGTAATCTGGCTGAAGTTCTTTGAATGGGGTGCCGCTGAAAAAAAGCTTGGGTTTCCTAGCTGTTCGGAACATGACCTAATTGGTTGGCCAGTTCCGAACTGGAGTGCAGAGTACTGAGAACGACTTCACCACAGTACCCAAAAGAAGTCACCTACCTTCGTGCATCATTTTAGCACACTTGGCCGAAACAGCCATGTGAGCGTTTGCTATCACCTGGCATCGTCTGTAAAGCTTTCACTTTGTCATCTTCTACTCTGGAACCACTGAGCCGGTGTGAACCAGACTGGGCAGGAATGGTTTATGGGTGGTCCTATACAAACAATCCTCATTTTGTTCCCGTTGGATGAAAAACATTGTTGCCAGAGGCATTCTTTGTTCCTGGTTGGTGGATTTTCAAAAATCTTCTCTGAAACTGCAAGGCAAAATGTTATGAAACTTTGCACGATCGATCACTGAGACCCCCTCTACCAACAATCCTCATTTAATGTTGATTGGGTTGCAAACATGGCCGCAGTTACGGCTTATAGTTACCATAGAAACCCTATGGGAAATCACATTTTCATCTTCTTCCCTGGAACTACTGAGCCAAGATGAACCAAACTTGGCTGGAATGGTCTATGGGTCCTCTACAAACGATCCTCCTCTTGTTCCCGTCGGTTGAAAAACATGGCCACCAGAGGCATTCTTTGATTCTGATCGGTGGATTTTGAAAAATCTCTGAAACCACAAGGCCAAATGTTTTGAAACTCCACATGGTTGATGACTGGGACACCCTCTACCAACAATCCTCATTTAATGTTGATCGGGTTATAACCATGGCCACAATTGCAGCTTATAGTTACTATAGAAACCCTATGGGAAATCACGTTTTCATCATCTTCTCTGGAACTACTGAGCTGATGTGAACCAACCATGGCAGGAATGGTCTATGGGAGGTTCTCTGCAACTGTTTCTCTTTTGTTCCTGTTGGATGAAAAACATAGCTTCCAGAGGCATTCTTTGATTCTGATTGGTCGATTTAAAAAAACTTCTCCTCTGAAACTACAAGGCCAAATGTTTTGAAACTTCACATGGTTGATGACTGGGACACCCTCTACCAGTGATCCTCATGTAATGTTGATGTAATATTGCAAACATGGCCATTATTGCAGCTCATAGTTACCATGGAAACTTATGGGAAATCACATTTTTATATGTAGTTCCAGATGAGCAATTACAGGCTCTTTAGAGCCTCTAGTCATCTTCTGTTATGACAGGTGAGCGATTACAGGCTCTTTAGAGCCTCTTGTTTGGTCTTAAAATGTTCATTTTGGCTTGAATATGCCTTACTCAAGCATATGCATTTATATATGTGAATATCCATCTTCATGTGAATTTTTTTTTGCAATATGAGGAATATTCTTTAAAACTCTTTTTTCTCAAAATCCCGTCAGTCAGAATCCTTTGATATATGGAGAACCCCATCCTTTTGGGATTCAGATTCAAGTTTGTTTTCGAATCGAGTCCCTAGGTTAATATTAGGGCTCCCCATTGGAGTCCAAATTTTAACTTGCTCCAATATGAAGCATACTCTTTAAAAAGCTGCTTGATATTTGATATACTGCATCCTTATTATTGCTCAAGTCTCTGGTTTGATACTTGCATTTCTTATGGGAGTTCAAACTTTAAATTAGTGGTAAAAAGCTTCTTCTCCAGAACCACCAGTCAGAACTTTTTGATATATGGTATACAACAACCTTGGTGGGGGGGGGGGCCTTATTTGGGCTCCTTATTCAAGTCTGAATTTTAACTTCGTACAAAAGAGGAATATTCTTCAAAATGTTCTCAAGAATCACACCATTCAGAATGTTTTGACTTACAACACCCTGGCCAGGCTCAGGTTCAAGTTTGTACAAATTTTAACTTAGTGTAATATGACAAATAATCTAAAAAAATCTTCTTCATATCCACCTTCAGGATCTATTAATATTGGACATACAGCATACAACATCCGGTGGTGGGGGTTCAGATTCAAATTTGTTCAAGTTAAGTGGCTAGATTGATATTTGGGCTCCCTAGTTTTGCATTACTGGAAATCTGGGCATTAATTCTGTGGTAGCATCTCAATGCTAGTAAAAATCATCTGCATGAACAACAGAGTTATAAATAATTAAATAACTTTATCCCTCTCTAGTGTTAACTAGCCATAGATGCTAATTAAATCCTTCTTTAAACAACATTGTCAAGTGAGTGCCTTAGGCCACCTGGGGGTCTCTTGTATTGTATTTGTATATCTTTAAAGGGGCAAAGCGGATTGATCAAAAGGGTCAGTAAAAAAAATGTACCAAAATAGCATTATTTATCCACTATTTCCACTGATACAGACTTGCTGACTACTCTGTTCATAAGAATTCAGGCCAAATGCTTAATTGGAACCCCCTAATACTTCAAAACTTAAGCCAAAGTAAGAGAAAAAAAAAGAATCCTGTATCATGCTGCATACTTGGTATCTGCACATGCACAGGGCACAGGAAGTGCCAAACATTCATTCATTTGTTTGGCTTCAGTATTCACAATTGAATTTACTTGCTTTCTAAAATTTCAATATTATGATGGCTTCAAACATTGGATAACACTGGAAAGATATGCAATAACAACAAGGATATGGAAAGGAAGGATGTCAGACAAAAATGGATTCATTCATGACAATGTTTTGTAAACTATTAATATAATATTAGAATTGTGTGTTACCTGTTTTTTTTAAGCTCACCTTGCCCAAAGGGCCATTTGAGCTATTGCCATCAGTTGGCATCAGTCTTCTGTAAACTTTTCGCATTTTCATCTTCTCTAGAACCGCTGAGCCAGACTTGGCAGGAATGCTCTATGGGAGGTCCTCTACAAACGATCCTCATTTTGTTCCCGTCAGATGAAAACCATGGCCGCCAGAGGCATTCTTTTATTCTGGTTGGTGGATTTTCAAAAATCTTCTCTCTGAAACTACAAAGCCAAATGTTTTGAAACTTCACATAAATGATGACTGGGACACCCTCAACTAATGATCCTCATTTTATGTTGATGGGGTTACAAACATGGTCACAATTACGGCTCATAGTTACAATAGAAATCCTATGGGAAGTCACATTTTCATCTTCTTCTCTGGAACTACTGATTTGACGTAAACCAAACTTGGCAGGGATGATCTATGGGAGGTCCACTACAAATGATCCTCATTTTGTTCCCTTTGGTTTAAAAACATGGCCGCCAGAAGCATTCTTTGATTCTGATTGGTTGATTAAAATCTTCTCCTCTGAAACTACAAGAGCAAATGTTTTGAAACTTTGTATGATTGATGACTGGGACACCCTCTACCAATGATCCTCATTTAATGTTGATGCAAACTTGGCCACAATTGCAGCTTATAGTTACTATAGAAACCATATGGGAAATCACATTGTCATCTTCTTCTCTGGAACTACTGAGCCGATATGAACCAAACTTGGCAGGAATCGTCTATGGGAGGTCCTCTACAAACGATCCTCATTTTATTCCCATGGGATGGAAAACATGGCCGCCAGAGGTATTCATTGATTCCGGTGGATTTTGAAAAATCTTCTCGTCTGAAACAACAGGACTAAAAGTTTGGAACTTCATATGACTGATGACTGGGACACCCTCTACCAACTTTCCTCATTTTATGTTGATCAGGTTACAAACATGGCCACAATTGCGGCTTATATAGTTACTATAGAAACCCTATTGGAAATCACATTTTTCATCTTCTTCTCTGGAACTACTGAGCTGATATGAACCAAACTTGGCGCAAATAATGTATGGAAAGTCCTCTGAAAACAGTCATCATTCTGTTTCGTGCTGATGAAGGAGCATGGCAGCCAGCTGAATTCTTTGATTTTGATTAGAGTAACTGAGGAATATGTAGTTCTGCCAGGTGAGTGATTACAGGCTCTTTAGAGCCTCTTTTTGGTCATTCTTGGATGAAATCACCATTCGTATTTTCATAATACTTTATGTTTGCTAAATGTTTCCTTCCCTTTCTCTGTTCCCCACATTGTTTACATTAGAAATGGTTACCCCAGGACAAGAGTCTTTGACTACCCCCTCAGTTAGGTCCTGTCTCTAGCCAATTTTATACTTTCTCCATAAGACAAAATTTCCAGAATTAACATTCCTTTTAGACTAGGACAGCTCATATTATATGAATATTCTGTGCATTTTTAGCTCACCTAGCCTAAAAGGCCATGTGAGCTTTTCTCATCACTTGGCATCCGTCGTCATCTGTCGCTCGTCGTCTGTCGTCCGTCGCCTGGCGTCCATAAACTTTTCACATTTTCATCTTCTTCTCTGTAACCGCTGAGCCGGTGTGAACCAAACTTGGCAGGAATGGTCTATGGGAGGTCCTCTACAAACGATCCTCATTTTGTTCTCGTCGGATAAAAAACACGGCTTCCAGAGGAATTCTTTGATTCTGGTTGGTGGATTTTCAAAAATCTTCTCTGATGAAACTGCCAGGCCAAATGTTTTGAAACTTCATATAAATGATGACTGGGACCCCCCTACCAACGATCCTCATTTAATGTTGATCGGGTTGTAAACATGTCCACAATTGCAGCTTATAGTTACTATAGAAACCCTATGGGAAATCACATTTTCCTTTTCTTCTCTGGAAAAACCGAGGCGATGTGAAAACAAACCTGGCAGAGATAGTCTATGGGAGGTCCTCTTCAAACTATGCTTTGTTCCTGTGGGTTGAAAAACCTGGCCGCCAGAGGCATTCTTTGATTCTGATTGGTGGATTTTCAAAAATCTTCTCCTCTGAAACTGCCAGGCCAAATGTTTTGATACTTCACATAAATGATGACTGGGACCCCCTCTACCAACAATCCTTATTTAATGTTGATCGGGTTGCAAACATGGCCACAATTGTGTCTTATAGTTACTATAGAAACCCTATGGGAAATCACATTTTCATCTTCTTCTCCTGAACTACTGAGCCGACGTGAACCAAACCTGGCAGGGATGGTCTATGGGAGGTCCTCTACAAACGATCCTCATTTTGTTTCCGTGGGTTGAACAACATGGCCACCAGAGGCATTCTTTGATACTGATAGGTGGATTTTCAAAAATCTTCTCCTCTGAAACTGCCAGGCCAAATGCTTTGATACTTCACATAAGTGATGACTGGGACCCTCTCTACCAATGATCCTCATTTAATGTTGATCGGGTTGTAAACATGGCCATAATTGCGGCTTATATTTACTATAGAAACCCTATGGGAAATCACATTTTCATCTTCTTCTGAACTACTGAGCCAACATGAACCAAACCTGGCAGGGATGGTCTATGGGAGGTCCTCTACAAACGATCCTCATTTTGTTCCTGTGGGTTGAACAGCATGGCCGCCAGAGGCATTCTTTGATTCTGATAGGTGGATTTTCAAAAATCTCCTCTGAAACTGCCAGGCCAAATGTTTTGATACTTCACATAAGTGATGACTGGGACCCTCTCTACCAACGATCGTCATTTAATGTTCATCGGGTTGTAAACATGGCCACAATTGCGGCTTATAGTTACTATAGAAACCCTATTGGAAATCACATCTTCTTTTCTGCAACTACTGAGCCGACGTGAGCCAAACTTCGCAGGAATGGTCTATGAGAGGATGAAAATATGTGGCCACCAGAGGCTATATTCTTATGCTTAACCCAATGACTCTCCTGTCTGCACGAAGATCAGTACTGTCAGCAAAATACTTGTTTTTTGAGAATCTGGTAAGGGTTGGTTCCAGTTTTTTCTCCACTGAGAACTAGGGAAAAAAAACCCAAAAATATTGTGTATACAGTACAAGTCAAAATAAGCTGTAGCATAACTGCAATAAACTAAGAAGACTGCAGCTTCTGCCCTGACAAGATCAGAATCTGACATTTTCTGGAAAAGCTATCAGTGAGAGCTTTCCAGAAAATGATGTCAGCTTCTGGTCTTATCAGTGTAGGAAGAGAACAGATACCTAGTTTATAGGATTATCCTACACAACTTATTGTCCCCCGACCCTTCGGGGGACTATTGTAATCAGCAGTGTCCATCCGTCCGTGCGTCCATCCATCTGTCCGTGTGTGTGTGCATGCGTGCGTGCATCCGTCACACCCTTGTCTGGATGATAACTTTAGTTTGGATGATTTTACTGAAACTAAATTTGGTATGTGTCTTACTTGGGTGGAAATGCAGGTCAAGTTCGAAAATGGGCACGCTCCACTGATTTCTACTGGATTTATTCCCCTTTTTTGACTTAAAAAATACAGTTTTTGTGTTGTCCGGATGATAACTTTAGTTAGGATCATTTGATTGAAACGAAATTTAGTATGCCGCTTATTTGGGTGGAAATGCAGGTCAAGTTCGAAAATGGGCACGCTCCACTGATTTTTACTGGATTTATTCCCCTTTTTTGACTTAGAAAATACGGTTTTTGTGTTGTCAGGATGATAACTTTACTTTGGATCATTTGATTGAAACAAAACTAAGTATGTGGTTTAATTGGTTGGAAATACAGGTCAAGTTAAAAAATGGCCATGCCCTGCGAACAAATTGCATCCTAACAGCTCCCTTGAATTTGCCATCTTGGTCGGGGGGACCGGGGCGTTGCCCTTGTTTTGACTTGTACTGTAAAACAAGTGCAACTGTAGGTTGATATCTTCAGCTGTAATATAATTATGTTTGATAAATGTTGACAGATTTAGAAAATCTGGGGAAGTTTGTTTATTATCTTACAATCATGTCAGCTCAGATGACAGTAATTATTGTATATCTTTTAAGATTCCTGTAACCCTTTACCTATCCAAAAGCTGTTTTGATAGAGAATACTGTCTGAAAAAAATTGTAATTTTCAAAATATTTTAACCCTTTTTTTACTGATTTACTGAAACAGAATTCATAAATGTATGCATTTTCAAGAAAATCTTCTTTGAAACTACAAGGCCAAATGGTTTGAAAAAACTTAATGTGACTGATGACTGTAACCCCCTCTACCAATGATCCTTATTTTAATCTTCATCGGGTTGCAAGTATGGCTGCAATTGTGGCTTATAGTTACTATAGAAACCCTATAGGAAGTCACATTTTCATCATCTTCACTGCAAGTACTGAGCCAATGTGAACCAGACTTGGCAGGCATTGACTATGAGAGGTTCTCTACAACTGTTACTCATTTTATACCTGTTGGGTGAAAAAACGTGGCCACCAGAAGCATTCTTTGATTCTGATTGGTCAATTTTGAAAACTCTTCTCCTCCGAAACCACAGGGCCAAATGTTTTGAAACTTTGCATGGTTGATAACTGGGACACCCTCCACCAACCTTCCTCATTTTAATGTTGATCATTTTGCAAACATGGCCACTATTGCGGTTTATAGTTACTATAGAAAAAACCTATAGGAAATCACATTTTCATCTTCTCTCTGGAACTATTGAGCTGACATGAACCAAAACTTGGCAAGATGGTCTATCTACAAAGGATCCTCTTTTTGTTCCCATTGGCTGGAAAATATGGCCCCAGAGAGATTCTATGATTCTGTTTGATGGATTCAAATGTTTTGAAACTTCACGTGATCGAAGACTGGGACACCTTCTACCAATGATCAATGGCAGATACAAAGGGGGGCATGGTGGGGGGGGGGGGTGGGGTGGGGGTCAGTTGCCCCCCCCCCTTTAGCTCGTGTTTGTCTCGCATGTAGGGCGTAGCCAGGATTTTCATTTGGGGACAATACATGAATTGAAAGGGTGGGGGGACTACGCGATAAGTGGAAGGCATATCCAGAGGGTTGAAGGTTGGGGGGGGGGGGGTGGGTAACAGGAGCATAGTATTCTCCTGTTGGTAAGGGTCCGGGGGACTGTGCCCGAGGCAATTTTGAAATTTTGATGCACTGAGATTGATTCTGGAGCCCCTCAGGATGTTTTATTGTGTTCAGTTCTGCCCCTAAATAGATAGAAATTCACAAGTATTATATCTGTCCAACGTCCAATTAACAACCGACATGGGATTGTTTTAGTTAACCCTGCCAAACTTTTAGGGGGCTCAGGGTCGTAATTCCTGGCTCAAGGCCCCTCCCCCCCCCCCCCCAATAATTTTTCATCCACCAACATTTTTCAAAGCATAGGCCTATTAATGAAGAAACGATTGATGAATTTTTACTCGCTTAGTCTAAATTAATTTCAAAAGTTTCTATTACCCCTAGCACACTGGAGATAGAATATCAAATTTCTAAATCTAGAGAGGCCACCAGAATGCACCATTTGATAGTCAATTTAAAAATTTTTTAGTGTGGAGAACCCAATTCCCCACAAACCCTTCTCATCCAACGAGACCTGTATGGACCATGGCATTTGATAGCTTGATTTGAAAACTTTCTTGGGGTGTGGTGAGGGGACAACCCCATCCCCCAAACCCTTCTCATCCAACAAGTGCCATAGGCACGAGTTGGATGAGGAGGGTTTGGGGTAGGCACGAGTTGGATGAGGAGGGTTTGGGGTAGGGTTCTCCCGTTGAAAATTTCTGGGCCCATTTAAAAATAAAAAGTAAGGGGAAATATACCCTAGAGGCCACCAGAATGCGCCATATGATACCTAAATTTGAAAATTTTCTTGGTGATGGGACACTCCAAACCCTTCTCATCCAATGAGTGCCGTAGGCACGAATTGGATGAGGAGCGCTTGGGGGAGGGTTCTCCTGTTAAAGAAATCTGGGCCAATTTTTTAAATAAAAAGTAAGGGAAATTATACCCTAGATGCCGCCAACATGCCTTCAGCATCTGCCAATGCCCAACTAAGATGTAGCCCCCCCCCCCCCCCCCCCCCCCCCCCCCCCCCCGTCCCCCAATTTTCAAACGCTGGCAAATCGCAATGTTCTCCTGAGGTTAAGTCGGTTATGACTGTAGACAGTGTGGCCAAAATACAATATTATGGGAAACAGATCTGAAGAGCATATTTCAAATTTTCTAATTCTGTCTTGAACGTATGACAGAATTTGAAATTCTGAAACATGCTGTTTAAAAAAGTGTTAATTAGCCGTTCAACAAATTCAAGAGGATTTCCACCCCAGAAGCCACCAGAATGCCCCATTTGGTCACTCATTTCCAAAAATTCCCCCCCCCCCCCCCCGACCCCCTATAAAAGCTTGTGCTTTTGTTTGGCACTCGCGGCAAATGCCTTCGGCCATCCACACAATTCGCCACCCCCCCCCCCCCCCCTTTGAGAATTCCTGTATCTGCCACTGCAATGATCCTCATGTAATTTTGATGTAATGTTGCAAACATGGCCACAATTGCAGCTCATAGTTACCATGGAAAGCCTATAGGAAATCCCATTTGTTATATGTATTTCCAGGTGAGCGATTACAGGCTCTGTAGAGCCTCTAGTTTTTTAGCTCAACTTTGGTGAAGCCAAATTTGAGCTTTTGTCATGGCCCGTCTGTCCATCTATCCGTCCGTCTGTCCGTCCGTCCATCCGTCCGTCCGTCCATCCGTACGTCAACAAATGGATACGGCTTGGGCTAGAGGCCGTATTTTATGAACCGATCTTTACGAAACTTCTTGGGTACCTTTGTTATGATCGTGGGAGGAGACCAAGTGTTTTTGGGTGCGGTCCGAAATTCAGGATGGCTGCCAGCCGCCATTTTGTACCGACGATGCAGAAATCTGTTTTTTGTACAGAACTTCCATATGAAAGTTCTGATTTGAATAATTTTTTGTATGAATGTTTAGTACCATGGGATACATCACATATAATATGGGTTTTTTTCTCGTACGTAAATTGTGCAAATTAGACTAACTTTGATGTATTTAGTGTTACTTTCAGCACTGTAACTGCAAATGCCAAGACGGCTCGGGCTAGAGGCCATATTTATGAACCGATCGTATCACCGTGGGACGAGACCGAGTGTTTTTGGGTGCGGTCCCGAATTTCAAGATGGCCCGATGGCAGCCATTTTGTACAAAATTAGGTGCAATCAGATTTTTGCACAGAACTTCCATATAAAAGCGCTGATTTGAATAATTTTTTGTGTGAATGTTTAGTACCATGGGATACATCACATATAATACAGGTTTTTTTCTTGTGCAGAAATTATGCAAATTAGATGAACTTAGATTTTTTCAGTGCAACTTACACACAGTAAGTACACATGTCAATACGGCTCGGGCTGGAGTCTGTATTTATGAACTGATCTTCACAAAATGTCTTGGGTACCTTTGTTATCACCTTGGGACGAGAACGAGTGTTTCTGGGTGCGGTCTAAAATTCAAGATGGCTGCCAGTGACCATTTTGTACCGAAATTAGGTCTAATCAGTTTTTAGCTTAACTTGACATAGTCAAGATAAGCTATTGCCATCACGCGTGCGGAAGTCTGTGAGTCTGTGACGTCGGTTCACATTTTCCTTTAGCACGGGCGACACCCCGCAGTTCTTGTCTGATCATCACGAAATTTCATATGCAGGTTTGGGGTCATGTCTAGATGAGAACGTCCCCTTTTGGTCGCGATCGGGCCACCGGTATGGCTGCCCGAGCCCAAAACCCGAAAACAATTAGCACAGTCTACAGGTCGTATTTATGAAGGGATTTCATTGTAACTTGGTAGGATGCCTCTGTATAATGCCTAGATGAGAACGCCCCCTTTTGGGCATGATCTGTCAATCGTGATGGCTGCCCAAGCCCGAAACCCAAAAACTTTTAGCACAGTCTGCAGGTGATATTTAATATGGATGGATTTCGTTGTAACTTGGTAGGATGACTCCGTATGGTGTCTAGATGAGAACTTCCCCATTTGGTCGCGATCTGTCCACCGTGACGACTACCTGAGCCTAAAACCCGAAAGCCTTTAGCACAGTCACAGGTCATATTTATGGAGGGATTTCATTGTAACTTGGTAGGTTGACTTCATATAATGTCTAGATGAGAACGTCCCCTTTTGGACGCAAGTGGTCAACTGTGATGGCTACAGGGGCCCAAAGCCCGAAAACCTTTAGCACAGTCTACAGGTCATATTTATGAAGGGATTTCATTGTAACTTCGTAGGATCACTCCAGATAATGCCCAGATGAGAACATCCCCTGTTGGTCTCGATCATTCAACCTTGATGGCTGCCCATGCCCAAAACCCGTTAAACTTTAGTACAGCTTACAGGTCATATTTGTGAAGGGATTTCATTGTAACTTGGTAGAATGACCCAGTATAATGTCGAGATGAGGACGTCCCCTTTTAGTTGCAATCGGTCAACTGTGATGGCTACAAGTGCCTGAAGCCCGAAAACCTTTAGCACAGTCTACAGGCCATATTTATGAAGGGATTTCATTGTAACTTGATAGAATGACTCGATTGGGAATAATTTCACTGTAACTTCATAACTTTCGTTGACATACATTAACTGTGATGGCCACATACGTTAACTGTGAAGGCCACATTAACCCACCCCTCAGTTTTTTAGTACAGTCTACACCTCATATTATTTTTATTAAAAACATAGAATACAGGGAACAGAAATTAACATATTCCCAATTATCACAATTCTTGTCTCTCATAATCCTTTCATAAACATTGAACATTATCCTTTTCATCAAACACAACACACAGACAAGTTAAGCTACTGTGTCAATGACACTTTCATTTGATAAGGCTTTGCATCTCCATGATGGATCTCATTCCTCTGAGCAGGCTTCATCTTTGTCCTTTTCTTCTCTACCTGCTCCAGAGATGGAGACTGATTGTTGTCTTGCTAGACATGAGCATTCACCTAAACGAGTCCATTCGCAATGTGGCAAAACATCTTGTGGCTCTCACAAGTAATTCCTTTAGACTCTCCGAGCCCAGATTGGATTCTTACAGTCAAGAAGACGGCAGTAGAGTACATTTGGAACCGAGGTGGAACTCACTCCTTTCTAATGTATGAAGTGACAAGGGATGTTCTACTAGCTCAACAGAACAGCATTCAACTACTAGGAAGCCACAAGTGTTATCAGATGCGATATTCCACAAAGGCAAGATTCTCCCATCTGAATGCATGCTGAACATTGAGGTATATAAGTCAATTAGCAAGAATTGGGAAATCCCAACATTGACTTATTTGCAACGAGAATGAACTACTAACTAGACATGTTCATTCCTCCTTGCCCTCATCCTCTTGCTTATGCAGTCAGTGCTGAAATTGACTGGAATGGGATAGACCGCTATGACTTTCCACCAACTCCAATCCTTCAGTGCATTTACCCAAGAAAATTCATACATCACATTGCCGAATTATCTACTATCAGCAAAGAAAGTGTGGGTCAATCAAATCAGACAACTTTTGATGGCCTTTCCAATAGGTTTTCTCTACGAGATGATCATCTTCATCAGGGTCATCCCAAGAAGTTTCCGGTCGACGTGAGGCCATTACACCTTCATGGCTGCCCTATTATCAGGTTCTATCTCAGAGGTAGAGGTTTTTGCAGAAGAGCAGTGGAAAGTATTTCTGTGCCAAACGCAGATCCACTGCACTAGCCTATAATGCTAAATGGTCTGTCTTTAGACACTAATGCAATGTTAATTAACAAAATTATTTTCACAGATTGCTGATTTTCTGGTCTTCTTTTTTAATACTAATGGCCTGTTACCATCAAAGGTTATCAATCTATGCTTTCAAAAACTTTCTTGTTTGTGAGAAAGTCTCGTATTGCCTCTGATCCCTCCTTTCTAATCTTGTGAAACATTTCACTCTGAAAAGACCCAATACTTTTGTGATTAAACCAAAATGTAATTAACTCCTCCCAAAGTTTCTAATGTACAGAGTAGAAACTTTAGGATATGGTTACACATGCTTTGAGGATGTGCAGCATATATAAAGTTTGTGGAAAAATATTTTTTCACAAAATTATCAAACCAAAGCAAATCAAGTCACTCTAACATTTTGAAAAGATGCGGGGGTGCCTTTTTGTGTCTCCTTATGGTGCATTAATAGTTTTAATGATAATGCTCCAATGGTCTGTAATCTTTCAAATGTCTATCATCTGTCATCCTTCATCCGTCGCCCAGTAATAAATGTTTCATTTCTGTAATGCTATCCATGGTTTTGCAGGTGTGGTGTTACAGGCAGGGGAATATGCCACCCTCGCATCATTGCTTTAGTAGGATATGGTTTTATTAGAGATAGGATATTACAAAGTTTGAAAGAGGAAGGTGTGGGGGGGGGGGGGAACTTGATACAGGCGTTGATATTAAAAGATACTGAAAAAAATCAAAAAAATTAAAATTGAAATCACTCTCATCCTGGACAGAATTTCGGGAAGGAAGCAAATGGTTGTCTGGGTAAGATTTTCATATTTCCAGTTAGTTTGCTAAATTTTGTGAGTGTGTGGTAAGGGGAAGTACCCAAAACTTTGGTCTGATGAAAAAGAAAGAAAGATAAAAGAAAAAAAAATGTTCGCTTGTAAGTTATTTCAAGTTTGTTGGATGACTTGGTTAGTTTCTAGCCAATAACTTTTGTTCAGAAATTGGTTTCCATACATTTTGTTTAACATAATGTAGAACATCCCAAAACTTTAAAGGGGTTAGTATCCTCAAGAAAGGAGAAAAGACACATTGATTTTAGGTTTCCCAACCAAAGGTCAAGGTCACTACTACAGAAAATGGGAATTTTCATTTTCTTTAGAGTATTTCTATTTATCACATTTCAACCAAACGTTCATAAAGTAATTACACGTGCAAAGAGAAGAACTAAGGATGTCACAACTATTGATTTTCCTAATCAATTAATTGTCAGAGATAATTGACTAAAGAGTATTTGGAAACAAACTTACCCCAACCATTAATGAACATCACACATTTGATTTAATAGTTTGATTGTTGAAATGACTCATTGTGCAATTTTTTGTGCATTTTTTACTATTTTCTGATATTCATTCTGATATTCATTCTGATATTTTGTGATAGTCGAAATGGATCAAACAAAGAGTAAAGAGTTCCAGAAAATGTGATGACACAGAAGTGGCAGAACTTGTAAAATCTCAAATCTTTGTATATCCTGATATGAATTGGACTGACAAGACAGCCCATAACTTCTCATTATTCATCTGAAGCAGTGGTCACATCTTCTGAGACACACACAAGTGATAGGATTCCTGTTTAACCCTTTACCCAAAGTAACGGCCAAAACCAGCCAGCGCTATTCTCAAAAATCGCCAATTAATTTTCATGATTTTTTCATTTTTTGTTTCCAAAACATAGGTTATAACCCCTAATTGGAATGAGTTCATTGAGCTCGTTCCAATGAGGGGTCATAACCTATGTTTTGGAGACAAAAAATGAAAAAAAATAGTTATTATGTCTCCCCTTCCCAGAAGGGAGACATATTGTTTTAGTGCATATTCTTCTTCTTCTTCTTCTTCTTCTTCTTCTTCTTCTCATACAAACTTTGTCCGGGCCATAACTTTTTTGTCTTTTGACCTACACCTTAGATACTTGGCATGTGAATGTATCACCATGAGTCGGTGTGCAGTGTACCATAGTGACCTTTATGTGACCTTGACCTTTGACCTGAAGGTCAGATTTATGTGTTTTTTTAAGGGAAACATCACACAAACTTTGTCCGGGCCATAACTTTTTTGTCTTTTGACCTACACCTTAGATACTTGGCATGTGGATGTATCACCATGAACCGGTGTGCAGTGTACCATAGTGACCTTCATGTGACCTTGACCTTTGACCTGAAGGTCAGATTTATGCGTTTTTTAAGGGAAACTGTCTGGACGAGAACTTTTTTGTATTTCGAGTCAGGCTTTAGATATTTGGCATGTGGATGTATCACCATGAGTCGGTGTGTAGCGTACCATTGTGACCTTCATGTGACCTTGACCTTTAATCTGAAGGTCAGATTTGTGCTTTTTTCAAGGAAACTTTGTCCGGACCAAAACTTGTTTGTATTTTGAGCCAGGCCTTAGATATTTGGCATGTGGATGTATCACCAGTAGCCGGTGTGTCGCATACCATTGTGACCTTCATGTGATCTTGACCTCAAGGTCAAATTTATGTACTTCAAATAGGGAGTAATTCCAGACCAGAATTTTTTTGGTTTTTTTTGACCTAGGACTTGGTTATTTGACATGTGGATGTGTCACCATGAGACCGCATGTTGTCTACCTCGATGACCTTCATGTGACCTTGACCTCTGACCTTAAGGTCAAATTTATGTACTTCAAATAGGCAATAGTTATCCAGACCAGAACTTTTTTGTTTTTTGACCTAGGACTTAGATATTTGACATATGGATGTATCGCAATTAGCCCGCATGTCACATGTAATCATGACCTTCATGTGACCTTGACCTCAAGGTAAAATTTATGTACTTTAAATAGGGAGTAATTGTCCAGACCAGATTTTTTTTTTTTTTTGGACATGTGGATGTGTCACCATGAAACCGCATGTCCGCTACCTTCATGAACTGCATGTGACCTTGACCTCTGACCTCAAGGTCAAATTTATGTACTTCAAATAGGGAATAATTGTCCAGATCAGAACTTTTTTTTAGCTCACCTGATTGAAAGTCAGGGTGAGCTTTTCTTATCACTCTTCGTCCGTCGTCCGTCGCCTGTCGTCCATCTTCCATCGTCCTGCGTGAAGGTGGTGTTTGAGCCTCTTTCTCCTAAACCACTGGCCACATTTTAATAAAATTTTATGTGGTTATGTAGGAGCATTTTGATTTTTATCCAGAATAGCTTTCGGCTCTTATTGGGCAGGGGTGTGGGGGAAAAATGGCCAAATTTTTTTGAAAATCTTCTTCTAATGAACCACCAGTAGCAGAGACTTGATATGTGGTATACACAATCCTTTTGAGGTTTAGAATCAAGTTTGTTCAAGAGAAGTTTGTCAGGCATTATATGCCTTCGTTATGGGAGGGGCAAAAATTTTGGCCACGCCTAAAATTTCTATTTTCAGAACCGTGAGGTCGATTTGAACCAAATTTTATATGAGATGATAATGGGTCATAAGTAGTTGATTGATGCAAAATAAAATTTTCTCATTGCCCCGTGGGAACCTCGGGAGCTAAAAATAGGAAAAACCTTAAAACTGCCATATCTCCAAAACTACACGGCACAGAGAATTCTTATTTTGTTTTAAGCTTACTTTTATCCAGTAGAATAGAATGGTTAAAAAAAATCCCTATCGGTTTGATCACAAGGAACTTTTTTCAGGACTTTGAAAAAGTGCTGAGTCAGCACTTTTTAACACTGTAGGCAATGGGAAAAAGATTAAAAAATCTTCTTCTCCAGATCCAACAGGCAGAATCTTTTATATTTGGTATGCAACAATGTGGGGTGGATCTGATTCAAGTTTGTTCAAATCATCCCCCCTGGATTCATATTTGGGCTCAGTATAGAAGCCCAAATTTGAACTTAGTGCTTTTCAGGCAAATTTCTTAAAAAATCTTCTTCTCAAGATCCAGCAGGCAGAATCTTTTGATATTTGGTATACAACATTGTAGGGTGGATCTGATTCAAGTTTGTTCAAATTGGCCCCCTGAGTTCATATTTGGGCTCAGTATAGGAGCCCGATTTCGAACTTAGTGCATTTGAGGTAAATTTCTTAAAAAATGTTCCTCTCCAGATCCAGCAGGCAGAATCTTTTGATATTTGGTATGTAGCATTGTGGGGTGGATCTGATGGAAGTTGTTCAAATCGGCTCCCTGGATTCATATTTGGGCTCACTATAGAAGCCCGAATTTGAACTTAGTGCATTTCAGGCAAATTTCGTAAAAAATCTTCTTCTCCAGATCCAGCAGGCAGAATCTTTTGATATTTGGTATGCAACATTGTGGGGTGGATCTGATTCAAGTTTGTTCAAATCGGCCCCCTGGGTTTATATTTGGGCTCAGTATAGAAGCTCGAATTCGAACTTAGTGCATTTCAGGCAAATTTCTTAAAAAACCTTTTTCTCCAGATTCAGCAGGCAGAATCTTTTGATATTTGGTTTGCAACATTGAGGGGTGGATCTGATTCAAGTTTGTTCAAATCGCCCCCCTGTGTTTATATTTAGGCTCAGTATAGAAGCTCGAATTAGAACTCAGTGCATTTCAGGCAAATTTCTTAAAAAATCTTCTTCTCCAGTTCCAGCAGGCAGAATTTTTAGCTCACCTGACTGAAAGTCAGGGTGAGCTATTCTGATCACTTTTAGTCCGTCGTCCGTCGTCCGGCGTCCGTCGTGAAGGTGGTGTTTGGGCTTTTTCTCCCAAACCACTGGCCGCATATTAATGAAATTTCATGTGAGAAGGGGTTATGTATGCGGAGTTTGATTTTTTGTCAAATTAGGTTTCGGCTCACATTGAGCAGAGGGATGGGGCAAAAATGCTCCAATTCTTAAAAAATCTTCTTCTCAAGAACCAGCAATAGCAGAGACTTGATATTTGGTATGCAGCTTCCTTTTGAGGTGTAGACTCAAGTTTGTTCAAGAGAAGTCGGAGGGGCTATATTTGACGATGTTAAAGGAGGGGCAAAAATTTTGGCCCCGCCCCAAATTTATATTTTCCAAACCGCGAGGCCGATTTGAACCAAATTTTACATGAGTGCTTATTGGGTCATAAGTACCTAATTTATGCCGAAATTTTTTTCCCCATTGCCCCGTGGGAACCACAGGAGCTAAAAATAGAAAAAATGAAAACGCCCATATCTCCAAAACTACACGCCACTGAGAATTCTTATTTGTTGTGAAGCTTCCTTAGGACCAACAGAATGGAATGATCAAAAAAAATTGCCATCGGTTTTATCATGGGGTAGTTTTTGGGGACTTTGAAAAAGTGCTGAGTCAGCATTTTTTAACACTGTGGGTAATGGGAAAAACATAAGACTACTTTTCTCCGAAACCACTGCTCCAAAAGCTTTAAAATTTCACATATAACATCTTTGGAAGATTGTTTCACATGTTTATTGAAATGAATTGCCTGGGTCGATATTTGGGCTCTCTATGGGAGCCCAAATATTTAAATTAGTGCAGTATGAGGAGTATTTTTGAAAAATCTTCTTCTTCAGATCTGGCAATAAGAATGTTTTGATATTTGGTATGCAGCATCCTTAGGGGGGTGAGATTGAAGTTTGTTGAAGCCAAATCCCTGGGTTCATATTTAGGCTGAAAATTTGGGGTCCCGTAGCGGACTTCGAAATTTTGGACCAAAATCCGAAAAAAAATTTTTTTTTGTTTTTTCTGCGTTTCGGTCAATTTTAAGACAAAAAAAATTTTTTTTTTTTTCCCCTGAAAATTTGGGGTGCGGGTGGGACTTCGAAAATTATGGACCAAAAATCCAAAATTTTTTTTTTTTGTTTTTTCTGCGTTTTGGTCAATTTTAAGACAAAAAAAAAAAAAAAAAAATTTTTCCCCTGAAAATTTGGGTTGCGGGTGGGACTTAAAAAATTTTGGACCAAAATCCGAAAAATTCTTTTTTTGTTTTTTCTGCGTTTTGGTCAATTTTAAGACAAAAAAAATTTTTTTTTTCCCCTGAAAATTTGGGGTGCGGGTGGGACTGAAAATTTTGGACCAAAATCCCAAAAAAAATTTTTGGGTTTTTTATGCATTTCTGCCAATTTTAAGACAAAAAAAAAAAAAAAAAATTTTCCCCTGAAAATTTGGGGTCCGGGTGGGACTTAGAAAATTTTGAACCAAAATCCGCAAAAAATTTTTTTTTTTTTTTCTGCGTTTTGGTCAATTTTAAGACAAAAAAAAAAAAAAAAAAAAAAAAAATTTTCCCCTGAAAATTTGGGGTCCGGATGGGACTTGGAAAATTTTGGACCAAAATCCGAAATTTTTTTGTTTGTTTTTTATGCGTTTCTGTCAATTTTAAGACAAAAAAATTTTATTTTTTTTTTCCCCTGAAAATTTGGGTTCCGGTGGGACTTCGAAAATTATGGACCAAAATCCAAAATTTTTTTTTTTTGTTTTTTCTGCGTTTTGGTCAATTTTAAGACAAAAAAAAAAAAAAAAAAAAAATTTTTCCCCTGAAAATTTGGGTTGCGGGTGGGACTTAAAAAATTTTGGACCAAAATCCGAAAAAAAATTTTTTTTGTTTTTTCTGCGTTTTGGTCAATTTGAAGACAAAAAAATTTTTTTTTTCCCCTGAAAATTTGGGGTGCGGGTGGGACTGAAAATTTTGGACCAAAATCCGTAAATTTTTTTTTTGTGTTTTTAGCTCAACTTGACAAAGTCAAGCTGAGCTATTGCCATCACTTCTCGTCCGTCGGCATACGTACGTATGTACGTTAGTACGTTAGTATGTTAGTACGTTAGTACGTACGTCCACAATTTCCTTTGGCACACCTCACAGGTCGCATTTATGATCAGCTTACTTTGAAA
Organism: Pictodentalium vernedei; assembly: GCA_031216915.1. NCBI lineage: Eukaryota > Metazoa > Mollusca > Scaphopoda > Dentaliida > Dentaliidae > Pictodentalium > Pictodentalium vernedei. The sequence continues at coordinate 421,642,953 of CM062295.1, forward strand.
CTTCTTATGCTTGTTTGGGGTGACCTCTAGATGGGAGCTATCGATTTTCTTCAATTTCCGTCAAAAAATGTTGCCGCGGCCAACGTTCTTAGAACTTAGTTTAGTCAAACCACAATATCTCCCTTTGGCACACCCTACAGGGCACATTTATGATTTGATTGCTTTGAAACCTGGTATGCTTATTTAGAGTGACCTCTAGATGGGAGCTATCGATTTTCTTCAATTTCCGGCAAAAAATGTTGCCACGGCCAACATTCGTAGAACTTAGTTCAGTCAGACCTCAATATTTCCCTTTGGCACACCCTACAGGGCCCATTTATGATCAGATTGCTTTGAAACCTGGTATGCTTGTTTGGGGAGACCTCTAGATGGGAGCTATCGATTTTCTTTAATTTCTGTCAAAAAATGTTGCCGCGGCCAACGTTCTTAGAACTTAGTTTAGTCAGAAGACTCAATATTTCTCTTTGGCACACCCCACAGGGTACATTTATGATCAGATTGCTTTGAAACCTGGCATGCTTGTTTGAGGTGACATCTAGACAGGGACCAGCCTAGGGGGGAATTTTAGGGAGACTTCAAGTCTCCCTCCAGAAAAAATAGGGAGACTGCAGAGTCATGTAGGGAGACTTCATAGGCAAGTGGGGAAAATTAAGAATATTCATGTACCACCCCCGCCGCCCCTTCATATTTTCAATTTGTGGTCCTCCATTAACGTACAAATAATCCAGGTCCAGTTGTCTATGATGCATCTGTGCCAGGTTAAAAAATCACAATGTAATTATTGACTGAAAATCCCCCACTGCTACCTTCTCCTTCATGACCCCTCACCTCTTCTTCGTGCCAATCCCCCATCACCCTCCTGTGGTTGCCTTTCAACAAAGTCTACTAAGCTAATAATTTCTTAAGTCTGAAAGTGTGAACAGGACCAGATGTAAGAAGGTTGCTTGGGAGGTACTTTGTTAGTTAATAAACAAAATACATTCTGGGGTCGAGTATTTTGTAAAAGAAATGTCAATTCCGCATCATTTTTATGGCATTCCGGTGTCATTCCGCGTCATTTCATGTCATTCCGATGTTTAGGAGGACCCTTTTTCAAGATCGTCCACATGCACACTTGTGTCCTGTACAAAGCTTTTCTTGACATCACTAAAACTTTTTTTCATGTGTTTCAATTCCATTCGTGTTTTTCTGGGAATAGACAGCCCAACAGTTAACAGTCGTCAGCAAATCGAAATGAAAATAATGTGTTATAAAATACGTCCGTTGTGTATACATTTTCGGCATCCTAAGCGACGTAACCTACTTTCAAACTGGGTTGTTTTGTTGAGTCGCGTAAGTCACCTATTTTCGTTTCGACACTTGAAGCTCCGACTGGAACGCAACAAAATAGAAATAAAAAAATCCGCCAAAAGCGACAATGGACAATTGATTGTCGTGTGATTTCAAATAAATGGACGTTTATTTGCCGAATTAAAATGCCCATTTATCACACTCGAGCACATTCGATTTTTGAAAATACTCGTTTTCATGTAAACCTCCCATCACTCAGTTCAGCCTTTTCTCATTTTGGCCAATTTTTAGAGGGCGACTTGTAATCGCCCCGACTATTTTTCTAGGCGACTTTGGGCTTAGAAGGGCGACATAATCGCCCTAGTCTCCCTCACGGCTGGTCCCTGCATCTAGATGGGAGCTATTGATTTTCTTCAATTTCCGTCAAAAAATGTTGCCGTGGCCAACATTTTTAGAACTCAGTTTAGTCAGACCACAATATTTCCCCTTGGCACACCCTACAGGGCACATTTATGATTTGATTGCTTTAAAACCTGGTATGCTTGTTTGGGGAGACCTCTAGATGGGAGCTATCGATTTTCTTCAATTTCCATCAAAAAATGTTGCCGCGGCCAACGTTCTTAGAACTTGGTTTAGTCAGAAGACTTGATATTTCCCTTTGGCACACCCTACAGGGCACATTTATGATCGGATTGCTTTGAAACCTTTCATGCTTGTTTGGGGTGACCTCTAGATAGGAGCTATCGATTTTCTTCAATTTCCATCAAAAAATGTTGCCGCAGCCAACATTCTGAGAACTTAGTTTAGTCAGACCACAATATTTCCCTTTGGCTCACCCTACAGGGCTCATTTATGATTAGATTGCTTTGAAACCTGGTATGCTTATTTACAGTGACCTCTGGATGTGAGCTATCGATTTTCTTCCATTTCCGTCAAAAAATGTTGCCACGGCCAACGTTCTTAGAATTTAGTCTAGTCAGACCACAATATTTCTCTTTTGTACACTGTATAGGGCACATTTATGATCGGATTGCTTTGAAACCTGGCATGCTTGTTTGGGGAGGCCTCTAGATGGGAGCTATCGATTTTCTTCGGTTTCTGTCAAAAAATGTTGCCACTGGCAAAAAAACTGACATTGGTCCCAATGATCTTCAATTTTGCCATTTCATTTATAACTTACCAAGTTCAAGTTTGTCAAGTTGAGCTACAGTGTCATTGACACTTTCATTTATGCGTTTCTGTCATTTCTAAGACAAAAAGAAATTTTGGACCAAAATCCGAAAAAAAAAATTTCTCTTTTTTCTGTGTTTTGGTCAATTTTAAGACAAAAAAAAAAAAATTTTTTTACCCTGAAAATTTGGGGTCCGGGTGGGACTGAAAATTTTGGACCAAAATCCGAAAAAATTTTTTTTTTGTTTTTTATGGATTTCTGCCAATTTTAAGACAAAAAAAAAAAAAAAAAATTTCCCCTGAAAATTTGGGGTCCGGGTGGGACTTAGAAAATTTTGGACCAAAATCCGCAAAAAATTTTTTTTGTTTTTTATGTGTTTCTGTCAATTTTAAGACAAAAAAATTTTTTTTTTTTTTCCCCTGAAAATTTGGGTTCCGGTGGGACTTGGAAAATTTTGGACCAAAATCCGTAAATTTTTTTTTTGTGTTTTTTATGTGTTCCTGTGAATTCTAAGACAAAAAGACATTTTTTTTTTTACACCGAAAATTTTGGGTCCGGAAGGGACTTCGAAAATTTTGGACCAAAATCCGAACATTTTTGTTTTTGTTTTTTATGCATTTCAGTCAGTTTTAAGACAAAAAAAAAAAAATTTTTTTTACCCTGAATATTTGGGGTCTGGGTGGGACTTCGAAAATTTTGGACCAAAATCCATAATTTTTTTGTTTTTTGTTTTTTATGCGTTTCTGCCAATTTTAAGACAAAAAAAAACATTTTTTTTTACACCAAAAATTTGGGGTCCGGGTGGCACTTGGAAAATTTTGGACCAAAATCCGGAAATTAGTTTTAGTGTTTTTTATGCGTTTTAAGAAGAAGAAAAAAATTTAGGCTGAAAGTATTTTGTTTGGGAAAAATTCTGTTTTTTATGTGTTTATCTCAATTTTGGAACGTTAAAGTGCAGGAACTGAAAATAGAAGGAAAATCCTGTGTATTGTGTGGGCACAATCGCTTCATCTAGTTGGTATATGCTTTTCTTAGGAGGGGCGTATGCAGCTTATTCAAGTCAAGTCCCTGGTTTGATATTTAGACTACCATGTCAGGTGAGCGCCCTCAGGCCCCCTGGGGCCTCTTGTTTGATATTTGGTATGCAACATTGTAGGGTGGATCTGATTCAAGCTTGTTCAAATCGGCCCCCTGGGTTCATATTTGGGCTCAGTATAGGAGCCCGATTTCGAACTTAGTGCTTTTCAAGCAAATTTCTTAAAAAATCTTCTTCTCCAGATCCAGCAGGCAGAATATTTTGATATTTGGTATGCAACATTGAGGGGTGGATCTGATTCAGGTTTGTTCAAATCGGCCCCCTGGATTCATATTTGGGCTCACTATAGAAGCCCGAATTCGAACTTAGTGCATTTCAGGCAAATTTCTTAAAAAATCTTCTTCTCAAGATCCAGCAGGCAGAATCTTTTGATATTGGGTATGCACCATGTTTAGGGGGGTGAGATTCAAATTTGTTCAAGCCAAGTCCCTGGGTTCATATTTGGGCTCACTGTGGAAGCCCGAATTATAACTTGGTTCAAAATGAGGAATTTTCTTTAAAAATCTTCTTCAGATCCAGCAGTTGGAATGTTTTGATATTTGATTTGCAGCATCCTTAGGGGGGTGAGATTCAAGTTTGTTCAGCCATGTCCCTAGGTCCATATTTGGACTCACTGTGGGAGCTTGAATTGTAACTTAGTTCAAAATGAGGAATTTTCTTTAAAAATCTTCTTCTTCAGATCCAGCAGTCGGAATGTTTTGATATTTGGTGTGCAGCATCCTTAGGAGGGTGAGATTCAAGTTTGTTAAAGCCAAGTCCCTGGGTTCATATATGGGCTCCCTGTGGGAGCCCGAATTATAACTTAGTTCAATATGAGGAATATTCTTTAAAAATCTTCTTTTTTTTTAGATCCACTGGTCAGAATTTTTGGATATTTGGTTTTAGCTTTTCTTAGGAAGAGCAGATGCAACTTGTTGAAATCAATTCTCTGGGTTGATATTTAGGCTACCATGTCAGGTGAGCGCCCTCAGGCCCCTTGGGGCCTCTTGTGTTTTTTGATCTAGGACTTAGATGATTGACATGTGGATGTATCACAACGGGTACCATCCCAAAAGTTACACAGTCGGTTTGTCACACAGTCTAAATGACTATATAAACACCAACCTTGCACACCTAATATTGGTGTTAATAGTCTGTTCCATACTGATTTCATTCAGTGACTACTTTTATCATCAGGGGAATTAAAAAAAACGACAATTTAAATAGGTTTTCATGTTTATTTTTAATAAATATGGAACATTGCAGATTAATAAACTAAGAAGATAATAATGAAATGAAACAATTTAACAATACAACAAATTAACCTTACAATAATATTACATAAAAATCAGATAAATAAATATAGAAAACATACAATGAAAAGTTTTGAATAATTGACAAAAAATAAAATGAATAAATATAGAAAACATACAATGAAAAGTTTTGAATAATTGACAAAAAATAAAATGAATAATTAATGAATGATCAAATGATAATTTTTTTTTTCCATGTTCAGGTTAACCCTTTACCTAATGCAGCGGCCAGAGGCAACAACTTTTTTTAAAAACTTCTATTACAAAGTTTCCCACTTTTGAAAAAGTACATATTTGTGATGGGGAGACACCCCCCCCCCCCCCACACACACACACCCTCTCTCTCAGAATGTCCCTTTTGAAAAAATTGGCGCTCGCACCAGATGATTTCGACATCTGGGGGTCTGTGCCCCCCCCCCCCCCACCCCAACTCTAAAATGCTTCCTACGCCACTGTAAATACACAAAATAATAAATAATTATATACATTTTTGTTTAACATACTATCCAAGTTTCAACAAACGGCCGACACAATCAAGATAGTCCATAACACTTTTCTCATTACTTAATAACTGTTCTTTTAGTCTTATTAATCTATTGTCCATTTCTTTATAAACACGTTTCCTTTGAGGAGGGGCTGCACCCATCTCTAATTGTACAATTTTGGCTCTCTCAGCTACTTCTATTCTTCTTATTGTTTCAATAAACCTAAAGATATTTGGATGATTATGGGGTATAGACTTATTTATTCAGTGGTGAACACCTTCTAAATTATTGTTTGTCCTTGGCCCAGTGGTTGTAAAGTGATTCCACATTGGAATGGGGAATCTGGCGTCATCATCCACCCATGTTGATACCATGTAATCATTAAACTGCGTTGTATTTTGGCCTTCAGGTGACAACTCCATAACTTCAAGCCACGCATCCTGGACTTTTTCAGTAGGTAAAAGGGGAAGAGCAGCTGAGATAAAACGTATTCTACTTTCTGAAGACCTGCCATGATTACTGTGGAGAATTGAAAATTTACTTCTTAAATAGGGAATATCAAATAAAACTTCAAATAATTATTATTAATAATAAAAAAACATAACATTTGTTTCATTAAATCATATCAAATCAAAGCACAAAGCCATTTAGGTGATAGTGTTTGTACAGAGTAAACAATGTATGAGTTTAGAATACTTTAAAAAAAATAAAACTGACTAATGATTACAGTAAAGTAAACAATTGATAGCTTTTAAAAAAATAACACAGCATTATCTGTTGAGGGGTAACAGGTTGTTAACACCCTTTTATTAATTTCAAAACTGTGAGACTAATGATACATTTGGACTGTGTGACAAATTGACTGTGTAACTTTTGGGAGTAAACCTCACAACGAGACCACATGTCATCATGACCTTCATGTGACCTTGACCTCAAGGTCAAATTTATGTACTTTAAATAGGGAGTAATTGTCCAGACCAGAATTTTTTTTTTTGACATGGGGATGTGTCACCATGAAACCGCATGTCCGCTACCTTGATGAACTGCATGTGACCTTGACCTCTGACCTCAAGGTCAAATTTATGTACTTCAAATAGGGAATAATTGTCCAGATCAGAACTTTTTTGTTTTTTGACCTAGACCTTAGATATTTGGTATGTGGATGTATCACTATGAGCCGGTGTGTCGCGTACCATAGTGACCTTCATGTGACCTTGACCTTTGTCCTGAAGGTCAGATTTATGTGCTTTTTAAGGGAAACTTTGTCCGGGGCATAACTTTTTTGTCTTTTGACCTAGACCTTAGATATTTGGTATGATTGTCAATATTATTCATATATATATAATTTGCAGTGCATTAAATAAAAAGGAAGGGGAGACATATGTTTTAGTGTGCTAAAACAATTTCTAGTTCAAGAATTTTTTTTGGAAGTGTCGTCTGCTTTTCATGTTAGGTAAAGGGTTAACATATTATATCTAATCCTCCCTTGATCTGTTCAAGAATACATATACTTACCACAGATAAATTTCTAAGAACTCTGAGGCAGTGGGGTTGGTGGGTGCGGGGAGATGGGGTGGTGGTGGTGGATTGGTCTTCTGAACTATGGCCCATCGAATGTGAAATGTGTTCAATGTAGGACAGCATTTTAAAACTAACTAGAATAAATTCTATTTCAGAATGGCTAGTTTTGGTTTTGATAACCCTTGACCTTTAAAAGCAAGATTCCTGGGAAACATATTCTTTTTTAAACAAGTGCATCGTTTCTATACTTTCTGTACTTACATTTTATTAAATGATTCTGTAATGGTATTATGTATTTTTAGCTCAACTTTGACGAAGTCAAATTTGAGCTATTGTCATGGCCCGTCGTCCGTCTGTCCGTCTGTCCATCTGTCCGTCTGTCCGTCTGTCCGTACGTCAACAATTGGCTATGGCTCGGGCTAGAGGTCGTATTTATGAACCGATCTTTACGAAACTTCTTGTGTACCTTTGTTATGACCCTGGGACGGGAACAAGTGTTTTTAGGTGTGTGTACGTCAACAATTGGCTATGGCTCGGGCTAGAGGTCGTATTTATGAACCGATCTTTACGAAACTTCTTGTGTACCTTTGTTATGACCCTGGGACGGGAACAAGTGTTTTTAGGTGTGGTCCGAAATTCAAGATGGCTGCCAGCGGCCATTTTGTACCGATGATGCAAAAATCAGTTTTTTGTACAGAACTTCTGTATGAAAGATCTGATTTGAATAAAGTTTTGTATAAATGTTTAGTACCATGGGATACATCACATATAATACGGGTTTTTTTCTCGTGCGTAAATTATGCAAATTAGACTAACTTTGATTTATTTAGTGTTACTTTCAGAGCTGTAAGTGCCAAGCTGCTATGGCTCGGGCTAGAGGCCGTATTTATGAACCAATCTTTACGAAACTTCTTGGGTACCTTTGTTATGACCCTGGGACGGGAACGAGTGTTTTTGGGTGTGGTCTGAAATTAAAGATGGCTGCCAGTGGCCTTTTTGTACTGATGATGCAAAAATCAGTTTTTTGTACAGAACTAATGTATGAAAGTTCTGATTTGAATAAAGTTTTGTATAAATGTATAGTACAATGGGATACATCACATATAATACGGGTTTTTTTCTCGTGCGTAAATTATGCAAATTAGACTAACTTTGATTTATTTAGTGTTACTTTCAGAGCTGTAAGTGCCAAGCTGCTATGGCTCGGGCTAGAGGCCGTATTTATGAACCAATCTTTACGAAACTTCTTGGGTACCTTTGTTATGACCGTGGGACGAGAACGAGTGTTTTTGTGTGCAGTCCCAAATTCCAGATGGCTGCCAGCAGCCATTTTGTACCGACGATGCCGAAATCTGTTTTTTGTACAGAACTTCCATATGAAAGCTCTGATTTGAATAATTTTTTGTATGAATGTTTAGTACCATGGGATACATTACATATATTACAGGTTTTTTTCTTGTGCGTAAATTATGCAAATTAGGCTAACTTTGATTTATTTAGTGTTACTTTCAGCACTGTGAGTGCAAATCCCAATACGGCTCGGGCTAGAGGCCGTATTTATGAACCTATCTTCACGAAACTTCTTGGGTACCTTTGTTATCACTGTGGGACGAGAAGAAGTGTTTTTGGGTCCAGTCTGAAATTCAAGATGGCCGCTAGCAGCCATTTTGTTCAAAATTAAGTGCAATCAGATTTTTGCGCAGAACTTCCAAATGAAAGATCTGATTTGAATAAATTTTTGTATGAATGTTTAGTACCATGGGATACATTACATATAATACAGAGTTTTTCTCGTGAATAAATTATGCAAATTAGGGGTCCGGGTGGGACTTAGAAAATTTTGGACCAAAATCCGGAAATTAGTTTTTGTGTTTTGATGCATTTTGGTCAATTTTAAGAAGAAGAAGAAAAAATTTTAGTCTGAAAATATTTTGTTTGGGACTGAAAATTTCCACACAAAAATAATAATCTACAATGATTGGTCTTAATCTGTAGTCCATTACAGTCACCTTGTAATTCTTTTATTATTGTTGACTGGGCCAAAACAAATACTAATTCCTGTCATATTCATTATTCAGTTGTCTTGGTCACAGCAAGTACTAATTCCTGTCATATCCAAGTTGAGCTACAGAGTCATTGACTCTTTCATTTTTGATAATCAACATATCTGTTTTGAAATAAGGGTCAGTAGAGTGAATTATTACTCTGGTATACAAACAGAACCTAAAGAAATCTTTGAAATGAATTTTGTGGCAATGTCCGACTTTACCTTCTGTAAATTTTTAATCCTGGCAATTTAGGAAATCATATGCATTTTTGGAAAATGTTTTGTCAAGAACAAAATTTAAATTTACAGGCCTATGGTAAACCTAATAAAAGAATAACTTAACAGCTATCTAGAAAAATAATAAAAAAAATGCCAATTTTCTGTTAAATTTCTGAGCATTTAAAATGGAGTAAAATTTTACTAGTTATTTGACAAAGGAGAAGACTAATTGATTTTGCTGAGAATGATCAATAGTCATTTAATCAACATTCATGACACCCTGCAATAAGAATACTATCTATTTTGAAGCTGGTAAGTGATGTGTCACGGTATCAGGATTGTTACTATAAATAGATGTGTATTAACAATTGGTTTCCAGATAATATCACAACTCAACTTGTTGATGTTTGATCCTTTCATTGGATTTCAATATGTTTGACTACAAAATCAATAAGATATAAACACAAACAATTTTAGCTATGGTTGAACAAATGGGAACCCAGACGTTAAAACTATGGGTAATTGAGAAAATACTGAAAAATGTTTTTCTTCCAAACCACAGCACTGAGTGTTTCCATGTCTGATATTTACCATCTGTGTAAGGATTATTAACAACTTGTTAAATCAAGCCCCAAGCACCAAATTGAGGAGTGTCATGCGGCCTCGGAGCTTAACACTGTGGGTAATGAGAAAATATTAAAATGTCTCTTCTCCCAAACCACTCCTCCAAATGCTTGCATGTTTTAACATACATCTTTTTAACAGTGATTTACAAGTTTGTTCATGTCAGTCCCATGGGTTCATATTTAGAGGTAGGCCCTGAGATTTTAACATTGCTGGTAATGGGAGAACATTAAAAGAATCATTTTCTCCCAAACTTCTCTCACACCACTGATCCAAATGCATTTTATATACAACATATGTGTAACAGTGCTTTACAAATATGTTCGAATCAAGCTCATGGTGTCATGTTTGAGGATGTTGGTAGAGAGGAGCGTGGATTGGAGGTTGACATTTTAACACTCAGTAATAGGTGTAACATTCAAAAGTGTTTTTTTCACAATTCCACTGGTCTAAATAATTTCACACTCGACAAATCACAGCTAACCCTCTGCACATGAATCAGACCTTTTTTTTTTCAAATTTCAAAATTCAACATCATATTATATGACTCCTCATTGGAATGAACACAACAAGCTTGATCCAATGAGGAGTCACACAATATGATTTTGTTGAAATTTTATGAAAACATGTTTTTTTTCAGCGGCAGTTTGACATCTTATATCTGATAAATAATGAATGGCTGATTATTTTAAAATATCTTTGAATCTCTGTGTAGAAAATTCACTTGCTTTTTTGAGTTGAGTGCTTCAGGCCCCTTGGGGCCTCTTGTTCATTTTGCTTTTGATTTAAATGATGGATGAAACTGTTTCATTTGGTGCTTTAAGCACTGATCCTGAACACAGGTGTGCTAAAAATAATTACACACCTAGAAATAAGTGGGCAGCATGCCTGCATGCCTTTAAACAGTCAGACCTACTTCAGATACACAGTATGAAAGGGTATTAAAGGAATTGTTTTATTAGTCATCAGAAAAATTTCAGACTGTAACAGACTTTTGTTGTCGATATTTAAAATGGATTTTTCTGTCCCCAGTTTTAAGTTTCTTACCAGAAATTCATGTAAGAGGCATCATGCCTTTACAGAAGCCAGGTGTTAAGTACATAAGATGTTTAAAATTATATTTTTTCACAAGTAATTATTTGTTACAGGTGCTTTCTATCCTGGTGTTCCTGTTCAGTGTGTCTGCTTGAAATATCCAAATAAACTGGTATGTATCTTTGTAACTTCATACTTTTACAGGATCTGTACCAATCAGAAATTAAGGCAACCACAATAAAAGTTACCTTAATTTTTTAGGGAACACTCTTTTAGCTCACCCAATCAAAGCTCAAGGGGAATTTTAGTGATCATTTTCTGACCTTCTTCATTTGGCCAGCCATAGTCATCCATCCAGTGGGAATTTTACGTTTTTGATTTCTCCTCACAAACTACTGGACTAAATTCAACAAAATTTGATATGCATGTTCCTTATCAAATGTCAATCCAAGTTTGTTCAAATTGAGTTGCCATGCCTATGAGGGGCACAACAAGGGCATAACACAGTACCCACTCCTCCCCCCCCCACCCACCCCCCCCTCAAAAAAAAAAAAAACAAACCCAAAACAAATAATAATAAAAAAAATCTCCAGAACCAGCAATCAGAATTTACTTTGGTTTTCAGCATCCTTAGGGGTTAGATTCAAGTGTGTTCAAATCAAGATCCTTCATTTATATTTGGGCTCCCTATGGCAGCCCTAATTTTAACTTGGCACAATAGGAGGGAAATTCTTTAAAAATCTTCTTCAGACCCACCAGTCAGAATCATTTGATATTCAGCATCCTTAGGGATTCAGATTCAAGTTTGTTCAAATCCAATCCTTGGCGACATAAACAGGCTTTCTATAATGGGAGCCCTTATTTTAACTTTGTGTAGAGTGAGGTATATTCTTTAAAAAATCTTCTTCAGATCCACCAGTCCGAATTTTTATATATTTGGTATACAGCATCCTTAGGGGAATTTGATGCAAGTTTGTTAAAATCAAGTTACTGGGTCTATATGTAGGCTCCTGTTATCTGGTTCGAAATGTCACTGCCCAATAGGAAAAGTAAACTTGGGCCGAATTTGATTATTTGTTATCACCATGTACAATTTCATTCATGTTGAAGGAATTTCCTCACATGCTGTTGGATTGAGAAAATGGAGTCTCATTATTTTGATCAGTTTAGTGGCTTTTTGTTTGTTAACGACTATTTTTTAGAAGTCATGGTCATGGGTTTTGTTGACTGAAGGGTAGGTAAAAATATGTGCTCATTATGCTTCTATACAATCTATTTAATCGCAACTCAACTCGTTTTAATGAGGTTTAGCGGTAAAAGATTCTGTACATGCACAATGTGCACATAACACATATTTTTTCTTTTTATTTAAACAAACACTGAAACAATAACACTGTCAATGTCACTTTTTTAAACTAAATGCTTTCCAGGGAGTTCATGATATGGAACTGTGATGGGATGGAAGGTTACATGTACATATTTGTATACATGACAAGCAACATTCCATACTAGTGTTGATGCTCCATACCCCTCTCCCTCCACCCTACACCATCTCACCCTTGTTAGCTCACCGAAGGGAGCTCAACTTATCACTTGCCGTCCGTCGTCGTCGTCATCCGGCGTCCGTCTTCGTGAACATTTTTCAAACAACTTCTCCTCTGAAACCACTGGTCTGATTTTCACGAAACTTCATGTGGATGTTCATTACTATATGGCAATTCATGTTTGTTCAAATGAAATGGCCACGTCCCTTGGGAGCTCTGTATGGGGCATAACTCTGATAGCATCGTATGAATTATAAAAACATTATTAAAAAATCTTCTTCTCCAGAACCAGTGGGCAGAATCTTTTGATACTTGGTATGCAGCATCTTGGTATGGGTCTGATTCAAGTTTGTTCAAATCGGCCCCCTGGATTCATATTTGGGCTCACTATAGAAGCCCAAATTTGAACTTAGTGCATTTCAGGCAAATTTCTTAAAAAATCTTCTTCTCAAGATCCAGCAGGCAGAATCTTTTGATATTTGGTATGCAACATTGTGGGGTGGATCTGATTCAAGTTTGTTCAAACCGGTCCCCTGGATTCACATTTGGGCTCAGTATAGAAGCCTGAATTCGAACTTAGTGCATTTCAGGCAAATTTCTTAAAAAATCTTCTTCTCCAGATCCAGCAGGCAGAATGTTTTGATATTTGGTATGCAACATTGTGGGGTGGATCTGATTCAAGTTTGTTCAAATCGGTCCCCTGGATTCACATTTGGGCTCAGTATAGAAGCCCTTATTTGAACTTAGTGCATTTCAGTCAAATTTCTTTAAGAAATCTTCTTCTCCAGATTCAACAGGCAGAATCTTTTATATTTGGTATGCAACATTGTGGGGTGGATCTGATTCAAGTTTGTTCAAATCATCCCCCCTGGATTCATATTTGGGCTCAGTATAGAAGCCCAAATTTGAACTTAGTGCATTTCAGGCGAATGTCTTAAAAAATCTTCTTCTCAAGATCCAGCAGGCAGAATCTTTTGATATTTGGTATTCAACATTGTGGGGTGGATCTGATTCAGGTTTGTTCAAATCAGCCCCTGGATTCATATCTGGGCTCACTATAAAACATCGAATTCGAACTTAGTGCATTTCAGGCAAATTTCTTGAAAAATATTCTGCTCCAGATCCAGCTGGCAGAATCTTTTGATATTTGGTATGCAACATTGTGGGGTGGATCTGATTCAAGTTTGTTCAAATCAGCCCCCCTGGATTCATATTTGGGCTCAGTATAGAAGCCCGAATTTGAACTTATTGCATTTCAGATGAATGTCTTAAAAAATCTTCTTCTCAAGATCCAGCAAGCAGAATCTTTTGATATTTGGTATTCAACATTGTGGGGTGGATCTGATTCAGGTTTGTTCAAATCGGCCCCCTGGATTCATATCTTGGCTCACTATAAAAGATCGAATTCGAACTTAGTGCATTTCAGGGAAATATCTTGAGAAATCTTCTTCTCCAGATCCAGCAGGCAGAATCTTTTGATATTTGGTATGCAACATTGTGGGGTGAATCTGATTCAAGTTTGTTCAAATCGGCTCCGTGGGTTCATATTTGGGTTCAGTGTAGGAGCCCAATTTGAACTTAGTGCATTTCAGGCAAATTTCTTTAAAAATCTTCTCAAGATTCAGCAGGCAGAATCTTTTGATATTGGGTATGCAGCATGCTTAGGGGGTGAAATTCAAGTTTGTTCAAGCCAAGTCCCTGGGTTCATATTTGGGCTCACTGTGGTAGCCCGAATTATAACTTAGTTCAAAATGAGGAATTTTCTTTAAAAATCTTCTTCTTCAGATCCAGCGGTAGGAATGTTTTGATATTTGGTATGCAGCATCCTTGGGGGAGTGAGATTCAAGCTTGTTCAAGCCATGTCCCTAGGTCCATATTTGTGCTCACTGTGGGAGCTTGAAATGTAACTTAGTTCGAAATGAGGAATTTTCTTTAAAAATCTTCTTCTTCAGATCCAGCAGTCGGAATGTTTTGATATGTGGTGTGTAGCATCCTTAGGAGGGTGAGATTCAAGTTTGTTAAAGCCAAGTCCCTGGGTCCATATTTGGGCTCCCTGTGGGAGCCCAAATTATAACTTAGTCAATATGAGGAATTTTTCTTTAAAAATCTCCTTCTTCAGATTCAGCAGTCGGAATGTTTTGATATTTGGCATGCAGCATCCTTAGGGGGTGAGATTCAAGTTTGTTCAAGCCAAGTCCCTGGGTTCATATTTGGGCTCACTGTGGGAGCCAGAATGATATCTTAGTTCAAAATGAGGAATATTTTTATACTGTACCAATGACCCAGACTTAGCTGGTGCTAACTCTAACAAATCCAGGGCCAAACACAAATTTTGCCCCCCAATCCCCAAAATTTGCATCCAAAACCAAAAGAAATCATGTCCTATAGGACCTCCATACTTCGCCTCCACTGCGCATGCGCAGTGTCAAGGACGTTCCGAAATTGGCGCCAATTATCATTCTCTGTTTGGCCCTTCATCAGTCAACATCTCACTGATCTTTGTGCTTGTAAATCTGAGTTTAAAGGATGCCAGACACGTAATTATTGGAGAAATGGTGATTCTAAGGAGGATATAGAAGGAGGAGAGGAAAAAGGAGTGACAAAAAATAATCAGGGCTGTACTTAAAATTTTTTTATAAAATTATGTTAAGTTGCCTATTTTCGAGGCATGGGCCTCTTGTTGTCATTCTTGCTAAAAAGTTGCACTGCTTATTCAGTGTTTCCTCTCCCCTGGTCTTCTAAGTCCCCCCTTGCAATTCTCCCATGCTTTTGGCATATTTTTGAGAAAGATCATTTCTAAATTCTCTTGGGAGAGTTGCTTGGTTACAGAATGTTTTCTGTTATTTTCCCCATAGTTACGTTTTCACCCATGGGTGTATAAACGTTGTGTTCTGCATCTTCCATCTGATGTTCTGCAGATTCTCCCCTGGGAGTCTCTGTCTTGCATCAGATAGAGTGTAATTTTGATGACTGATTTCGGGCCAGTTTTGTCAGTGCCTGGAGTCATGTTTTCTGGTGTTTTACACTGTTTGTTTACATTGGCAACAGTCTCTTTTGAGGGGGGCTGTTTGCCTTTGGTGTAGTTTATCTCACTATAAGATACATTTTTATTATCCGTAAGTGTTGCATTAATTATTTAATATAAATTTAAAATTTTTGACCACACTTAGCCATCGGATCCATCGGGGCTCAACGTTACTTTTCAGAAACTTGGGCTTCGCTGAAAAAATATTTTTCAAAAATTATTTTGATTTGCAATTGTTTTTTCATTTTTAATGGATCATGTTATTATGTATCTTTGTGTCAGGGGTTTGTGCGAGTAACTAGGACTTGTTGTTGACTTTTCACAATGAAAGGATATTGTTCAAATTGTAATAGGAAGAAATCTTCCTCTGACTTTCATGATCATTGTATTAATTGTAGTCAGTGTTCTCGCACTAATCCCTGTTCTATATGTCAGTATTGGGATGACAAACATTGGAAACGTGTGTCACGATATGTTGTTAGTGGAGAAAGGGCTATGCCGGCTCTTTCTCCGCAAGGTCACTCAACTCTCTCAGTTTCTATTTCAGAGGAACAAGAACAGGGTGATGTTTCCATGTTATCTTCCGCAAGTGCGCTTCCGTCGTCACAAATGAATACAGAGCTAGCGGCAAAAGTGCTCATGGAGATTAAACAAATGTTGTCCGCTAGCTCGCCCGGTGTAGCGTCCATTCACCGAATGGTTCGGCAGCCGGGTTCGTCCGATGCGGTCCAGGAGGAAATGTTGGGTGATGCGAGCACTATAAACATTCAACGTGCACACCCAGTGACGGCGGATAGTAGGCGAGATCGAAGGATGCCTTTGAATCCGGTTCCTAGCTCGTCCAGGTCCAGCCGGGCCGCGAGCGAGAGAGGCCCCTCTCTCGTACAACAACATCTGGGACCAGATGTTGTGGTACAAAATGTGTTGCAAGCGGAGCATACGTCCGTCGCTCGGGACGCTCCGTTGTATAGGCAGTCCGCGGAGACTGCTCAGGCTTCTTCCTCTCGTCAGCGCACACGACCGCACCTTGGCTACGTGACCGCCGATATTTTACCAGCTTCGCCGATCAGGGATTCTTCGGCGACCAGGTCACACCATCCGGTAGCCAGGGACACGAGGCCAATGGACTCCAGACGTTCGCATAGGAAAAGTATGCGGGAGTCATCAGATGCGGAGCTGCCCTCGGCGAAGCAGCGAAAGACTGCACCTCCGCAGGCCTCGATGCCGGACGTACTGATAGCACAACTTATCGCAGCATCCCAGCAGCCGACAGAAACGGTGTCGGATCGGGAATTATCCGACGGCGCTGGGTCGGTACGCTCCGCCGAAGCATCGGGGGCGGACGACCGGGAGCATCATGAGGTCCGACCGGATGGTGAAAGGGATACGGATGACTTGGAGCTATTCCTTTCGGAACAACATAAAGCTGCCGTGGACTTCATCCGGCACTTTCTCCCTCAAGTTGTTCCGTCGGGCCAGACTGCTGCGGTTCCGGACAAGAGGATTATAGCGTCATTGGACTCTGATTTTTTTGAGCGGTTCAGGGACATTGCTCCCGAGTTGTCCGTCTCAGTCCAATAATGTTGCAAGAACATTTGAATTATTGAATGACGCTATTTTCAAACTTGCTTCCAAAACGGAGAAAGCAGGTTTCTTGTCCGCCAATACTCTCAACCTGCCTTTCATTAATGCAAGGAATAAATTCGACACGGCAGGACAGGGTATTCCGAGAGTTCCTCTGCGTATGGACGACGAGGCGGAAGACTTAGAGTTATCATTACCGTCGTCAGCGTCTGTTCCAACCGCGGTGTTGGAAACAACTATTTCGTCTAACAGAGCCAGTTTAGATGCCTTATCTTACGCAGATCACCTTACTAAAGCGTTATCACTGCGCCTTCAAGGGAAAGAATTTCAGGATATACAATCCTCTTTAAGACTTCTTTCAAGGGCAGTAGCTTATTCCACGTGTAACTCCGCCCTTTCAGTGGCAAACCTGGAGTTGGTTAGACGTGATGTAGCCCTAGCTACATCCACACTCGTGGATACTAAGGTGAAGAACTCTCTCAGAGTCGCTTCGGTCTCCAGAGAACTTCTCTTTGACGGCAAGCTTTCTGCAATTTATGATAAAATTACAAAGAAAGCTTTGGATTCTCTGCTGTTCAAATCTGCTTCTAAGAAGTCGGATACGGCAGACAAGAGTAAGACAGGCACTTCTGGGTCTAATGCACCCAAGAGAGGTTCCTATAGAGGTTCCGGTGCGTCCTCTTGGTCTTATTCAAGAGACCGTCAAGGTAGCGACTCACGTTCGGGACGTCCTTCTGGCCGGGACAACCGGTCGGACACCCCGAGGTCGACGGGACGAGGTGCGGGTCGTGGAGGACGTGGTTTCTCCTACCGCAGGCCTCGCAGGTCCAGGAGGTGATGGCTTAAACCTCTATCGCGTACCGGTTGGCGGAAGGTTGTCGAGCTTTTCACAAGAGTGGGCGTCGATTACGGACAACCCTTGGGTGAGAGGAGTGACTTCGGAAGGTCTAAAGATATCCTTCAAACGAAAGCCTCCATTAACTCGAAGTCCAAAATGGACTCAACTTCCGTCAAATCCGCAGAAAAGAGACGCTCTATTATCAGAGGTGCAGTCTCTTTTAATGAAGAATGCGGTAGAGGTCGTAGAAAACCAGGAGTCTCCGGGATTCTACAGCCATCTGTTTCTGGTTCCGAAACCAGACGGCTCGTTCCGTCCAGTCATAGATTTGAGCTGGATAAACAAGCTGATCGTCGCTCCGAAGTTTTATATGGAGACGATTCGGTCGGTCAGAGCGAGTATTCGGGTGAACGATTATGCAACGAGCATAGATCTCAAAGATGCGTACTTTCACGTCATGGTACATCCGACATTCAGAAAGTATCTACGCTTCGCAGTCCTAGGAGTGGTGTATCAATTCCGGGCGATGTGCTTCGGATTGAATCTAGCACCCTGGGCTTTCACTCAGGTAATGAACTCGGTAATGATCTATTTCCGAGCTCATTCGTCTGCTGTAACGTCGGCCTACCTGGACGACATTCTTCAGAGGTACGGCAACGAGTTAACGCTTCAGAACGATGTTCAGAATCTACTTCTGTTGCTCCGACGTCTCGGTTTTATAGTAAACGAGGAGAAGTCGGATCTGGTGCCGTCCAAGTCATTCACACATCTGTGAATGAGCTTCGAGACGCACAACAATCTCGTTCGTCTGCCGTTAACCAGAGCGAAATTAGTCAGTTGTTACGCACGCTATTGTCTGCACGCAGACAAAGTCACAGCGAGAGAATTTATGAGATTGATAGGTCTGTGCGGAGCCGCTGCGGCTCTCATTCCGATGGGGCGGTTACGCACGCGTCCTCTCCAAATTTTCTTGACTCAGAATTGGAGTGTGAAAATTCATTCGCTCGACATAGACGTTCTCTTGTCAGATCAAGTGAAACAAGAGATTCAGACTTGGGCAAACATTCAGTGGTTAACTCAGGGAGTTCCGCTGCAGTTGCCGGATCCGAGTTTTACCATTATGACGGATGCCAGTCAAACAGGTTGGGGTGCATCATTGATCCCAACGGATTCGAGATGCCAGGGTCTTTGGGATCCGCAATTCCTAGGCAAGCACATAAACATCAAGGAAATGATGTCAATTTGGCTTGCGTTACGTCATTGGATGGACATTATTCACAATGCTCATGTCCAAATCCTATCCGACAATACGACAGTAGTGGCGTATATACGGAATCAGGGAGGCACTCATTCAGTTCCGTTGTTCAATCTAACGGAAAGAATCCTTCTGTTTGCGCTAGAACATCAGGTTCTTCTTTCGGTCCGTCACATACCGGGTCGTCTGAATGTACTAGCAGACTCCCTTTCACGAAAGGGTCGCTTGTTGCCGTCGGAGTGGACTCTCAACAAACAAGTATTCAATCAGATTTGCTACCAATGGGAACGGCCAATGATAGATTTATTTGCGACACATCTCAACAATCAGTTGCAGACGTATGTGTCTCCGTGTCCGGATCCAAGAGCATTTGCAGTAGACGCTCTGTCGATCCCTTGGGACGGAATGATAGGATATGCGTATCCTCCAGCGCCGTTAATTCAGCAAGTATTGCTAAAGATAAAACAATCTCAATGCAAGATTCTGTTGGTAGCATCTCTGTCTCCACAGAGACCGTGGATAAATCTACTCAGGTGTCTGTTGTGGGACCTACCGCGAAAGCTTCCTCCACGGGAGGATCTTCTTTCGCAGGGGAAATCGCGTCAACTCCATCACAACCCGCAAGGTCTCAACCTTCACGTTTTTCCGTTGTGCGGTCCTTCTTGCATGGCAAGCACTTTACAGGACGAGCAGTGGATGCGATTTCTCACTGTAGGAGGACCTCCTCTTCGCTAAACTATGCGGCTAAGTGGAAGGTTTTTCGTCGTTGGTGTAGGGATCATTCTGTGGATATTTTTGATCCCTCTATACCAGACATTGCAAACTTTCTAGTATACTTGTTTGACGAAATCAAACTGCAGCCTGTTACTATTAAGGGTTATAGGTCTATGTTATCTGATACCTATGCACATCATGATAGTTTACAAATTGGATCTAATGTCTCTTTATCTAAGTTGGTTAGAAACTTCTCGATAAATAGACCCAGAACTCTTAGGTTAATTCCTAAATGGAATTTAGCTTGGGTTCTTCTTAAACTGAAGGAAAAGCCATTTGAACCTCTTGGGACAGTAGATTTCAAATTCTTATCTTATAAGACAGCTTTTCTCTTAGCTTTCTCTTCTGCTAGAAGAGTCAGTGAGCTTCATGCACTGTCGGTGGATGATTCTCACTATCGTAGTGTCGGGAACACTATCACCTTCACTACTAATGTGGGTTTTTTAGCTAAGAATCAGGCTCCTAATAAATATCCAGAACCTATTGTCATTAAGGCTCTTCCGTCTTCAGACGGGCGTAGGCCTTTACTCTGTCCTGTTAGAGCGTTACGTATCTATAAACAGAGATCTCAGTTTATCAGAAAGGGACGGAAACGTTTCTTTCTGTCTTTGATGCCTAATAGAAGGGACATTTCGGTCCATTCTATTGCTAGATGGATTCAGTTAACTATCCGTACTGCTTATGAGAGTTTATCTTCTTCTCAGCAGTCTGTGCTTAAGATTTCTGCTCATGAAGTAAGAGCTCTTGCTACTTCTTGGGCTTACGCTAATAGTATTGCTATTACAGATTTAATGAAGGCTGCTTATTGGTCTCAGCCATCCACATTCACAAATTTTTATCTCAGAAATATTGAGTCCATTTCTGGAGACCTGCATTGTTTAGGTCCGTTATCTGTTGCTCAGAATGTCGTCCACTAAACAGTTGCAACTATAGTTATGCAGGCTTTCTGTTCCGGCAGTGACTCCGTCCGGCTGCCCTCTTCGCTCTGGGCTATTTGACCCAGGGCAAGGGGAAGGGGGGGGGGGAGGGTGTTCCCTTAGGTCACCTGCTTTATAGTGAAAAGCAAGGGAATGCCTCCTCCGAAGTCAGTATTTCTGAGTCGTTTCCGGGATGGTTTTAAAGTGTAATATTAATGTTAAAAATTCATTCATGTCATATTTTTAAAGTGTAGCTCGGTGTGAAGCATTTGTATATGTCAAGTGTCAAACGGGCGTTAATATACAATCCTCGGACACTTTTAAAAGAATATAAAGAGTCTCAATTCTCTGAACTAACTTTATTTATTGGCTTACTTTAAAAATAATTAGTATAAAGGGTTATACTGGATGTTAATAGAGAACATGAATGTTATTGTGCTCAATTATGAAGGGTATTGTATCTTTCTGATTTATCATAAATAAGAAAGATACATGTAAAGCCTAATACTCCTTTTCTCCTTGAGGGGTTGCCTCTATATTATATAGTTGAGCTTATTGGATTTTCCTCTATGTCCTAGGCCCTCCAGCCTTGTTACTATTCAGCTAAGTCTGGGTCATTGGTACAGTATAAAAATGTTAAAAAATTTATAGTAATTGATATATTTTTTATACTTACCAATGACCCAGACGGGGATGGCCCTCCCAGGAGTTGGGAACTCTTACCTCCCCGCTGAGTACATAGCGCTGACCAGGCACTGCCAGTAAGAATGATAATTGGCGCCAATTTCGGAACGTCCTTGACACTGCGCATGCGCAGTGGGGGCGAAGTATGGAGGTCCTATATATAGGACATGATTTCTTTTGGTTTTGGATGCAAATTTTGGGGATTGGGGGGCAAAATTTGTGTTTGGCCCTGAATTTGTTAGAGTTAGCACCAGCTAAGTCTGGGTCATTGGTAAGTATAAAAAATATATAAATTACTATAAATTTTTTAACTTTCTTTAAAAATCGTCTTCTTCAGATCCATCAGATGAATGCTTTTGATATTTGGCATACAGCATCCTTAGGGGGGTAAGATTCAAATTTGTTCAAGCCATGGCCCTAGTTCCATAAAAGTTGTCTCTGATGACTTAATTCCTTTGTAGCCCAAGAACATTAGGTTTCACTAGGGAAAAAAATCGGAGAAAGCTGATTTTTTCAGGGAATGTCGAGTACATGTCACTGAACGATTAGACAAAAGTCCCCTAAAATCCCAGTTGAGCTTTTTTTTCTACAGCCTTTTTTCGAAAACGCGTTTGAAAAAAATAAAAAAAAATCGCACGAACTTTGTAACCTCGAATTGATCCAACTGTATTTTTTGTTTACGCGTATTTCGAGCTACATAATGTCTAATATACATTTACCTAGAGGAAAATGTGCATTCTGTGACAATTTCTGCGAAAAATTATTGAAAATTCACAAAAAAGTATCGGATTTACGCAAAAAATGACGATTTTCCTAACGGATTTGCCCAAAGGGTCGTAGTACAGAACGTGATGTTAGTTGGACAGACGATAAAAAATCCACCACCATTTGAAGACTTTTATCATTGCTTACAAAATAGACATTATGGAAGACCCCCTCTGTTTCTGGCCGAGTTCCCCTTTTGGCCGTCAGCATGAGAACTCAACTATTTTCGGGCTTGGGACCGAACAGACACGTCTGTGTCTGGCAGCATTAGATCAATAAATAATATTTACAGAATGTACAAAAATCAATAAATAATATTTACAGAATGTACAAATCAATCAACATGGATTAAGTTACATTGACTATTATCAACGCTATATACAGAAATGACATGACCTATATACATATTATTCATCGAACTCAGAAATTTCCGACAGGACAGTGTTTCTGTGGTTGTTACAAGAATCCGAACTGCAATTACACAAACCTGAGCAAGAGAGTCCTGCCTTCTTACACCCACACCTTTTTATACCACCCACTTGAAAAGTGGGCGGTATATAGCATTCATGGTGTCCGTACTTCCGTACTTACGTACTTCCGTACTTCCGTACGTCCGTATGTCCGTGACGCTTTGGGGGTACACATCTGCTATCCGCTACTCCTCTTAAACCAGTGGGTGGATTTCATTGAAACTTACAGGCATTCTTTTCTATACATTATAGATGTGCACCTCCTATTTTGCTTTCAGGTATTTTTATTTTTTACTCTTTCCCAAAGGGCGAAATGAACTTAGCCAAATTGTTGTGATGCTTTAGGGGGGTACACTCCTGCTATCCGCTACTCCTCTTATACCAGTGGGCGAATTTCATTGAAACTCTCAGACATTCTTTTATATACATTATAGATGTGCACCTTCTATTCTGCTTTCAGGTATTTTTATTTTTTCTATCCCATGTGGCAAAATGAACTTAGTACCTCCGTACGTCCATACATCCATTATGCTTTGAGGGGTACACATCTGCTATCCGCTACTCCTCTTAAACCAGTGGGCAGATTTCATTGAAACTTTCAGGCATTCTTTTATATACATTCTAGATGTGCACCTCCTATTTTACTTTCAGGTATTTTTTTTTTTACTCTGTCCCAAAAGTCTTAATGAACTTAGCCAAATTGTTGTGATGCTTTGTGGGGGGTACACACCTGCTATCTGCTACTCCGTCCGTACGTCCGTGACGCTTTGGGGGTACACATCTGCAATCCGCTACTCCTCTTAAACCAGTGGGTGGATTTCATTGAAACTTACAGGCATTCTTTTTCTTTCAGATATTTTCATATTCCGACATACGTCCGTCCGTTATGCTGTAGTGGTGTTACGCTTTGGGGAGGGGGGGGGAGGGTACACATGTGCTATCCGCAACTCCTCTTAAACCAGTGAACGGATTTCATTGAAACTCTCAGACCTTCTTTTACATACATTGAAGATGTGCTCCTCCTATTTTGTTTTCAGATATTTTCTTTTTTACAGTTTCCCATATTGACAAATGAACTTTGTCAAATTCAGTTGACATTCTGTACAGATCTGCTATCCGCAACTCCTCTTAAACCATTGAAAGATTTCATTGAAACTTTCAGACATTCTTTTACATATATTGAAGATGTGCACCTGCTGTTTGTTTTCAGATATTTCCATTTTGAGGGTTTCCCATATTTAAAAATGGGCTTTGTCAATTCAAGCTTGCGTGGTGGGGGGTGTTGACATTTGCTATCCACAACTTCTTTTAAACTAGCGAATAGATTTCAATGAAACCTTCAAACATTGGTGTCAGTGTTTGTGCTCTCTACATTGAACACACTTTTACTGTTGTAAAATGTTTCTTGGTGGGAGTGGGTGGTATCATTTAGTGAGCAGTGCTCACAATTTTTCTAGTTGTACAAGCACTCTTGCAACCACAACTGATCAGATTCAGTAGGTTATCGGGGGCACATGGCTTTCTGGCTGCAGTCGGTACAAGAAGTCCATTGTCTAGCGACCACCCCCAATCCGTCGGAGGAAGCGAAGTCCCCAGCCATTGTTGGACCTGGAGATAACATCTGTAGACATGTTGTTGTGCAGCATCGCTGCTTGGTGGGAGTGAGGCTAGGTGGATGGGTTTATTCAGTTTAGATTTTGCTACATAACGCTTGTAAGTGACATATCTATATTGGTCGAGAGAGGAAACAGTTTTACTCCCGTATAAGATCAGGAGAAGTTGTTCCCCGGCAGCGGCTACTGCACTTGGTGTACTGTCATCCGCCAAAATTATGTTGACATACTGTTGTGAGTCGCTAGTAACATCGCAGACAATTGTACTGAATACTTTCTTCTTACCAACTCGAAAGAGTGCAGAAGTAGTGTCACAACCACTTATAGAATGTGCTACAAGGAGGTTGCTTCTATGGTCACCCATTTTGGTTGCTATTTCACTAACTGAAACTAGTAAGTTTGGGGTAATGGAATACATCATGTGAATATTACATCCCGGTTGAAACTCGAGAGGTAAGAATGACTAACAAGTCTGTGTCTGTTCCCACAATGACAACATTGTTGTCATCTTGAGCGATGTCAAGTGCAGTTTCGGCTATCAGTACATCAGCATCAGCCTCGGCCTGCTTGGACTGAATATTGATAGCAGATAGCTCCTGCATTAGAAGATCGATCAGTTGGGTTTTGTTCTTGGCATTTGCAAGGAAATCGGATTGGGGTGTGGTGGCTGGTAACTCAGGTGAGATATTGATATCAATGGAATACCTGTCTTTAGATCTACGGGCTTGTTCCATGCCCTTTGTCGACATTGTACAAGCATAACCATCAAAAACAACCACGACGTTCGCCCCAAAATGTCTCACTAGATAATTGGAATATGATGTACATATGTCCTTATATGATGACTGTTTAGGCCATACAACTGCCCTCAATAAAAATCCACCATCTACAACAAACAGAGAATGTTCTGGGATTTTAGTTTGCTCGGAACCGTATGTTTTGAGGATCTTACCGAGCGTGCTTTTCTGTGTCTTCCTCATTCCAGCAGAATCAAACAATGCTGGTGGTTTCGGGGCGAGTTCATATTTGAGATACTCTTCCATCTCTGCTTGTGACTGAATAACACATGTGATGCGGTTGAACAGAATTGTGGGGTCAATCACTACCTTACTTCCACGGACTTTGATGCTATTTGCCATCGATGCGAAAGACTTCACAGTGTCAACACGTCGTAGTTTGATGCTGTTGAACGTTTTGCTTACAACATTCGATACGCAACATTCACCAATTTTGCGAACTTGGTCACAGTTCACAGTTTCGTCGGCCACAAGCCCGGTCGCTATAGAGACTAATTGTAGTGGATCTCTATTCTGAAAGGGGGAATGCACTCTGAGCCAGTTCAATAATTTGGTGATATCATTGGCATCAGTCAATTGTGAACTTTGACGGAGATCCCGATGTTGTTCGCCATGACCAGTGTGAACATGAACAAAATTTTCGAGAGCATTACATATCGGAAGGCAAAGAGGTAGTCCATGTACCCATTTCGCAACAGTGCTATCGGTTATTCCCCTGCCATGTGTGAGACCACCAGGGAGCTTGAACATTCTCATTAAACACTGCTCTATGGTCTGATCAGAATATATCCCGTCCCAGAATTTATCTGAGCGCCTTATGGTAAAGTAACCTTTCTCAGTGAACAACTTCAAATCATCCTGTTGCATTATTTCTGTTAGCTCATTCATCTGCTGCAAATAGAGATGAGAACTTTTTGCATATGCAAAATGACCACCTGCGTGAAATACTGGAATCATATTGCGAACACAATATGTGTGGAGTTCCCAGTCGCCTGTGCGCTCTGCTCTCAAGAACAACTGGAGAAGACCTATTTGCTCGTAGTATTGTACCCAAAGCTTTCCTGTGCGTCCTACGGACGCATTCTGGAGCAGTTCGTGTAATTTTGACAGTAGATGGTTGACACTTTCTTGATTGACAGCGTCAGCTGTTGTACAGTCACCTCTGGCAAGTCCACAGAATATTTCATTGACTTCTGTGCAGTCTATGTTATCTAGTGTTCGGCTTTCTTCAAACACAAGTTTTATAATGGCAATTTGTGTTAGCAAATGGGCACGAACTGCTCTTGAATATGCATGACCACTGATCAAATGATGGATTGACCTACCGGCATATACAGTCCCCCAAAGTTCATCCAAGCCGCTACCAGCCATGATCGAACCAATTGCCCCTAAATATGACATAATCATATGGAAGCCGCCGAGTCTAACGAAAACTTTTGTCAACTTATCTGACGAAGACACAATCTCCACTGCTTTGATATAAAGTGGTTGGTCAAATGTCACTGGACAAACGTTCAGTCACACATTACATGCCAATGCATCTTGAGTGTAGGCAAACACCACATTATGTGATTTAATCGAACATGGAAATTGAAACAATGATGCTATAATATGGTATTTGAATGAGAAAAGTCGATGCCGTTTGAATTTGAGTTTAGGGGGTATGGTTAATATTTCACACGTTTCACCAGTTCATTATGGAATAAATGACTATTGTTATATATCATTATAAAGCCACTGCTTTTCTGCAATTTTTGATATATAATTTAACTCCCAAAGTAGTCGTAGATTTGATTTAATGGACGTTGTGTACCGTTGTGTGTATGAAAACAATAAAAATTTTTTCGTAATTTTGTACATTTTCGTGAATATTTCACCATTGAGTGTGAGGATTGGTACAAAGTTGGCATTTTCTGTTGGGGATATGTATTCTCAATATAATTCAGCACGATATTTATGATTCTCACCCTACTAAGGCGAATAAGAATGAGAAATATGGAGCTGGGTCGAATTTTTTTTTAAATTTTTTTTTTCATCAAAAAAACGCTATATCTGAAAAAGCTCAACTCGGATTCGCGGGGACTTTTCACACTTTATCCGCAATGTGTGTCCGGGAACCATATAAAAAAATCAGCTTTCTCCGATTTTTTTCCTTACTTTCTCATTTTTATGTCTAATGTGCCTGGACTATTGTAGTGTTGATGAACCATGTCTAACTGAATGTGACCCCCAAATACTTCTTTGAACCACTTTGGCCGATGAGCGATTAAAGCTCCTTGGGGCCTCATGTTTTCATGTTCTTCTTGATTTGATATGCAGTCGAAGCAATGCAAAAGGTTTTTGTAACTGTCATTCCCATATTGTTTCTTCCCCACTCATATGACGTTATACTCATATTTGTTACCGAAAGTCGTCTGTCATAATTTTCAGTCAAATACTGATGATCACATGTGTTCTCAACATTTGAATAGAAATTCAACAGCAAATTTTGTCCTCTGGTTGACTTTTAACAAGGTTAGCTGACAGAGAAATATATCAACAGTGTCAACATTGAGCAGTTTAGGACATGTTACATGCAGAAAGGAATCGAACAATGTCCCCAGCCCTGAGTATAGCAGACCAGTACTTTATTACAGGAGGGAGGCATCTGATGAAATCCCATTTTTAACTTCAGTCTGTTTTTTAAAACCATTTTTGCTTCCAAGCACTCCTGGTCTGCATAATCATCTTTGTGCCTTGATTCAAAGTACTGTTTTGACTAAATAGTGTTTTCATATTTTGCCATAATCTTCTTGAAGGGTTTACATGTGAGGTATTTGTCTTGTTAACTCTTATTTTTTGAAATACATCCGCACAAGATTTTTAACTCAAGTTGGTGTCAAGTATACTCGCCCAAAAAAGAAATTGTGCATTGCAGAAATTGATCAAACTCCAAAAAAATAATTTCGTAGGTGTAAAGAGTGTTAACCTGTTCATGAATAAGTTATATTGAACATAAAAACAGTTTTCCCCGTTAAAATTGCATTAACGTTAAATGACGTGCTGCACGTTTGTGAAAAGGCATGTTTTGCACGTGGAGAGTCTGAAAATTCATGCAGCAGTGTGAATCCTTGGGTATTTAAACACTAAAGTAAGGCCTTCGTATCGTTCACATTCAGACTTGCGCTGCTGTTAAAACGACTCCACATTAGCATGCCAAGATTGACAATGAATCAATGTCTTCTTGCCCTGGGTATGATTAGAGCTGGCAGAACACACAGAGAGGTTGCCCAGCATTTGAACTGCCACCGTAACACTGTAGACAGGCTAGTCCATCGACATGCACAACATGATGACGTTCGAGACCGACCCCGCTCCGGGAGACCCCGAGTTACCACCCCTGCACAAGATCGGTATATCCATCTCCGGAACCGGCAACAAATGGCAACGACGACAGCCAGGAACATCCCTAACCTGAGACGGATACATCCTCAAACAGTAATCAACCGGCTGAGAGAATATGGCTTACGTCCTCGAAGACCTGCAATTCGTCCGATTTTGTAGTTACGTCACGGCCCCGGCGTCATTCTACAGCAGGACAATGCCCGACCCCACGCAGCCCGTGTTGTTCAACAGTATCTGCAGCAACAGCAAGTGGATGTTCTT
Source organism: Pictodentalium vernedei (assembly GCA_031216915.1). Taxonomy (NCBI): domain Eukaryota; kingdom Metazoa; phylum Mollusca; class Scaphopoda; order Dentaliida; family Dentaliidae; genus Pictodentalium; species Pictodentalium vernedei. The sequence continues at coordinate 421,671,644 of CM062295.1, forward strand.
CCCTGGCCTGCAAATTAGCCCGATATCTCACCCATTGAGCACGTATGGGACGAAATGAAACGTCAGCTATGCCGGCTTCCCCATGCACCGTCAACGCTTGTGGAACTCCAAAGACAGCTTATCAGAATATGGAACAACATCCCACAACACTTCCATGCTAACTTGTTCGCTTCCATGAGGCGTAGATGCACAGCAGTAGTCGATGCAGACAGAGGTCATACCAGATATTGAGTGTGTGACTTTTGTGTTTGACCCTTAGTGTCTTTGACTCTCCATGGCACCAAGAGTATTCGTCGTAGCATAATGAAATTTCTTGTGTTGATCACAAATTGATTCATCTGTGATTGAATAAAATTTCTATGAATGAAAATGATATATATCTTTTTTTAGTTTTATTTTTTAGCATGCACACTTTCTTTTTTTGGAGAGTATATGAGCTGTTGGGATGTGTTGCAATCCATTGTCCATCTGTACATCTCTGCATTCATACGTGTGTTTCCTCTATCCATCCACAATTCCTTTAGTATACCCTACAGGCCGCAACACCCACCCAATCAGTTCCAAATTTCATACATGGCTTTGGGGCAGTTGTCTAGAGGGAACCTATCAAATTTTTCCGATTTTCGTTGAGTGGCCATCTTAGATTTGGCATATCAGTTGTCAACAACTTCGTTGGCACACTCTGCATCTCTCCTCTGGTCTTTTTTAGATTTCATATGTAGCTTTGGTGTGATGTCTAGATAGGAGCTATCTCAAATTTTTCTGAATTTTGTTGAAAAGCATGGCCACTGGCAGCCATCTTGGATTTGGATATAAATTGTTCAACAATTACTTTAGCACACCCTACTGGCATCAGCTCTCACCTGATCAGTCCCAAATTTCATATGTGGCTTTGGGGCAATGTCTAGATGGGAGCTAACAGTGCAACTGATCACCATCGTTCTGTTGTACATTTTATAATGTTCAGCCTTGTCGACGTTGATCCTGACAGAACAACCTTGTTCTATTAGGGGTGGTGATGGGGTTGGGGTTGAGGCACAACACAATACGCTCATCCATGCCTGATAGGACCATGATGACTGGACCCCGTACGGGAAGTTTACCAGAGAGAACATGTATAATTTGTTAATACCCACCATGGACATGTAACATACACTCATGTATATTGAAATATTATTCGTTTGTACTTTACTCCATGTAAATGGAAAAAAGTAGTGAAATAAATGAAAAATAATTTTTTTTCTAATTTCATTGAAAAACATAGCTGCCATTGGCCATCTCAGATTTTGCATATAAATTGTCAACAATTCCATTAACACACCCTACATGCCACATCTCTCAAATGATCTTTTTCGAATTTCATATGTTGTTTTGGTGTGATGTCTAGATAGGAGATATTGAATATTCCTGAACTTTGTTAAAAAACATGGCCGCCAGCAGCCATCTTGGATTTGAATATAAATTGTCTACAATTCCATTAGCACACCCTACAGGCCGCATCTCTCACTTGATCTTTTTCGAATTTCATATGTAGCTTTGGGGTGATGTCTAGATGGAAGGTATCAAATTTTTCTGAATTTTGTTGAAAAATATAGCCGCCTGCAGCCATCTTGGATTTGGCATATGAATTGTCCAATTCCATTAGCACAGCCTGCAGGCTGCATCCCTCACCCCATCTTTTTCGAATTGCATATGTAGCTTTGATGTGTTTGTTGTCTTGAGGGGTGCTATCAAATATTTCTGAATTTCGTTGAAAAACAGGGAGTGTGGTGGCTCAGTGGTAGACTGTTGGACTTCTATGCTAGAGGACCCAAGTTCGATCCCTGTTGTGTCCTTGGGCAAGGCACTTTATTCTGATTGCCTACATGGGGGCATGATGATGCCGTGGACTAAGGTGTATTGCATGTCGATGGCGCACATGTCTTCAACGGCTGTAACCATGCTTGAGCGGAGCTTGAACAGAGTTAGAATATTGAGGAGCTGACAGTTGCTCATCGATGCACAGTGGTTCTCTCTGGCTTCCTCCACCCATGTAACTGTCACGGTCACAATTAGGCATTGTGCATAAGTATGTGAGCTTAAAACAACAATAAATAAATAAATAATGTTGAAAAACATGGCCAGCAATGACCATTTTGCATTTGGCATATAAATTGTCAACAATTCCATTAGCATACCCTACAGGCCAGACCTCCCCAGTTTTTCCAGATGATAACTCTAGTTTCCTTTGATGAATAACTTTATAGTTTTGCATCATTACTACTTGCCATGAAATGCAGGTCAAGTTCAATTTTCACCATTGTGACATTTACCGTTCCAGAGTTATGGCACTTTAAGTCACAAAATGGTAAAATCAATGGTTTCTGGATGCTAACTCCCGTTTACTTTGATGTACGATCTTGGAGTTTTTCAACATTAGTACTTACCATGAAAAGCAGGTCAGATTTGATTTTCACCATTATGGCATTTACCATTCCATAGTTATGTCCCTTGAAAAGTCACAAAATGGTAAAATCAGTGGTTTCCAGATGATACCTCCAGTTCGCTTTGATGTGCGACCTTATAATTTTGCATCCTTACTACTTACCGTGAAATGCAGGTCACGTTTGATTTTCACTATTATGGCATTTACCATTCCAGAGTTAAGCCCCCTGAAAAGTTGCAAAATGATATAATCAATGATTTCCGGATGATAACTCTAGTTTGCTTTGATGTACATACTTATAATTTTGCAACATTACTACCGTGAAATGCAGATTAAGTTTGATTGTGATTGATATGGCACTTACCATTCCAGAGTTATGCCTCTTAAAAGTTGCAAAATTATAAAATCAATGGTTTCCAGATGATAACTCTAGTTCACTTTGATGTACAGCCTTATAATTTTGCAACATTACCACTTACCATGAAATGTAGGTCAAGTTCGATTTTCACAGTCATGGTGTTTATTGCTCCAGCCAGAGTTATGTCCCTTGAAATGTGGCAATATGGTAAAGTGATAAAATATTTCTTATGGTATCTTATTAAATGCCCAGGGCATATATGATCAAACCTGCTTATACTTTCACCCTAATTTTGCAGTAACCTGTCTTCAAGTTTAATGTCCTTCCCAAGGAGCTTTTAATACAGGTTTACTGTGTATTGTTACCCTTGTCTTTCTCTTGTATTTGTATTTATTAGCTCACTTGAACAAGCTAAGTGGGAGCTTTAGTAATCACTTTCTGTCCCTCGTCCATCCATCTCTCCCTCTTTCCATCCATTGTCCAGCATTAACTTTACATTATTATCGATTTCTTGTCAGAAACCACTGGGCCGAATTGAACCAAATTTGACGTGCATGTTCTTTATCATGTCAAATCAAGTTTGTTCAAATAAAGTTGCCACGCCCTCAGGGGACACCACAATTGGCATAACTCTGATAGTACCCATATATTTAAAAAAATATTGTAAAAAAATCTTCTCCCGAATCATCAGTTAGAATCTTTTGATATTTGGTACTCAATATCTCTAGGGGGGTCAGATTCAAGTTTGTTTGAATTGATTCGCGTAGTTAATATTTGGGCTCCCTATACCAGCCCGAATTTTAACTGTGCAATATGAGGAAACTTCTTTAAAAATCTTCTTCTTCAGATCCACCCATCAGAATGCTTTCATATTTGGTATACAACATCTCTAGGGGGTCAGTTTCAAGATTATTCAAATTGTGCCTCTGGGTTAATATTTGGGCTCTCTATTGGAGCCTGAATTTTTACTTAGTGCAGCATGAAGAAATTTTTTGAAAAATCTTCTTCAGCTCCACCGATCAAATTTCTTTCATGTTTGGTATACAATATCTCTATGCGGATGGGGGAGGTGGAGGGGGTACAGGTTAAAGTTTGTTCACCCCAAGCCCCTGGGTTAATATTGGAGCTCTCTATTTGAGCCCAAAGTTTAACTTCTTGCAATATGAAGGAATTTCTTTAAAAATCTTCTTCTTCAGATCCACCAATCAGAATGCTTTCATAACTGGTATAGTTTGAGTCCCTAGCTTAATATTTGGGCTCTCATAGGAGGGGGATCGGGCAGTGAGTGGGGATGTTAAGTTCAAGGTTGTTCAAATCCGTTCCTTAGTGTTTTACCATAAAATTTGCCTTACAAACTGCAGTGACATAAAAACCCTTGGAAGTTTGGAAGTGCTTGTCTACAGCTGATAAAATTGGAAGCAGTCAGGAAGACCTATGATAATAATCATGTGACATTATGAATAAATTATTCCTCTGTGGTGTTGATGAACCATGACTAACTGAACGTGACCCAAAATAACTCTTTGAACCACTCTTTGTCAGGTGTGTGATTAAGGCCTCTTGGGGCCTCTTGTTTTTATATGGCTTAAACCATTTCACAATTCTGCATTTGAAAATTTCCATCATTTTGCATTTCAGGGAGCATCTGTTGACTGTGCCAACTTGTTCAGAAAATATTTTGACTCATTACAAAAAAAAAAATAAACGGTTTAACCCTTGATCTTGCATTATGGCCATATATAGTCAGTATTGTTAATAAGAATCACTGTTCACATTTTATTGTATTTTTTCAAATTTTACCTCCAGACACATGATCATCCTTTGGAAAAAATTCTTTGGGCTCTCCCTTATGAGGGATATAAGCTATGTTTTCTAGGCAAAAAATGAAAAAAAATACTCCAGAAATGTTTTTTGAAAGTGTCCTTTTTTGCTGGTACTAGGTAAGGAGTTAATAATGTCAGATGGCTGTTGCAAAAGTATTTTTGTATTTATGATGGTAAAACATTATCATTTCAGTTTTTAAAAAGTTTTATCAGCCCAAAATATTCTTTTAGATGAAATGTTCCACTATCTGCTATACTTAGGTACTGTTTTTGATCGAGTAAGTATTTAGTTTTTTGATAGATTCTTTTAGATTTGGTTTGTATTTGATAGATTAAGTATTTAGTTATGTCTTGTTTGATTAAGCTCAGGACACTGAGTCCAGATATAATAGTTGATATGGATTTAATTTCAAATTTTAGTTGCATGTATGCAAATGTGTGACTGGGTTGTGGAAACAATTGCTATCAACAGGTATTTGCAGTTGACCAGCATCCAGTTGAATGCAGCACATGGTGTAATGAAAAAAGGTATTTTGGTTTTTAGCTCGCCAACAAAGTTGTGTGAGCTTATGTCGTGACCCGAGGTGCGTCGGCATCAGAACTTGTGTTAAAGTTATTGTACCAGTCCACTTTGACACTCAGCCCTGTTGCTATGCACCTCATACTGTGTTTCTGTGGCTTACAATTACCCACAGACCCTTAAACTGTGATATTTTATTGATTTTTAGTGTTTTTGCAATGTTAGACATTTTTGTCAGTGTGGACTTAGAAAATTTCTGACCTGTTTTGCTGTATATGAGTGGAGGCTACCACCAGTACGCTGTGGTTATATCCCGATCTAGTTGTCAATTATGCTGATGCATTTATGCTATGTTAAAAAATCTTAAAATAATTGTTAATTTGACCCCCCCCCCCCCCACCCCTCCACCATCCTCTTCATGACCCCCCCACCCACAGAGCACCACCACCTGTGGTTTGCCTTTATCAAAGTCTACGAAGCTAATAATTTCCCAAGTCTGGAAATGTTAGGAAAAGATGTCCTAATGTTCAGTTACTGCAAGAAGATTAGTACTTGGAAAGTATCTTTTTCAAAATCCATCTTACATGTGTGGACACTTGTGCCCTGCACAAAACTTTTCTTTTCATCATTGAAGCATTTTTATGCCCCCAAAAATTTTTTTCAAGGGTATATAGTGGAGGTCTCCGTCCGTCCGTCCGTACGAACATTTTGTATTATAACTCGAACATCAGTTGCCAGATTTTAATGTTCTTTGGTATGGTGATAGGGCAGCTTGGGGGAACAGATGCCCTTGTACCTAGGGTTTCGTCCGACAAATCTTACAGGAGTTATGTCCCTTATTTACTTTTTTTGTCCGTCTGTACGAACATTTTGTATTATAACTCGAACATCAGTTGTCGGATTTTAATGTTCTTTGGTATGGTGATAGGGCAGCTTGGGGGAACGGATGCCCTTGTACCTAGGGTTTCGTCCGACAAATCTTACAGGAATTATGTCCCTTATTAGCTCACCTGACTGAAAGTCAGGGTGAGCTTTTCTTATCACTCTTTGTCCGACGTCCGTCGTCCTGCGTGACGGTGATGTTTGAGCCTGTTTCTCCTAAACCACTGGCCACATTTTAATTAAATTTCATGTAAGTAGTGGTTATATAGGGGAATTTTGACTTTTATCCAAAATAGGTTTCGGCTCATATTGAGCAGAGGTGTGGAGAAAAAATGGCCAAATTTTTTGAAAAACTTCTTCTAATGAACCACCAGTAGCAGAGACTTGATATGTGGTATAAAGAGTACTTTTGAAGTTTAGAATCAAGTTTGTTCAAGAGAAGTTTGTCAGGCATTATTTGCCTTCGTTATGGGAGGGGCAAAAATTTTTGCCACGCCTAAAATTTCTATTTTTAGAACCGTCAGGTCGATGTGAACCAAATTTGATATGAGATGATAATGGGTCATAAGTAGTTGATTGAATCAAAAAAAAAAATTTTCTCATTGCCCCATGGGAACCTCGGGAGCTTAAAATAGGAAAAACCTTAAAACTGCCATATCTCCAAAACTACATGGCACAGAGAATTCTTATTTTGTATAAAGCTTACTTTTATCCAGTAGAATAGAATGGTTAAAAAAATCCGTATCGGTTTGATCACAAGGTACTGTTTTCAGGACTTTTTAACACTGAAGGCAATGGGAAAAAGATTAAAAAATCTTCTCCAGATCCAGCAGGCAGAATCTTTTGATATTTGGTATGCAACTTTGTAGGGTGGATCTGATTCAAGTTTGTTCAAATCAGCCCCCTGGGTTTATATTTGGGCTCAGTATAGAAGCTCGAATTCGAACTTAGTGCATCTCAGGCAAATTTCTTAAAAAATCTTCTCCAGATCCAGCAGGCAGAATCTTTTGATATTTGGTATGCAACATTGTGGGGTGGATCTGATTCAAGTTTGTTCAAATCGGCCCCCTGGATTCATATTTGGGCTCACTATAGAAGCACGAATTTGAACTTAGCGCATTTCAGGCAAATTTCTTAAAAAATCTTCTTCTCCAGATCCAGCAGGCAGAATCTTTTGATATTTGGTATGCAGCATTGTGGGATGGATCTGATTCAAGTTTGTTCAAATCGTCCCCCCTGGATTTATATTTGGGCTCAGTATAGAAGCTCGAATTCGAACTTAGTGCATTTCAGGCAAATTTCTTTGAAAATCTTCTTCTCAAGATCCAGCAGGCAGAATCTTTTGATATTGGGTATGCACCATGCTTAGGGGGGGTGAGATTCAAGTTTGTTCAAGCCATGTCCCTAGGTCCATATTTGGACTCACTGTGGGAGCTTGAATTGTAACTTAGTTCAAAATGAGGAATTTTCTTTAAAAATCTTCTTCTTCAGATCCAGCAGTCGGAATGTTTTGATATTTGGTGTGCAGCATCCTTAGGAGGGTGAGATTCAAGTTTGTTAAAGCCAAGTCCCTGGGTTCATATATGGGCTCCCTGTGGGAGCCCGAATTATAACTTAGTTCAATATGAGGAATATTCTTTAAAAATCTTCTTTTTTTTTAGATGCACTGGTCAGAATCTTTGGATATTTGGTATAAGCTTTTCTTGGGAGGAGCAGATGCAACTTGTTGAAATCAATTCTCTGGGTTGATATTTAGGCTACCATGTCAGGTGAGCGCCCTCAGGCCCTTGGGGCCTCTTGTTTACTTTTTCCGTCTGTCCGTACGAACATTTTGTATTATAACTCGAACATCAGTTGTCGGATTTTAATGTTCTTTGGTATGGTGATAGGGAAGCTTGGGGGAATGGATGCCCTTGTACCTAGGATTTCGTCCGACAAATCTTACAGGAGTTACGTCCCTTATTTACTTTGAAAATTGATGATTTTTTGGTTTCCTACCAATTAAAATTGTTTGGCTGAACCGATGAGTTTCAAATTTTATATGCTGATTACTCATGTCAAAGTACAGGTCGGTTTCAATTTGAGGTTTGACCCAGCAATTTTTTATGCAGTTTTGCCCCCTTTTTCACTTGGAAAAGATGCAAGACCAGTTCTACTTTTTCACTGGTTTGAGAATTTTTAACAAAGGTATGTACTACTCCTATTTTTGCCTCTTTCAGTTATTATTCAATATGGCACCATTCAAGTCATCTGCAATTATTTTTATAACTTTTTCTCTATTACTGACTCCTTAGTGCTGTTCTGCAATGTAGCAGCAGTGAAGCTGTTGTCTGTTGTTACAAAACATATTAACAAAATATAAGTAATAATAATTTTATTGGCACTTTGCCATTCCTTACTGTTGTTCTGCAATGTAATGTTATTCTGCAATGTAGCAGCAGTGAAGCTGTTGTCTGATTATCCATGTGTGAGTACGACTTGGCTAACTTTGGGGGCATTAGCACATGCGTTAGCGTTGCTCTTGGGTTTTTTTATTCCATTCAAAATTTTCTGGGTACAGATGGCCAACAGTTCTGTAGTCATCACAACGGAATAAATTAAGTGTTAAAAAATAAGTCCATTGTGTATAAATGCGCAGTCATAATTTTTTGGCATCCTAAGCGACTTTAACCTATTTTTAAACTGTGTTAAATAGTTGATGTCGAGGTGTTGTTTATGTTTTGATTTGGAAAAGGGATGAGGATTAAAGCTATTCTATGAATAAATAAATAAATATACATTATTTAATTTCTTTTCTTATATTTTACCAAAAAACTGCATTGAAGGTGGAGTTTTCAATTTTTTTTAAAGTAAGTCACCTATTTTCACTTCGACACTCACACATTGATCACAAATCTCCGATTACAAAGAAATAAACATGAACACAGTTGAAATATATATCATAAAATACCCTTTGTTGTTTACCGGTATTTTTGGTCCAAAACTGATTCCCGTCCGGGAGGCTGGGAACTACACTGAAATTTCGGGATTTTCCTGAGCATTCCGGGTGAGTTAACATGTCTGTGTTACATGCATCAATATAAGATGACGTTAACCCTTGACCGGACGGACATTTTCCAGAGATTTTGGACTTTTTTAATGCAATGTTAGACTTTTTTGTCAGATGGGACTTAAAAAATTTCTGACCTGTTTTGCTGTACATGAGTGAAGGCTACCACCGGTATGCTGTGGCTTTCATATTTCATCTATGTGTTAAATGCATCAATATAAGATGACATTAACCCTTGGCTGGACATTTTTCGGAGATTTTGGACTTTTTTAATGCAGTGTTAGACTTTTTTGTCACTGTAGACTTAGAAATTTCTGACCTGTTTTGCTGTACATGAGTGGAGGCTACCACTGGTATATTGTGGCTTTCATATTTCATATATGTGTTAAATGCATCAATATAAGATGACATTAATCCTTGGCCGGATATTTTTCAGAGATTTTGGACTTTTTTAATGCAATGTTAGACTGTTTTGTCAGATGGGACTTAAAAAATTTCTGACCTGTTTTGCTGTACATGAGTGAAGGCTACCACCGGTATGCTGTGGCTTTCATATTTCATCTATGTGTTAAATGCATCAATATAAGATGACATTAACCCTTGGCTGGACATTTTTCGGAGATTTTGGACTTTTTTAATGCAGTGTTAGACTTTTTTGTCACTGTAGACTTAGAAATTTCTGACCTGTTTTGCTGTACATGAGTGGAGGCTACCACTGGTATATTGTGGCTTTCATATTTCATATATGTGTTAAATGCATCAATATAAGATGACATTAATCCTTGGCCGGATATTTTTCAGAGATTTTGGACTTTTTTAATGCAATGTTAGACTGTTTTGTCAGATGGGACTTACAAAATTTCTGACCTGTTTTGCTGTACATGAGTGGAGGCTACCACCGGTATGCTGTGGCTTTCATATTTCATATATATGTTAAATGCATCAATAGAAGATGACATTAACCCTTGGCTGGACATTTTTCGGAGATTTTGGACTTTTTTAATGCAGTGTTAGACTTTTTTGTCACTGTAGACTTAGAAATTTCTGACCTGTTTTGCTGTACATGAGTGGAGGCTACCACTGGTATATTGTGGCCTTCATATTTCATATATGTGTTAAATGCATCAATATAAGATGACATTAATCCTTGGCCGGATATTTTTCAGAGATTTGGGACTTTTTTAATGCAATGTTAGACTGTTTTGTCAGATGGGACTTGAAAAATTTCTGACCTGTTTTGCTGTACATGAGTGGAGGCTATCACCGGTATGCTGTGGCTTTCATATTTCATATATATGTTAAATGCATCAATAGAAGATGACATTAACCCTTGGCTGGACATTTTTTTGGAGATTTTGGACTTTTTTAATGCAATGTTAGACTTTTTTGTCTGTGTGGAGTTAGAAAATTTCTGACCTGTTTTGTTATGCATGTACATGACCGGACATTTTTTGCGGATTTATAATAAGCCTAGATTTATTGCATGGCATGTGTTGGTGAGCTAATGGGGATGGACACACCCCTCTTGTTTATGTCTCATTTAAATTTTTTTTATTTTTAGGACACATTCACATGGACCTGGGATGGACCTGGAGCGTAAGTTTTCTCATTATATTGAACTGCTGTCTAAAATTAAACCAATGAGTGTAATGTATTTATCATTATATATAAAAGCACAGAAATCATAATAAGAGAATAGTCCTGTTGTCAGCAAAGAATAAAATAAAAGAATGTTCATCTATCAGAGAGTACTTTTACAAATTTGGAAGGTAAATCATTCAGTTTAAATACACTGTCAAAATGGCACAGTTTTTGTCCAATTCAGACAGGGCCCTACAACTTCAAATTGAATCCCAAGTCTAAAATCATGCGGCATAGTAAAAAAAAAAGTCAACCATAATAATAAGTATATGCTGTTATTCATCTCATGACAGAATATGGGATACATGGCCTCATGTGCAGGCTTGATAGGCAGAGAAACATATCACAGCATTATGTTTTGTGGTTACCACCATAACAAACTTCATTTTACCGAAAATGCGAGTGTAACATTATCATAAACATTAACAAGTAATATTTTTGTGCAGAGAGTTGATAACTCGGAGCGGGAGGATGAATGGAGATTCGTGTTTTCAGTATAAGGGATATGCACTGGCTGCCAGTCAAGTTCAGAATAATTTTCAAAACTTTATTATTAGTTTTTAAGACACAAAACATGTCACCAGCCTACTTAGAAGAACTCCTTAATACCAAGAATGTGTCTCAATGCAACCTGAGGTCCGATGGTACTACATGTTCCAAAACATAGGTGTAAGACATTTGGAGATAGGTCATTCTCATTTGCTGGCCCTCACTTGTGGAATAATTTACCAGAACACCTATAAAGACTGTCAAATGTCAACCTTTTCAAGAAAGATTGCAAAACATACCTGTTTCAAAAAGCCTATAAGTGATGTTGTGGACTGTAAGATACTGTATATATTCCGTTTGTATATTTACACGAGCTCAGTAACATGTACAGTGCCTTAGAATATGTTTCTGTATCTTCTGAACTATAATTTTGGCACTTATATAAATGTGTATATTATTATTATTATTATTAAGATCAACCCATGTACAGTTCATTTTTATGCTGCTTGAAAATTTTCAGTGAGCATGTAGTAGCCATCCATCCATCCATCCATCCATCCATCCATCCATCCATCCATCCATCCATCCATCCATCCATCCACATCCACATCCATCCATCCATCCATCCATCCATCCATCCATCCATCCATCCATCCATCCATCCATCCATCCATCCATCCATCCATCCATCCATCCATTTGTTTGATTGTCCATTCTAACTTCGTCCAACCACAAAAAATTATTCAATACATGCATCCTGTACTTCACAAAATGTTTGCTTGTGACCCAAGGATGTGTCATGACTTTGATCCAAGGTCATAACTCTGAAATCAAAGTCACAGACCATTTCTCTGTTCTAACATTGCCCGGTCCATAACATTTGATTTAATGTACAGATCTTATTCATACTTAATATAGTTCTTGCTTGTAAGTGAAGGGTGTGTCATGACCTTGATTTTATGACCTTAACTGAGGTCATAACTCCAAGGTCAAAGTAACAGAGTGTTTGTGTGTTTTAACTTTGTCCGATCCATAAAAATTGATAGTTCACACAATGCTTGCTCATTATTCAAGGATGTCGCTTGATCTTAAACACAAATCATAACTACAGGAGTCACTGTCAGACCATTCTTGAGTTCCAACTTTTTATGGTCCATAAAAATTGATTCAATGGACAGATCTTGTTTATACTCTACTGGATGCCTTGACCGAAGATACTCCTCGGTTAAAGCTACAGACTGTTTGTATGCTCTAACTTCTTCCAATTCAAAAAAAATTAACCTTCATACAATGCTATCTCAATACTCAACGGGTGTGTCATGACCTTGACTTTAGGCCATTACTCTTGAAGCCAAGATCACAAATGGTTTGTGTGTTCTAACTTTGTCCGTCCAGATCTTGTCATATATTACACAATGCTTGCTCATTACTTAAGGGTGTGTCATGATCTTGACCAAAGTCATAACTCTTAGGGTCTGTCACAGATTATGGATAGTAGAAGAGATGCCTAAATTCTGCATGCAACACACACAAAGTACTTATGTCTCGAATGCACATAAGTTACCCTATTATGACTTGACAACAGTCTCAAATGTTTCAATGCAATTAGCACTTAGGCATCTGTTCCTCTTTTGGCATTTCCATCACCTGAGATGTAGATACAGTTTGCAGTCATGTGAAGCATGTCACCTTGTTGTGAACCCTGTTGTGTACCCACCCCTGGGATTTAAATATGAATTTCTGAGGAGCAAATCGAGGCGAGATGAATCTCTATGACAGTGTGAATGAAATTGAATCCTCAAAGCTTCCAAGGTGTAATCTGAGGGTAAGTGTTTCATTTAATATAGTTCACTCTGTAAATGTGACATAGCTCACCAAACTTCTACAGTTACTAGTATCACTTGACAACTTATATGAAGCCCAAAACCATTGTAGTTTAATCAAACACTTTGACCTGAGATTGACGCATTATGTGAACATTTTTTGCAATCAAAACTCTGTTCAGATGACTTACATTCTGCACCATTTATTAGCTGGAAGATAATGTACATTCTCCACCATGTATAAGCCAGAAGTTTGTTAAATCTGCATACTGGTGTCATAATATCACCAAATTTGGAATTCCAGGTGCACAATATTGTCTGGGCATGAACTCTTACTTCACAAGCCAAAGCGCTGTTTACTCTTAATTTGCTAAATGTCTTGGCACCCTTTGCATCTACATGTGTGTGTTGGAAAGCATGTTCTGTCCTGAAAAATGAGACAGTATTTTTCAATTTGAGAATTTTTAAACTGAAAAACATGTTTTGTTTTGTTTCAAATTAGACAGACAGAAATTGAATTCAGGCAACATTTATGTCTGTCTGCTGATGAAATTGTCAGTTGCTTGAACACGTTTTAATGCCCCCAGCCTCTTTGATGAGGGGGCATTATGTTATCACCATGTCGGGTTTCCGTCGTCATCCATTGTCCATGCGTTAACTTTTTGCATTCCGTCATTTAACGAAAGTTTTACCAACAGGATCTTTACTAAACTTCATATGTGGGTGTTATGATGAGTGGAAGAAGCCCATTTATTTTGACCATGATGTGCCGAAGGTCAAGTTCACAGTGATCTCCTATGTTAAATACACTTGAAATTGGTTTCTGCTCTATAACTAAAGTTCTGCAGGACTGATCTTGATATTACTCAGTATGGAGGTTAGGTATGTTGAGAGGTAGAACCCTATTCATTTTGATGTTGATGTGCCAAAGGACAAGGTCACTGTGACCTTCAACATTAAACATACTTGAAATAGATTTCCACTGCATTCCGTCAGTTACTTACAGTTCTACCAGCTGGATCTTTACCAATCTTCATATGTGGGTTAGGTATTATGAGTGGAAGAAGCCTATTTATTTTGACCATGATGTGCAAAAGGTCAAGGTCACAGTGACATCCAATGTTAAATACACTTGACATTGGTTTCCGCTCTATAACTAAAGTTCTGCAACACTGATCTTGATATAACTCAGTATGGAGGATACGTATGATGTGAGGTAGAACCCTATTCATTGATGTTGGTGTGCCAAAGGACAAGGTCTATGTGACCTTCAACATTAAATGTACTTGAAACCGGTTTCCGCTCAATAACTAAAGTTTCACAGGAACAGTCTTAACATAACTTCACATGTGGATTAGGTATGATGAGTAGAAGAACCCTATTTACTTTGACGCTGATGCGACGCAGGACAAGGTCACACTGACCTTCAATATTAAATGCTCTTGAAACAGGTTTCTGCTCTATAACTAAACTTTTGCAGGACCAATCATAACTTGACTTCATATATGGATTAGGTATGATGAGTGGAACAACACTATTTATTTTGACCATGATGTCCACTAATGTGACACTGGACAAGGTCACACCAACCTTGAATATTAAATGTTCTTGAAACAGGTTTCTGCTCTATAACTAAACTTTTGCAGGACCAATCTTAACTTAGCTTCATATGTGGCTTAGGTATGATGAGCGGAACAACACTATTTTTTTTTGTAATTCTATCCATGATATTGCAGGAGGGGGCATATGACATGCTTCGCATTGCTCTTGTCCTATTAATGTAACACATCCCAAACAAATCATGGGAATATTTTATTTTTTTTTTAATGAACATACAGTCTCAGTAAAATTTATTTGTTGAAGATTTTATTATCCACCGCCAAAATGAAGTTTTGCGGGGGAAAAAGAAATGGGTTCTGTCCATCCATCCATCTGTTCGTATGTCCATTCGTCCATCCGTAACAACTTTGGACCTTCAAATTTCAGTCATTGGATGTTGAATTTAAATGATCTTTGGTATGCTGATAGACCCATAGGTGAAAGGATATTCATAAGTAACAGATTTTATCCATTTTTTTCTGGAGTTATTGGCCTTTTTCTGCTTTTTGCAACTTAGAAACCCTTGGCAGGGAATACCAGTGGCGTTGCACCTTGTTCATAATAAACCTGTACCTTCATTGTCATGTTAAGAAGTTATTATGTGTCAATACTTAATTTATAATTTCAGATTTATTCTTCTGTGGTATACTCTTTGTCAATTTCATAACTATCTTGAAATAGAGGTGAGAAATTTTCATATTATTATTTTTGTGTTACAAAAGGCCTAAAAAAGTTAAAACTCTGTTTCTCAGACCTTCCTGCATCGTCCTTTTGGCTGCCGCATGCTCTCTTTTTATAACCAATGCAGACTTAAAAAATTAAAAATTAAATGGTCTATGTCTGATATTTTGCCCAAGTTAATAAAATTGATAAATTTGTCCCTTCAGTGCAACAAGGCTTTGCAGTTCTAAATCATTACAAAGCCTTTTTGCACTCAAGAGACAAAATACACCACCACCCATGCTATTCTGTAGATTATGAGGAATAAAACATAAAACAAACTAAGAACATGAACTTTTGGTGGCAAAGAAATAATTACAAAAATAAAATAAAAAACCACCCGCTTGCATGCAGTTTTACAAAAAATGGCCTGAGAAACAGAAGATCTACTTTGTGGGGCCTAATCAATTTACCTTTTGATTAAAAGTAAAAATATTTTGGCATGGGATTATAAGTGAGTTACTCAGTTGATTTTAATCAAATAATCTTTATGAGTGAGCTATAATAATACTCTCTATAAGTATGGGGCTCTAAGCAATTGTGCCCCAGGGGCTGATCATCTAGCCCATCTAACTGACTACTCTCTCCAAGGCAGAATGGACTGTGGAATCCAAAACGAAAATAAAATTTGCCTTCTTCCCACCGCCTGCTCCTCAGTTGCAGCTTCCCACAAATGAAGAGCAGGAGGTGGGAAAAGGGAATTTATCCAAATAAAGCCCAAACAGAAGAAGAAAAATCCATGACATCAGTGACAAGGAACAACCTTTTCTACTTCTCATCCTCAACACCATTATTCTCTTCAGACAACCCACTTTCTTGCAGTCAAAAGGGTTAAAGGGAGCTAACTTGTCCCAATACTGTCTCTGCAGACTTTTGGCATGTTCAAATCATTGCCCTCCAAGCTATAATAAGCATCTGGCTTTACTTTGCCTCTGAACTAGTGCAACAATCAAAAATCATTTTGTTTACTTGTTGTTCACCCTTAAAGAAATATTGTGACCAATTCTCTCTTCATGTGCATCAGTAAGTTTAAAACAAATAGCATGAAAGTTTGGGAATACCCTTGGAATTTTTTAAATCATTTTAACATGGTTTATTTTTATATCTTTTGTGATGCAATGTAAGGCAGTGTTAGAATGGACCCTTTGAGGCTATCTCATCACATCTTATCAGCTTGAAGAGAAATTACCTGCAGTGTTCTGGGCTGCACATCACCCCCTTCTCACCAACATGGACACATTTTCCACTTTCATAAAAATTTCTAATACAGTGTTTCCTCAAAAGGTTAGAAGTCAAAAGGTTACCTGAAAACTGTGAAGGAAAGCCCTTTTCAGGTTTCCTTAGTTCTCAATTTGTACAAGCATTAACAGGATATATTTTAAGTATGATTGAAGCGATCATCCAGATGACACCTGTAGCGGAATATTAGCCCCATTATAATGCTAATATGGACCCATTTTTTCCCAATCCCCTCCACAGAAAAATCCAGTTCTTTCCGCAAGTGAGTGTATCTAATAGAAACCCACACAAAGTACCAAATGATTGACTCTTCATATAGGGGAAATCAACGAAACTTTTGATTATAAAGGGGATAATGCCCAAAGTTAATTTTGTAAACTGCTTAACTCTCACAATCCAAACAAATATCATAATTACAAAGATTTATGATGTAGCAGTTGTTTTTAGTCAAGTGACTAGACAAGAAACAACTGCCCAGGTTAGGCCACACAAAGTAGACCTTCTGTTTCTCAGGCCATTATTTGTGAAATTGCATGCGGGGTGAGCGGTTTTTAGCTCACCTGACTTTCAGTCAGGAGAGCTATAGTGATCACTCACCGTCCGTCGTCTGGCGTCCGTCGTCCGTCGTCCGTGAACATGGTGTTTGCATCTTCTCCTCCCAAACCACTGAACCAATTTAATTGATATTTGAGATAATAGTTTGTTATGACATCGCAATTTGATTTTGTTCAAATCAAGTTGCCCCGCCCGTGGGTAGGGCCACACCCAAAAAGTGTGCTGAAATCTTAAAAAATCTTCTTCTCATGAACCAGCAGTAGCAGAGACTTGATATTTGGTGTGCAGCTTCCTTTTGAGGTGTAGACTCAGATTTGTTCAAGAGAAGTTTGTGGGGCTATACTTGGTGTTACGGGAGGGGCAAAATTTTTGGCCCCGCCCAAAATTTCTTTATTTTTATACTGTACCAATGACCCAGACTTAGCTGGTGCTAACTCCAACAAAACCAGGTCCCAACACAAATTTTGCCCCCCAATCCCCAAAATTTGCATCCAAAACAAAAAGAAATCATGTCCTAAAGGACCTCCATAGTACGCCTCTACTGCGCATGCGCAGTGACGCAGTCGTCCCGAAATTGGCGCCAATTATCATTCTCTGTTTGGCCCTTCATCAGTCAAAATCTCACTGATCTTTGTGCTTGTAAATCTCAGTTTAAAGGATGCCAGACACGTAATTTTTGGAGAAAATGTGATTCTAAGGAGGATAGAAGGAGGAGAGGAAAAAGAAGTGGCAAAAATAATCAGGGCTGTACTTAAAATTTTTTGATGAAATTATGTTAAGTTGCCTATTTTCGAGGCATGGGCCTCTTGTTGTCATTCTTGCTAATTGTTGCACTGCTTATTCAGTGTTTCCTCTCCCCTAGCCTTCTAAAGTCCCCCCTGGCAATTCTCCCATGCTTTTGGCATATTTTTGAGAAGTTTCATTTCTAAAATTTCCTGGGAGAGTTGCTTGGTTACAGAATGTTTTCTGTTATTTTCCCCATAGTTACGTTTTCACCCATGGGTGTATAACGTTTGTGTTCTGCATCTTCCATCTGATGTTCTACAGATTCTCCCCTGGGAGTCTCTGTTTTGCATCAGATAGAGTGTAATTGATGACTGATTCCGGGCCTGTTTTTTCAGTGCCTGGAGTCATGTTTTCTAGTGTGTTTACACTGTTTGTTTTCATTGGCAACAGCCTTTTTTGAGGGGGGCTGTTTGCCTTTGTGGTAGTTTATCTCATTATAAGATACATTTATATTATCCAAAAGTGTCTCATTAATTATTTTATATAAATTTAAAATTTTTGACCACACTTTGCCATCGGATCCATCGTTACTTTTCAGCAACTTGGGCTTCTCTGAAAAAATATTTTTTCAAAATTATTTTGTTTTGCAATTGTTTTTTCATTTATTAATGGATCATGTTATTATGTATCTTTGTGTCAGGGGTTTTTGCGAGTAACTAGGACTTATTGTTGTTCTTTCACAATGAAGGGACATTGTTCAAATTGTAATAGGAAGAAATCTTCCTTTGACTTTCATGATCATTGTATTAATTGTAGTCAGTGTTCTCGCATTAATCCCTGTCCTATATGTGAACATTGGGATGAGAAACATTGGAAACGTGTGTCACGATATGTTGTTTCTGGAGAAAGAGCGATGCCGGCTCTTTCTCCACAAGGTCACTCTACTCTCTCAGTTTCTATTTCAGAGGAACCAGAACAGGGTGATGTTTCCATGTTATCTTCTTCAAGTGTGCGTCCGTCGTCACAAATGAATTCAGAGCTAGCGGCAAAAGTGCTCATGGAGATTAGACAAATGTCGTCCGCTAGCTCGCCCGGTGTAGCGTCCATTCACCGAATGGTTCGGCAGCCGGGTTCGTCCGATGCGGTCCAAGAGGAAATTTTGGGTGATGCGAGCACTATAAACATAATAGATGCACACCCAGTGACGGCGGATAGTAAACGAGAACGGAGGAAGCCTTTTAGTCCGGTTCCTAGCTCGTCCAGGTCCAGCCGGGCCGCGAGCGAGAGAGGTCCCTCTCTCGTACAACAACATCTGGGACCAGATGTTGTGGTACAAAATGTGTCTTTAGCGGAGCATACGTCCGTCGCTCGGGACGCTCCGTTGTATAAGCAGTCCGCAGAGACTGTTAAGGCTTCCTCTTCTCGTCAGCGCACACGACCGCACCTTGGCTGCGTGACCTCCGATATTTTACCAGCTTCGCCGATGAAGGATTCTTCGGCGACCAGGTCACACCATCCGGCAGCCAGGGATTCGAGACCGATGGACTCCGGACGTTCGCATAGGAAAAGTATGCGGGAGCCATCTGATGCGGAGCTGCCCTCGGCGAAGCAGCGAAAGACTGCGCCTCCGCAGGTCTCGACGTCGGACATTCTTGTGCAGATAGCACAGCTTATCGCAGCATCCCAGCAGCCGACAGAAACGGTGTCGGATCGAGAATTATCCGACGGCGCTGGGTCGGTACGCTCCGCCGAAGCATCGGGGGCGGACGACCGGGAACATCGGGAGGTCCGACCGGATGGTGAAAGGGATACGGATAAATTGGAGCTATCCCTTTCGGAACAACATAAAGCTGCCGTGGACTTCATCCGGCACTTTCTCCCTCAAGTTGTTCCGTCGGGCCAGACTGCTGCGCTTCCGGACAAGAGAATTATAGCGTCATTGGACTCTGAATTTTTTGAGCGGTTCAGGGACATCGCTCCCGAGTTTCCGTCGCAGTCCAATAATGTTGCAAGAACATTTGAATTATTGAACGACGCTATATTTAAACTTGCTTCCAGGACGGGGAAAGCAGGTTTCTTGTCCGCTAATACTCTTAACCTGCCTTTCATTAATGCAAGGAATAAATTCGATACGGCAGGACAGGGTATACCGAGAGTTCCTCTGCGTATGGACGACGAGGTGGAAGACTTAGAGCTATCATTACCGTCGTCAGCTTCTATTCCAACCGCGGTGTTGGAAACTGCTATTGCGTCTAACAGAGCCAATTTAGATGCCTTATCTTACGCAGATCACCTTACTAAGGCGTTATCACTGCGCCTTCAAGGGGAAGAGTTTCAGGATATACAATCCTCTTTAAGACTTCTTTCAAGGGCAGTAGCTTATTCCACGTGTAACTCCGCCCTTTCAGTGGCAAATCTGGAGTTGGTTAGACGTGACGCAGCCCTAGCTACATCCACACTAGTGGATTCTAAGGTGAAGAACTCTCTTAGAGTCGCTTCGGTCTCAGGAGAACTTCTCTTTGACGGCAAGCTTTCCGCTATTTATGATAAAATTAAAAAGAAAGCTAATGATTCTCTGTTGTTCAGATCGGCTCCTAAAAAGTCGGATACAGCAGACACGAATAAGACAGGCACTTCTGGGTCTAATGCGCCCAAGAGAGGTTCCTATAGAGGTTCCGGTGCGTCCTCTTGGTCTTATTCGAGAGACCGTCAGGATAGCGACTCTCGTTCGGGACGTCCTTCAGGCCGGGACAATCGGTCGGACGCCCCGAGGTCGACGAGGCGAGGTGCGGGTCGTGGAAGACGTGGTTTTTCCTACCGCAGGCCTCGCAGGTCCAGGAGGTGATGGCTTAAACCTCTATCGCGTTCCGGTTGGCGGAAGGTTGTCGAGTTTTTCACAAGAGTGGGCGTCGATTACGGACGACCCTTGGGTGAGAGGAGTGACTTCGGAAGGTCTAAAGATATCCTTCAAACGAAAGCCTCCATTAACTCGAAGTCCAAAGTGGACTCATCTTCCATCAAATCCACAGAAAAGAGACGCTCTGTTATCAGAGGTGCAGTCTCTTTTAATGAAGAACGCGGTAGAGGTCGTAGAAAACCAGGAATCTCTGGGATTCTACAGCCATCTGTTTCTGGTTCCAAAACCAGACGGCTCGTTCCGTCCAGTCATAGATTTGAGCTGGATAAACAAGCTGATCGTCGCTCCGAAGTTTTATATGGAGACGATTCGATCGGTCAGAGCGAGTATTCGGGTGAACGATTATGCAACGAGCATAGATCTCAAAGATGCGTACTTTCACGTCATGGTACATCCGACATTCCGAAAGTATCTACGCTTCGCAGTCCTAGGAGTGGTGTATCAGTTCCGGGCCATGTGCTTCGGATTGAATCTAGCACCCTGGGCTTTCACTCGGGTAATGAACTCGGTAATGATCTACTTCCGAGCTCATTCGTCTGCGGTAACGTCGGCCTACCTGGACGACATTCTTCAGAGGTACGGCAACGAGTTAACGCTTCAGAACGATGTTCAGAATCTTCTTCTATTGCTCCGACGTCTCGGTTTTATAGTAAACGAGGAGAAGTCGGATCTGGTGCCGTCCAAGTCATTCACTCATCTGGGAATGAGCTTCGAGACGCACAACAATCTCGTTCGTCTGCCGTTAACCAGAGCGAAATTAGTCAGCTGTTACGCTCGCTATTGTCTGCACGCAGACAAAGTCACGGCGAGAGAATTTATGAGACTGATAGGTCTGTGCGGAGCCGCCGCGGATCTCATTCCGATGGGGCGGCTACGCACACGTCCTCTTCAAATTTTCCTGACTCAGAATTGGAGTGTGAAAATTCATTCGCTCGATGTAGACGTTCTCTTGTCAGATCAAGTGAAACAAGAGATTCAGACTTGGGCAAAAATTCAGTGGTTAACTCAAGGAGTTCCGCTGCAGTTGCCGGATCCGAGTTTTACCGTTATGACGGATGCCAGTCAAACAGGTTGGGGTGCATCATTAATCCCAACGGATTCGAGATGCCAGGGTCTTTGGGATCCGCAATTCCTGTGCAAGCACATAAACATCAAGGAAATGATGTCAATTTGGCTTGCGTTACGTCACTGGATGGACATTATTCACGATGCTCATGTCCTAATCCTATCCGACAATACGACAGTAGTGGCGTATATATGGAATCAGGGAGGCACTCATTCAGTTCCGTTGTTCAATCTAACGGAAAGAATCCTTCTGTTTGCATTAGAACATCACGTTCTTCTTTCGGTCCGTCACATACCGGGTCGTCTGAATGTGCTAGCAGACTCCCTTTCACGAAAGGGTCGCTTGTTGCCGTCGGAGTGGACTCTCAACAAACAAGTATTCAATCAGATTTGCTACCAATGGGAACGGCCAATGATAGGCTTATTTGCGACACATCTCAACAATCAGTTGCAGACGTATGTGTCTCCGTGTCCGGATCCAAGAGCATTTGCAGTAGACGCTCTGTCGATCCCTTGGGACGGAATGATAGGATATGCGTATCCTCCAGCGCCGTTAATTCAACAAGTATTGCTAAAGATAAAACAATCTCAATGCAAGATTCTGTTGGTAGCATCTCTGTCGCCACAGAGACCGTGGATAAATCTACTCAGGTGTCTGTTGTGGGACCTACCGCGGAAGCTTCCTCCACAAGAGGATCTTCTTTCGCAGGGGAAATCGCGCCAACTCCATCACAACCCGCAAGGTCTCAACCTTCACGTTTTTCCGTTGTGCGGTCCTTCTTGCATGGCAAGCACTTTACAGGACGAGCAGTGGTCGCGATTTCTAACTGTAGGAGGACCTCCTCTTCGCTAAACTATGCGGCTAAGTGGAAGGTTTTTCATCGTTGGTGTAGGGATCATTCTGTAGATATATTTGTTCCCTCTATACCAGACATTGCAAACTTTCTAGTATACTTGTTTGACGAAATCAAACTGCAGCCTGTTACTATAAAGGGTTATAGATCTATGTTATCTGATACCTATGCACATCATGATAGTTTACAAATTGGATCTAATGTCTCTTTATCGAAGTTGGTTAGAAACTTTTCGATAAATAGACCCAGAACTCTTAGATTAATTCCTAAGTGGAATTTAGCTTGGGTTCTCCTTAAATTGAAGGAAAAGCCATTTGAACCTCTTGGGACAGTAGATTTCAAATTCTTATCTTGTAAGACAGCTTTTCTCTTAGCTTTCTCTTCTGCCAGAAGAGTCAGTGAGCTTCATGCACTATCGGTGGATGATTCTCATTATCGTAGTGTTGGGAACACTATCACCTTCACTACTAATGTGGGTTTTTTAGCTAAGAATCAGGCTCCTAATAAATATCCGGAACCTATTGTTATTAAGGCTCTTCCGTCTTCAGACGGGCGTAGGCCTTTACTCTGTCCTGTTAGAGCACTACGTATCTATAAACAGAGATCTCAGTTTATCAGAAAGGGACGGAAACGTTTCTTACTGTCTTTGATGCCTAATAGAAAGGACATTTCAGTCCATTCTATTGCTAGATGGATTCAGTTAACTATCCGTACTGCTTATGAAGATTTATCTTCTTCTCAGCAGTCTGTGCTTAAGATTTCTGCTCATGAAGTAAGAGCTCTTTCTACTTCCTGGGCTTATGCTAATAGTGTTGCTATTACAGATTTAATGAAGGCTGCTTATTGGTCTCAGCCATCCACATTTACGAATTTTTATCTCAGAAATATTGAGTCCATTTCTGGAGACCTGCATTGTTTAGGTCCGTTATCTGTTGCTCAGAATGTCGTCCACTAAACAGTTGCAACTATAGTTATGCAGGCTTTCTGTTCCGGCAGTGACTCCGTCCGGCTGCCCTCTTCGCTCTGGGCTATTTGACCCAGGGCAAGGGGAAGGGGGGGGGGGGGGGGCGGGTGTTCCCTTAGGTCACCTGCTTTATAGTGAAAAGCAAGGGAATGCCTCCTCCAAGTCAGTATTTCTGAGTCGCTTCCGGGATGGTTTTAAAGTGTAATATTAATGTTTAATTTCATTCATGTCTTATTTTTAAAGTGTAGCTCGGTGTGAAGCATTTGTATATGTCAAGTGTCAAACGGGCTTTAATATACAATACTCGGACACTTTTAAATGATTATAAAGAGTCTCAATTCTCTGGACTACTTTATTTATTGGCTTGCTTTAAAAATAATTAGTATAAGGGTTATACTGGATGTTAATAGAGAACATGAATGTTATTGTGCTCAATTATTAAGGGTAGTGTATCTTTCTAATTTAATATTAAATAAGAAAGATACATGTAAAGCCTAATACTCCTTTTCTCCTTAAGGGGTTACCTCTTTACTATATAGTTGAGCTTATTGGATTTTCCTCTATGTCCTAGGCCCTCCAGCCTGTTTACTATTCAGCAAAGTCTGGGTCATTGGTACAGTATAAAAATGTTAAAAAATTTATAGTAATTTATATATTTTTTATACTTACCAATGACCCAGACGGGGATGGCCCTCCCTGGAGTTGGGAAACTCTTGCCTCCCCGCTGAGTACATAGCGCTGACCAGAGCACTGCCAGTAAGAA